>JABFDZ020000109.1:30623746-30645358 GCA_019775955.2 Pollimyrus isidori
CTCCGAGGGCACACGGCTTCCACGGCATCTCCAAGCAGCCAGGCCGCCCTGGCACAGGTGCCCACCCACCCGGGTATGGCTCTGAGCTCTCTCATGGAAGCTAAGGTTTCCTTCCGCTGTTCCAGCATGTCGAATGTGTCTACATTTTCTGTCCTTTCCCTTTCTTTTATATCAGAGAGAAGTGGGAGCTGCCCTGTGCCTCAGATCATTGTAACGTTACGAGTGTCAGTCTGAAGATGCTTAGGGCGGCACGGCTCCTGTAATCGAGACCGCAGGAAGCGCCAGGGAACATCTACATTTAGCTGCAAACACGGGGAGGAGAAGACTGTTATATAATATATATATATATATATATATATATATATAAAAGAAAACAAAACCAGGCGGCAGAGCAGGACATATGGAAAGTGTTGCGACGGGCGGGTCTGACGAGCTAATCGCTGCACCATTAATCTGCTGCCTCTGTGTCCGCCGGCCGAGGCAGCTTCCCCGGACTGCTACCACGAAGTACCCAGCAAGGCCAGACCCTACAAGTGCCCAGCAGAGTCCAAGCCCGCTCCCAAAAACACACATGAACACCATATACAAAACCACAGTATTAAATGTATCTCCCGCAGCCTTTATACAAAACAGTAAACTCAATGTTTGATATCTACTGGGTAAATAAATTCCTGTACATGGGGTTCTTCTAATTTGTTTTTTTTTTTTTAAACGAGACAGGTGTGTTTTACGCCCCCCCACATAAAACATACCTTTTAATAGCCTCCCTCCCAACAGGATGAGGTATTACTCCCGCCCTCCCCACCCTGTTCATTTCGGCTTTGCTCAAAGTTCAAGGTTTTACGTCTGCCAGGCGGGTTTCTCTCGCGGCCCGGCACAATCGCAGCGTGCCTGTGAGGCCTGACAGAATTTCCCAGTGGACAAAGCGGCCGTCCGACTGGTGCCCTCGCGGCGAGCAGAGTCTCCGCTTTCCACGGCGCTCCTTTCTGAGCCGCACAATAGGGCTGGAAACACAGCACCTGAAATGAAAAGTACCTTCCTTGCCCCTAAGCGGGTAAAGAATGAGGCGCCAATCCCACAATGCACAGCTAACGTGGCCTGCTGGGGGTATTGTATTTGATGATCTTTATCTACATGTTGTTACGAGTATCACGAGTTTCACTAATACGTTACGACTGGTTAAAATTGAAAGCAATTTTCTTCAAAAAAAAAGAAGAAAAGAAAAAACCTTCTGGAAAGTCTTCTGAATCTTAACCTGACATTACTGTGTTTGATCACTCTGAGTGAACTTGACGTTGGGTTTCTTCAAAATTTACTCAATAAAAAGTGAATTAGCAAAGATGATCTTTGGTTATCATGACACAGAGCTTGACACAGCACTACCGAACCTGAAATCAAAAGTATTAAATAGAGAGACGATTAAACCAAATTAGAAATGTCCATATCCCACACTCCAGAAACATCCATTGGCTATTCCAGCTGCTTTAATTATGGCTCCACCAGAGTAAGCTTATAAAACTTAAGCATTAAAAATAAAATAACAGCACTTAAATTTCTTGGTTAAATCCAGTTTCACTGGCTGGTTTTGGCACCAGGAGAGCTCACATCATAAAACTGGAAATGTTTTCAAACAAATGACTTTGTTTAGCAGTGTATCATCACCGGAGGTGCCCACGCCTACTCGGGCGATACTCTGTGTTCAGGGATTGTGCGTAAGGGGTTCATTTTGCGGGAGGACACATCAAACAGCAGCAAGCGCTAATGCCCCTCGTCGCTGTACACAGTGCGTTCTCCCTGTGTGAATCACAGCCTGGGCCTGGGCCTGGCCCAGCTCGGCCCACTCACTCGCTGCTCAGGAGAGTGCAAACCCACTTCAAAACCCAAAACTGGGCCAGTTCTTTGCCACCAGATCAGATTGAGCAGAGAGCAGGCCACGAAGCAATAAAAAGCCCAACTGAACTGTTTTCATCCCCCATTTGTAAATACATCGAAACATACAAGAGTATCCATGTACAAATACGTACAAGAATGTGCACTGCATCTTCTGAAGGAAGGTCCTTGAACTGAATTCAGCTCAGCGTCTCCACAGTGCCTTGCACCCCACAGAGCATCTTTCCTCTTTAAAACCCAAGCGGCCCATCCAGAGAGGAACTCCATGGCAAACACAGAATGCAAAGAGACATATTCAAGTCCATAACTATAAACTAAAAACTATAAACTACTAGGACAGAAATAGAGCTTCTGAAGCCGTGGGCTTTTCACACACCAAGGGCGGACAGTGTTACGGAGTGTTTCCGGAACAGCTATCAATACCACTGTAGTGCTGTTGCCGCCAGCAGTGGTAGGCGGGGCATGTAGGTCAGGTCAGAGAGCAGGCTTGCCTCAGGAAGGCAAAGCCCAGAGGCTCCCAAGTAAATGCATCGCAAGAGGAGCAAAACTATGACCTGGACCTGCTCTGCTGCAGGGAAGGAGTGCGTTAGAAGATACACTGGCCGACTACAGTGCTAGCGTCACCTAGAGGCAGGCCAAAAAGTTATAAACTGTAGAGGGAAAAATGGGGGGAAAAGAAAGCTTTAGCACTATGGATTAGCATTGATGCTAAGGGGGCATAGGGAAAAGAAAAAGCTTTAGTAGTATTTATTAGCATTAAAACTAAGGGGGACGGGAATTAGAGGAAGGTTTAGCAGTATGGAGTAGCATTAAAGCTAATGGGGGGGATGGGAATAAGAGGAACCTTTTGCAGTATGGATTAGCATTAATGCTAAGGGGGGGAATAAAAGAAGGCTTTAGCAGTATGGATTAGCATTAAAGCTAATGGGGGGGTTGAATGGGAAAAAGAGAAAGCTTTAACAGTATGGATTAGCATTAATGCTAAGAAGGGGGAAATGGAGGAAAGAAAAATCTGGAAGACCATTAGGGCTAAGGAGGGGAAAATGGGGGGGAAAGAAAGGTTTATCAGCATGGAGTAGCATAAGCACTAATGGGGGAAATGGCGAAAAAGAAAAAACCTTAGCAATGTGGTCTAGCAGTAGTGCTATAACAGGAAAAATGGGGGAAAGAGAATGCTTCAGCAGTATGGAATAGGTGTCAGCATGGATTAGCATTAGTGCTAAGTAGGGAAAATGGGGGGAAAGAGAAAACTTTAGCATTAGTATTAGTACAAAGGAGGTCTAAGCACAATTGAGAGATCAAACAGCAATTATGATCTGTCCATGCGGCCCATCCTCCTGCCTGCAGAAGCCTTCCGATAAGCTGACCCAATGCCAGCAGGCAACCCAAAACCAGGGCTCCTTGGAATGTCATGGAAAAGTAACCGCAAGGAATGCCAGTTCCCCTGAGGAGAGTAAACAGCCAGGCCGAGTTGATACTGCGTTTCACCTTTGATGTCACCCAGTTCTCTTATTGCTGGAAACAAAGCCCAGCTATAACATGGCGGAGGGGGTTAGGAAATCACAGTTAGTGACCCAGTATTGAAATCCGGTTGATTTATCAGTAATTGATGTCTCTCCCCACTACCACTGCCCTGCGTCCTAAGGGCACCTGCCCTTAGCCTGGACTGAGCCCTTCCTTCACTGAGGGCAGCCACGTGCTCCTTGTCCCCAGCATTATAACTATCATCATCATAACATGGCAGCAAGCAGCAACAGCGTTCACCATTGCCGGGGGCCCCTGAGGGTCCCAACATTTTACCCCTAAATATTAAATAAACACGATGATTATTTAGGAGATGCTAAAGCAGCATATGCTGCTAACCAGCTAGCTATGATTTTCTGATTCTACTCACCAACCGTTTATTTTGTTTTTAAAACATCTGGGGGGGGACACACCCCAAAGTATTTTTTGAGTGGCCCCCCAGAAACAATAAATTCCCCTCTGGCAGCAGGAACTGGATGAATGAGTCTCTTAACTAAGCCCCATCAGGACCATCAGGCGGCTTTACTGCCTAACAGCATCTGCACAAGTCTAGAACTTCGTGTGGGGCCCTGTTTGAGAGCAGACCACTGATTGTACTGGTGACTAAAGGCAAACCTCAGAATAATACGATTAATATAACTGTGTGTGTATCTAGGGTAAATTTCTCTAACCAAAGACCAAAACAGAACAGAAAAATACACTATGAAGGCAGAAGGTCCCATAATGCGAGCATGCAGGGAGACGTTTATACTGACCCAGCAAACAAATCACTGTATAACTAATAGGCTGCAGCATCGGCCAAGTTTTCAGTGGTGAAAACCTCATAAATGCGAAATGTCAGCTTTCACCAATGTGAAATTGGTGAAATGTTTTAAATGGGTGCAGAGAAAAAAAAAAACTATTTCAACTACAGCCAAAATCCATGGAATGGAAGAAATTATAAAAACATCAGAGTTCCTTCATGCTGACCTTGTGACATCCAAGACAAGCAGCTGACCATCAGAAATGGACTTCAAATGTTAGAGAGCTTTCTCAATGCAAGGCCATCAAAGGGTTGGACAGGACATACTGAAGCCTGCTGGTCATGCGCATCCTGCACGTCACCGTCCAAGCCGGCGATGTAATGGCACCCTAATGCTGGGACACTGGTCGGAGGCCCCCCCCCCCCATTCAGGGAACAGGGCATCTTTGTGTGCAGCATGTTTATTTATATATCATTTCTCATTAAATGTATTTCTGACATAATTACAGAACGAGCCATCCTCGGTGCTTCTCAAAGCGGCCACTTTGCGAAGACTTCCAAAAACATAATGCGAGGGTCCTTGGACTCCTGGAGGCAACGTCTGCGACCGCACAGAGGATCCGCCACCGAGAGTAGGTCCTGCACGCGAACAGCCAGGCATTCCACAATGAGTCACCTTTGTCTGACTCTTATACCTTATTCAGCCAGGAGGTGTTCAATAACCCCCATCTCCTGAGCTACCCCCCCTCCCCCCCACACACACACATATACACACACACAAAACCCTGGACAGCTTGGGAATCTTGCCCCGAATGACTAAATATTTGGCAGTGGCAGAAGCCCGTCCACCAGACGTGCTCGGTTTGTGTTAATGTTTTGGTTTTTCTTGGCAGCCTCCACTGTAAACAATTGGAAATTTTGTATCCTCATTTCCAGTCTTGCAAATATGACATTGCCGGCAGGAGTAAGCACACAACCCCCCCCCAACAAATTACAAAAACAGTTGAGAGAGAGTTCCAGGAGCTCCTTAAGCAATTTCCTGCCGGCATATTTATTTCGATCTCTCATCTTCAAAGCGTCTCCTTGCGGTGTTCCCTTTCTTCTCTCCCGCATTTCACTTCCCCGGTCATCCTCGTCTCTTTTCTGATTCCAAGGCTATCGGCCGCAGTTCCTCATTTTCTAACTCTGCTGCCTGCTTTCTGGCTCGTCGTCAAGGAGTGAAGGAATTGGCCAGCGTTTCGGCAAGGAAAAAAGGGAGGCAGAGAGAGAGAGGGAGGCAGGGAGCTGGCACACTGTTGACACGGGACCTTTCCACTGCACCAGTTGCAAAAAAAAGAAGATTCCAGCTAGGCGGAGGAAGACTTTGCAGTATAAACACCTAGTAAGATTGTTTGCGATGGGAGTGACAACCTCATTCCAGCACACTCATGTTACTTGTCATGTAAAATAAAATGGGAATAATTACTTTGCTAGAGACTGGAGCAGAATGCTACCCTTTTCAGTGTTTGATGAGCCAGATTTTTATTGAGTATCTAGCCTGTACACTGGGTTTAGCAACTGTTTACATATGCATCCGCCTGAAGTAACATGCCGGTTTCCAAATCTGGCACTACCAGGTTTGTGTCAAGAAGCAACATCTACTCGGTCAACATGATGGCTGAGGTTGCCTGCAGTTAAGCTAGTGAGGATTCCATCGCCTCTGACACTGAGCCTACAGGAGACCTTCAATCTGACAGAGCTTCATTCCGACAGACACAGAAGCAGGAGGCCTGCAACCCGATCTAATCTCACTTCTCGTTGTATCACTCAACAGGTTTGCATTGTTGCTGTATTTCCGTTACCATCCGAGCATTTTCTTTAGCCCCGGGGCAACAGAACTGGCAGATCGGCCCTGTAAAGGGCAAGGGGTGGGGTGGGGTTAGGAGACAAAGGCGTGACCTCACATGACTGTAAAGCACACTGCTGGCGAGCTGCATTACGTATCAGGTCGGATGTCCCCTTTTTGCCACTGAAAGCCACCCGGGTTCTGGCGACAGGCTCCCGGCTCCGCAGAGTCTCAAGCATCTTGGGTTAGGGAGGTTCTGGGTCCAGAATGACAAAAAGTAACACTCCCCCTGGGAAACTAACAATAATGCTTGAAAAGCATTTAAAGGCAGCATGTAAGTTTTTTTTTTTTGTTGAACTTCAACTAAAAAGACAAACCCCAGTAGTCTGTTGGCGCAAAGCAAACAACACGCCTGGGACCTGGGGACCTCATGGCATAATGAAAGCAAAAAAGAGAGAGATATGATATAAAAGGAAGAGAGGCCCACTTCACCCCCCCCCCCCCCCCCAAAGGCAAAACTATCAATGGAACAGTGGCAGAGACACTTGGTTTGGAGAGTTGGGCTGAAGTAAAGCATGAAATTCCAGAGCCGTTTTTAGTCCCCGCCTCTGTAGACGTGCCAATGTGTTAGCCCTGCCCCGGGACACACACCTGCTCCAAAAATCTCCTCCATCAGTAACTTCACAGTCAACCATAGTAAATAACCACAAAGATGAAACTCTGGGCAATACTGACAAGTCCTTAGGAAAACACAACATGCTTTCTTCTCCCTATCTCAAGCTGGGCCACATGGGTGGCCACAAAATCCAGTCTGATTTCACGGTATATCCCCTGCATGACTGGAGGAGGGGAGCTGACTCCACTGCTGACCTTCAGGAGGCGCTATACAGAAGTGATGAAATTTAGGACAATGCTTCAAGATCATTGTGCATTACCTTGAAACAGCAATACTATTTACATGAAAAATAAAAAGACATGCGTTAAGCTTAGAGAGGAGCACGTCAACATTTGACACTTATCAAGAGTGACAAACGATGTCCTTGCAGGCCCTCTCGGGATGGGGGAGTGTCCTCTCATGCTGAAAAGAAGCACTGTTGGCTCCGGTAGATAGCAATCTTCAAACAACAGACAAAATAGCCCCCGCCCCAACCCCCCCTTTGAAACTTGACTTCCTGAGCAGTGGGGTGAAGGATATGGGCTGCTCTACTCCCCTGGGGGATCAGGGAGGGGTGAGGATCCCCCCCCACCCCAATCCCATGCCAAACACGCTGAGGCCTTCTGCCATATCCTCAATGCTCATTATATGCCTCTTCGGGGCTCGAAATTTTCAAAGCTTAATCAATGGGCTACAATTGATCTCCTTGCTACACTAAACCCATTCTGACCTGTCTACCTGGTGGAAAATAAGCAGATTCATTCCACATACTAATGCAGAAGGAGATATGTTTATGATGATAGAGCAGAAAAGTGGTTCAGAGATTTAAAAAAATGTTCATAATAAACCATCTTCATATGAAGATGTTACAAGAGACATGTCACGTGTTGGCGAGAACCCAAGTTGGAGATGTCGGAAACTGGAAAAATGGGCAGCAATTAAACAGATAAATAGGGCGTGGTCCACAGAGCCATGATTAAACACGAGTAACTGTGTCAGAGTTAAAAGGAATGTCTGTTTTCCACACAGAAGCCGCTGGCAACCGTGAGACTGTTGAGAAACATGAATAGTGAGGAATAGACCACAGCGTGTGACTCATACTACAGGAAGTAAATAAAATTTGGGGGGGGGGAATCACCTGTGACACGCTGCCAGGTGGCTCCAGCGAGAGGAAGTGAGCCAGCTTCATAACTTTGACCGCTGCCCCGTACGTGATCGCGTCGCGCTGTTACGCAGGTAACAGAATTCAGATTCTGCATAAACAAAACTGCTTTAACCATCACTGGCACTACACAGGGCGAGTCGGAAATCTGTGGGGAGGAAGCAGGGTCGTGGCTCCCATGTCTAAGGGACCCAGTGACAGTGGCTCCTGGGAATATTTCAATGAAGATCTCCAGGAGTCAAAAGCTGAGATTCATTAATAAATCCATCAACGGAATGCCATCCATAAGCGTCATCCTTAAGTGTGACGCGTGCTGCAGTAAAGCCACCCAACCGTGTACTGCGGTTTATGTGAGCAGTCACACCGACCTACCACCTCTGCCCCCTCGTATGTGTGTGTATGGGGGGGCAGGGTAATCCGTAGACTTTGCTGCAAGAGACAAAAGCATTTCCATGAGAATGGTCTCGCTGAAAAAACGCAATGGTACCAATGGCCAGGAATCTGCAAACCAGCCATGTTTACACTGCTCCCACTTCTGACCGAATAAATTTGATCACATCTGAGGAAAGGAGCTGATCCAGAGCAGCCTGGGACACTGATGCCATGTGTTCACTGCAGACGTGCTGCAACCGGACCTCAACGCAGTGTCAGCTTCCAGTGGAAAAACTCCAACCTTATGTCTGAATAGTTTACAGCCTTCAGCGCTGCTCGGAGTCAGTCGAGTTTCAGTAAGCTATTAAGCTTAAATGAAACACATGCCTTCTCCTGGCTCTGCACTGCTCTATCCATTGTGGATTTATAGCCTTCACTCACAGATCCAGCTTTGAGCAGGTAACTGCTCATAATCTCATGCTACGACACATAGTCACGGTAATAAAACTTATGACACGATGTCATTACAAATTCTAATAATATTACATATTTTCTCATAACAAAATGGACAAATGATGTGACCTTAGTGTACTCCCTGTAGATTTTCTCTAAAACCTGATTCAGGGAAGGTATAATGTCTTTCACACATTCGGATAAGAACGCACTCCCGCCTGTCCAAATCTTGAGGCACTCCGGGTGAGCCTGGGTTGGTCCCATTCCGTGCCCGTCATCTCGTTTGACACCTGGCTGATGGAGAGTGAATGGATTGGTGGGTGTGGGGACTGAGGGGGTTGTTAGTGGCAAGCACTTGGGAGTGAAAAGGCGTCACAGTGAAAGAGCCATGTGTCTCTGGCTGGTGGGCGGTTTGGGGGGGGGGGGGCAGTCTCAGCTTGCAGGCCCCGCGGCAGTGGCTGGTTGGGCAGGGCAGGGCCTCAGTTATATGTCGGCTTCTTTCGTTCACCTTTTATGTTTGTTGCCATTCAGACGTTCAGGATGCTCCTCTGACAGCACAGTGGGAAGGAGGAGGAGGAGAAAAGCTGAGAGACGTCTAGCCACTCAGGATCATAATTCTCTCACATCACTAGATGGACGTTTCTATTTAGAAACATCTGTTTAAGGCAAATAGAGAAGGTAAAACTTGGATATGAACCATAACTGTTCACTCCATAAACAAATCTAATGTCAAATTATAGTTACAGAAATAAGGAAAAAAAAAATAAATTCACAATTTTATCAAATGCATATGAATAATCCGTGTTTTGCTTCCCTCCGATATCTAAAATGAAGAAAAAAATTAAACGTGAATTTATTCAATTTAGCTATTATGCATGTATGAAACCTTGACAACAAGGAAATATTTCACATACTTAAGATGGATTTTGGGGGGAAACTACAAGTCTCATGAGGAACATTAAAAACAACTGGCATGCAAACTCCTATCGCTGAAGGAGGAAGCGAGGCTGCTGTGGGGTGTTTTCCACATCGCACGCATCCCAATATCAAAGGAGATCGCAATTCCAGCTGCGCCGCATTCTGCTGCTATAAGAATGTCATCTGGAGGACTCATCGGCTGCCGGCAGCCTCCTCATCACAGTCCACGAGGTCCAAGACCCCAAAAATCAAACACCCATGGCACACCAGGCTATCTGCGATCTAACGGATATATAATTTTATTTGTGAAGTTTTTAACCTTTTAAATACTCTTATAAGATAAAGTTAAAGTGGCACCCAACTTGATGACCAGTGTCCTCATGGCACTCCAGGAGAACCATACGAACGGGGGCTTCTCCCAACCCAAATGGCAGCAAGCTAAATTAAATCTGGCCATGCATAACCCATGGGGCTTGGAGAACCCTAGGAGTTAAATAGTGCTGGGTCATGCATCAAGGAGCATGGTTTGGGTTTGAGGTGAGTCTAGGTTGCAGATTACATATGTTACCTTACAGTACAGCAACATGAAGGAACAAATTATATTAGCTTAGCTATATACAGATCATATATACAGATGTATACAGTATAGATTAAAAATCAGTTTGACTCAAAAATAATATTAATGTATAAAAACATACACACACCTGATCCTCCAGTTGTAAATGACTACCATACGATACATTGTACTAATATTATTTAATACATGACTGAATTGTATTTCATGTAACACTCAGAGCTAAAGTAGGATCCATCAAAGCACCATCTGTCTAGTGGGTGTAAAAATTAGGACACACTGGCTAACATTTGAATGAGCAGGATGAGAATGGCTGATGGTGGGAAAACCAGGACAGAACGTGTGGCTTATTTCACAGTTTGAAAGGCCAAAAGTCAGCGTCATCACTGGCTTCCATCTTGACACCCTGTTTGGGGCCAGACCACCATCTGGATTGCCAGAAAATGCTGAGGAGAAAACTGAGTTTTACCTGGACACAGATAGGCTCATCAAACCCAGCATATGAAGACCTCACAGGGGGATGCGTTTCATTAGCCTCACAAGAAAGAGTGAAGGGGTTGCTCTTAATATATCATAGCCTTTCAAGGGATCATAATTAAGAATTTTAATACATGCAAGAGATCTGGCATGGAAGCTTTGGACGGAGAGTCGACTTAGGCATCTTTTATGGAGGGGTCACTCAGATCTTTGGTGTTGATTCACTTCAATTTCATTTACTGTTTTTAACAAAGTGGCATTGTCACAAAACATTTCAACAGGGTCCCAGGCTTTAAGTCCCCAGAGAGTAAGTAAAAAAAAAAAAAAAAAAAACTACCTAAGAGAGGAAAAAACCTTTGAAGGAACCAGACTTGAGGGGGAAGCTCATCCTCTTCTGACAGACACCTGGCAATGTAATTTATGCAACTGTCGATTAACTGAGAAATACATTCCTGAAACGTCTAGACCTCAGCAGCCCATGTTACGTCTACAGCAGGAACCTAAGAACACCAGGCCTCGGGAGCCACCAGCAGCAGGCCTGAACTGACCACAGGAGACAAACCCCTGTAAGGAACTTACCCAGGGCATAATGAACCATCCCTTCTGAGCTCATCAACCTTGTCCCCTCAGTGGAAAACACTCCATCTTGTTTCTGGTGACCAGCCAACAAAACCTCAATCAACACAACAAACGCTACCACCTCACACTAAGAACTTGGTTTCACATTTCTCCTCAAAGGTTTTTCTTTTAGGAGGGTTTATGACCCGGAAGGAAAGTATAAGAAAGGAGAAGACTTTAGACATTCCTGGAGCAGTGTTAGTTTTTTCTGGGTGCAGGGAAAAAAAGCAAATGAGAATCAAACAAAGGCTCCAAGGAAAAGGGAGACCTGTGCCATCCAAACATGTCACCCGTGTTATGGAAAGGAATATAACCACCAATTTAATTTTCAAAGCAAACAATTATTCTGTGAACAAGTCTATCTTGATGCTTGCATTAGGCTGCTGTATCTCCAGTAAGTGTTTCAAAGGGTGCTGCCTTCTTAGGGGGGGGGCAACAACTATAGACCAGGATGGAGTTAAAGCCCAAATATGCTGCAGTGTTCAACTCTCGAGGTCACCTCATGAGATATTTGCAGTATCACCAGAAGCAGCCTTGGCCATCCCGCCACTCAGCAGCCTGTCTAATAGATTGCTATTCTGCTATGGCTCTGGCAAGTTTATAGTAGTGTTTATAGGTGGAAGAAGTCAAAGCAAAGTAATCATGAAAAACATAAACTCTTCTATATATATATATATTTTTTTTGGCATAGTCACAGTATCCATGGTTGGGCTTCTTCTGTCATCTCCCAACAGTGGAATCACTGGTGCAGGCCGGTTACCTGATGGGGGCATTCGCATTACTATAAAGGCCTGAAGGCTCCCAAACAGCGTGGTGGGGGTATCTACATGAAGGACCGATAAGAGATCTGGATTACGGATAAGAGACAAAGACTGTACGTGCAGGAACGCGCCAAGACCTATGAGATGAAGGGTTGAGATAAGGTTTATGACAATGTGTGTGTGTGGTGGAGTGTGCAGGATCTATGCCTCTCCCATCATGGCCCAGGCAATGCACCTGCACGCTGCAGCGTCACGCAACTGGAGCGGCTGGCCATCGGCACTGAAGGCATCACTTCTCCTCAAAAGCCCACAGGAATCGCTAATGCTTTACAGATTCATCACCATCAAACCCACTCCCCCCGCGCGGTGATCCACAGAGCAGAGCCTGCCCTGTACTCAGCAACTGTGACCAGTAACACAAGACCTGGCAAATATCTGATGGTTGCTTTTTCCTCCAAAGATGAACAAAACACAGAACTTCAATAGAGAGAAAATGAGTCATATATAAGTTTATTCCCAGAAAAACAAAACATACACCTGCGGGCTCTGTAGCCCACTGACTCCCCATCCCTTTGGTTATTGTTTTCCCTGTTTAACTGAGTGATATGGAATGGCAATCGGATTCCAATTGTCAATGCGGAGATGTGCACAGTGATAACAGTTTGTTATGACTGTGAACGATATCTGATGGGGCTGAAATAAGGAAGGCAGGTTGAGAAAAGCCGGCATTCAGGATCCCAGAATCTGGGCCTCTCCGGCCAGCAGTGTGCTGATTCCCTTTACCTTGCAGGATACATCTCGTTACGGTCCCCAGAAGGATGCTAAACAGACTAAAGACGTTATGTAACAACATCTCTGGTCTTCCTCCAGAGGACCTGATCCATTTACTCTGACCCAATGTTCCTCCTCTTAGATGCCCAGTCCACATGTTCTGACATGTTCCCCCTCCTATGACAGACCCAATCAACATGCTTGGACCCACTCCTCCTCCAGTGGACCCAATCTACATGCTCTGATCTGCTCCTTCTCCAGTAGACTCTATCCATATGCTCTGACTCAGTACTCCTCCTCCTGTAGACCCGATCCACACTCCGATCTGCTCCTGTAAACAGAATCCACATGCTCTGATCCACTCCTCCTCCAGCAAACCCAATCTGCTAGTTCTGACCCACTTCTCCTATAGTACACCCAATCCACATGTTCCACCTTGCTACTCCTCCAGTAGACTGAATCCTCATGATCTGACCTGCTCCTCCTCCTGTAAACCCAATCCACAAGCTTGGACCTGTTCCTCCACTGATATACCAAATCCACAAGCTTGGACTTGCTCCTCCTCTGGTAGACCCAATTCACAAGTTCTGACCCAATCCTCCTCCAGAATCCTCAGTCCATGTGCTCAGATCTGCTCCTCCTCCTCAGATAGAACCAATCCATATGCTCTGAACCAACAACTCCTCCAGCAGACCTATCTATATGCTCTGACCTACTTCTCCTCTGGCAGACCCAATTCATAAGCTTTGACTCACTCCTCCTCCAGTAGACTCGATCCACATGCTCTGACCTGCTCCTCCTTTAATAGACTGTTCTGACCTGCTTCTGCTCCAGTTGACCCAAACCACATGCCATGACCCGCTCCTCCTTTTGTAGAGCTGATCCACAAGCTCTGACCCGCTCCTCCTCCGGTAGACCCAATCCACGTGTTGCAACCTGCTCCTCCTCTGATCGACACATTACAGGCCTCTTCCCATGCTGCCAATTAACATTAAGGTTCCTGGAGCATCAGCCTGGCTTCGCCGCCCCCCTGCCAAGCACGTGGGTCTATTGGTGCACAGCTGCATTCAGCCGGCAGCTCCCCGGCACAATGGGAGCCTCTGATTAAGGCTGCCCCTCCTTGGCCAAAGAAAAACCTCCTTAAGACCTAGTTGCTTTTAACAGGGATTTTCCCTCCCTCTTATGTTACTTGACTCATGGCCATTTTTTTTTTGGGGGGGGGGGGGGGGGTGGAATCATCTGCCAGCAGGAACACAATAGAGCACATAAAGGGGCAATTTGATTAACAGGAGACTCTCAGTACCCAGCCCTGTTATCCCAGTGGCTGACTGCAGGGCGGAGCTGACAGCCTGCACCTGAATACTGAATTGGGGGCGAAGATATTAGGGTATAGTTGGGAAGTACCACAGTGGGTCCTCAAGTAGTTGACCTGCCTATGACAAAGGTAAGCAAGCAGCCAAACTGCAGTATTCATTTTGCAGTTTGGGCCAAGCTTCTCCATTGAGTCGTGAAGCACTGGCAGAAACAACAACACACAAGATGACGAGGAAAATGGATGGATGGATATACAATGATGAAGTTTTGACATTGACTACAAAACCCCCAAAGTTCATGGGAACTTCATGGAACGTTAACAACAAAAGAAGTATAGATATTACTCAATGTATAACATTCAAATGCAGAAGAATAAAATGCAAGTTCTTCCAAATCACAACAGTGATTGAAGATAATTAATAAATCAGATCAAACAAATAGGTACATCATGGAACTGGAACCAGCTCCAGTGATCCCACAGCTCCAGAGACTGGGATACTACAAGGGATTAAGGCAGCCATTTGAGAACCACATCCAACTGTTGCTGGGGGTGGGGCAGTGGCCAGCTCTAAGCCCAGTGTGGAACGCCTGTGCGTACTGATGGCACGGCGGTAACAGTGAGCGCTGAGCACATACAGCTCTTGGTAAGAGCGTGAAATACAACAGTCCATGGCTCACTGGTAAAGCTTGCCAGATATGAAAATTTAATTTCCAAAATTACACCCCCCCCACCACCGCTCTGTGCTTTTCTTTTTTAAAAGGCTTACCCTTCATCAGCGTCCCCCTCTCTAGTCCCATAGTTTGGGTGGCGTGGGGGTCGGGTGTGGACCACAGGCGCCGTTACTGTAGTCACAACAGGTGGCGAAACATAATGGGGCCAGCATAGACCCCTCTGCCACTGCAGAACACAGCTGCCCGACGATTTTTACTCCACCCACCTTATAGAAACAAAATCACACACTCATTCATCTAAGAGGGAGAGTCAAAGCCCGCATCCTTGTAGAGTGGTGAGACTCAAGCAAGTTCTTGTATATTTTCCATTGCATGCTCATATTTGTGATCATTTTCTTTTTAACCCCAGCCCTAATAAGACTCTGGAATCATTTCATCCAGAATCAAATATAATCCACGTTTACTCAAGCGAATGTGGGCAGTGGTAGCTTAATGTTAGGGAAGCGCACTTGTAATTGAAAGATCGCTGGTTTGAATCCCTGACCAGCAAGGCACCACTGAGGTACCCTGAGCAAGGTACCGCCCCCAAGCACTGCTCCCCGGGGTGCTGAATTAGCTACCCCCTGCTATGTCACATTTTAACATATGGGTTAAATGCAGAGAACACGTTTTGTCGTTGTGTGCTGTGGTGTGTCAACAATGACAACTAATCAATTAAAAAAATAAAAAAAAAAAGGTCCTTCCATAATTTTCCCTCATTCTAACATCTGACACCGTGTCACAATGCTCCTGTAATGTTGTCCACCACTTTCTACCCAACACAAAAATTAATTGCTTATCTCCCTCTATCCATCCTGGAACCGCTTCTAGAAGCAGCATTTGTTTACACAAAAGTTTTAAAAAGTTCAAGCTCATAAAGTTCATATCAGCAAAAGGCTTTCCAAGTTTTCTGCTGCCCTCAAGCCTCAGGGTTTAAACATCTCCCCGCCGACACTCTCAGCTGGAGAGAGAGTTTGGAAACATACCAACAGGCTACTAGTTCAGACCCTCAGACATGGCCAAAGTGTCCCCAGGCAGAGGACCCTGATACTCCCTGAGCTGCTGTGAGGGGGGTGTCCCCAAATCAGTGCAGTTTAAAATGACACATTCTAGCAGGCCCAAGGTGAAGCCCCGGGAGCTGAGCTGCATGGGGCACGTGACAGGGACAGACAGGACTTATCCACTCATCCCCATGATCCGGAGGAAGCTGGCCCAGCCCCCACCAGACGCCCTCTGTGAGATTAAGAGTGAGTGTGACATCACCAATCCAGGCAGGAAGCATGGGTGTAGCTGGGTCAATCTCAGCAAAAACAAGCCTCCCAGCCTTGAAGGCGGCAGAACCACAGTGCTGCACTGGAGGGGTAAGGGGGTCGCTGCCAGGAAGGACTGCAGGCCAGGCTCTGAATCAGCCCCACCGCCCCAAAAAAAGAGACAACAAAAAGCACAATAACTGTTTCTTATAAACCATCTCTGCAGCACAGCAAAAAGACGTAACAGAATGACCCGATAATCATCTACGGCGTGTAAATGATTATCATTTATCACCATCATTGGATATAAGCATGGCTGGAAAGTGGAGCAGGGGGCGTGCTCTAGTTGCCTGGCTACAGGTTACCTTCAAGATTTCATATGAGTAGCATAGTTTATTATACTACAAGAAGTGTACAACTGAAAAATCAAGATATTGGCATCGGGTCAATGTGTTAGCCGAAATTCTTGGGCGATATTTAATCTATCAATATTCAAAGTTTACAGCACCAGATGTAAACACATAACTACTGAAAGAATGATAATTGTATTGGACAATCAGTCATTTTCTGCAGTAGAGGATGAGGCATTACACTGGCTCATTCACCACTTTTAAGAGGTTTCAAAGTACCAGCCAACGATATTTTATAATTCATTATTAAATCTGGCCTGCAGATCTGTTTCATTCCCATAGTATAAGAATATGAAACAATGTTATTCTGCTAATCTGCACCAGGAAGACCGACAAGCTTCATTGTCAGAAACACACACACACACACACACACACACACACACACCCACTCAGCAAGTGCATCAGAGGATAACCGGTTATCGGTCACGGTAATAAAACAGAAAAAAAAAAAAATGTTGGTATCAGTCAAAAATGTCCTTATCGATGCATCACTACTAGGATCTATTGTGGGTTAAGGGTCTTAATTAGGAGTGAAATGATCCTGGGAATTGAACTGCTGACCTTCTGATCACAAGCACGGTGTCCTAACCTGCTGGAGCCACACTGCACTCATAGGACAGCGTGCTTTCCACTGTGCTCAGCTGACTCGGGAAGGGGCAAGGGATGGGGGTGCCAGAGGGCACAGGGCACTTCTGGGCCAGCAGGCGAAATAGAGACAGCTGGCGGTGTTTGAAATGCTCTTTGTGGGGTGTTTGAGTGTGCCAGGGAACTGCGAGTATGTGAGGAAAGGTGTGAGAGTGTGAGAGAAAATGTGAGTGTGGGAGATATGGTGTGTGTGTGTGAGGAGAGGTGTGAGCCTCCAGTGAGAGGCGTGAGTGTGTGAGGGGGCTGTGAGTGTGCGAGGAAAGTGTGAGGGGGGTTGTGAGTGTGCGAGGGGGATGTGATTATGCGAGGAAGCACAATGGTATTTCAGAAATGGCACCACATACTCCAACAGCAAAACAGCCCAACCCTCACAAACAGCTGTGGGCTGGTGGGGCCCACTTCCAGCCTATTACAGAACTTGTAAAATCAAAACACACAGACAAAACTTTATTGGGCATGTGCCGCTCTATCCAAGCCAGCCCTCAACATCACCCACAGGAGACGCAAACATGCAGCCTGCTACTATCAGAACAGGCCCCCATCCCACATGCTTTGATCAGCTTACCCACAATTCCCTGGTGCATCTTGCCTTCAGTCCCGCTGGCAGTCATGACTTCACCCTGTGATACACACTAGCCCAGCTTCCGGCTCATTAGTGTTTCTGAAGTCTTTCGTGCTCAGGGAACCCAAGCCTGTAACAGCCGTGCCCACCCCAGATCGCCCCCTCACCACCCAGGGCCACCCCGCAAGCCTTCACCCCACCTGCTGTCTTTCAAACCTGGCAAACAGGAGGATTCTCCCCATATGGCTTCCAGTTCTCCAAGAACACACCTACATAAGCACCGCAAGTTTACTGTGCATCACCTGGACAATATCAGGCAGGCACCCTAAAAACACAGGCGCAAGGGTGTCAGCGTTCGGCCGGAACGAACAAAATCTGTAGTCGATTGAAAATGAGATCAGGAGAAAGGAAGAGGGTAACCAAATAATGATGAGAACGTGTGAGAAAAGTGCATTTCTACAGAATTTGACCTCAATTGCTATAAGGTCCAGAGATTAACTTCAGTCTTTATATTTGCTCATGTGAGGTTTATTATTTATTTATTTTCAGTCACATGTATCCATCTGGACTGTAGCAGGAAACTGGGGAACCAAGATGGAATGTACAAAGACACTGGAAGAACACGCAAGCTGCACACGCGCCAAGCCGGAGGCAGGGCCCAAAGGCTGCGAAACGGCCCGGCTTCTCTCATGATGAAACCGCAGCGTGACAGGGATCTCACTCCAGTGATAAACAGATGACTTCCCATTCGGCACATTCCCGAGCCGGTCCGCACCGTAAAACGGTCTGTAACTGGACGGCGGACACTCAGGTGGATGGGGGTGCATGCAACCGGGGGTCGCTTCTCCTCACATCCCCTGCTGGCTTCGCAGTCATAAGGTAAGACATGTTCCAGTTGTCCCATAGTTGTTCACAGGCAGTTGGGAAAGCTGTCCACAGCGCAGAGCGTGACACGTTGCCAGGGTAAAAGCCAAGCAGGTCTGAGTGAGGCACCCACCCGCCCCCGTGCACCTGCGGCAAACAGGCAGCCATTTCCAGGATGGCATCAACACCTAATCATGGTAGTCTGCGTTAGTGCAAGTCTCAGCTGAAAGCTGCTGTGAACTAAACGGGTGTTTAGCACACCTCCCACGGGGGAACCAGTACCTGACACTGCACCCACCCCGCCAGCTCCCACAATGATCATGAAACCCGAGGCAGGGCTCTGATTTAATACCCCCATGGCTGTGGGGGGCTGGTGACGTGGGACGTAGGCGTGTCTTCAGTCCCATCACATCTCACAGCAGTGCAGCCGCGCAGGGTCAGGCTCCACCACACAACACAGGCCGTGTTTCTTCTGTGTGACATAAGCCATCTTACCTTTGAAGATCAAATATTATGTGTTTATTACACAAGGACTTATCTGGCCCCCGTTATCAGATCGTCTGTGTAATAGAGCGCCCCTGGATCCTGTTACACCCACCTGAAAGCGCAGGGAAGGAACTAAAAGGAAATGATTACAGGGCAAAACAAAAGGCCTGCTCCTTTTTTGCAGGCATGGAAAAAAATCAAACAGGCCTGCCCTCCAAGTTACTGTCTCGGGTTCGAGCTACCTGAGTGTGTGTGTGTATGTGTGTGTGTGAGAGAGAGAGAGAGAGAGAGAGGCTTCACATCCAGCCTCCTACATCTTGGATGTTCAGGAATAATAAAAATTCCTGTTTTCCCTCCGGTGCTTAGAGACGGGGCAGCACATTCCCACAGTGAGTATGTCACCTGGGCTGGCAGCGGGGCACTTTGACAGTGTCACCCAGGCTGGCGGTGGGGCACTGTAAGGTGTCCCCCAGACTGGTGGTGGGATACTTTTGCAGTGTCTCTCAGGACAGCACCTTTGAAGCATGAAAGCCTTTCACTCATAATGCTTCCTGCCTGTTTGCACTGCAAGGAAGTACGACAGTGATGCTTCCATATGGCAATGCGGTGGTGCCTGTTGCGGGCTCTGAGTACAAAGTGGGGACAGGTAATATGCTGCTGCAGCAGGGTGCCTGTCTGAAAAGGACTGCAAATGACCCGGGGGGTGTATCAGTATCATCCATAATGCAGATTAACTGCTCGGTCCCCCCTGACCTGGGATCGAGCCAGATGGTACCCTAAAGTGACGGGAAAAAAAACACTAAATATAATAATAAACTATCAAAAAATCATTAATCAGAGCGGCTGTACAACGAGGATCAAAGCATATGGGGGACACAGATCGGCCCTTTGGGGCAGAATTCACGTCCCTTTGATGAATCAGTGATTAACAGTGGCAGGGGGCGCGTTGTGTCAGGTACCGCCATGGCAGGAACATTCGGGGCTTTGGAAGGACTCCAAGCCTCCTTTGATATGGGCCCGCGTGTGCAACGCCATCTGGGACACAGCCAAGGTACACAGTGTCGGTAATCGTTAACAGGGTCGGCAAACAGACAAGGAGGCCGAGCCCAGGAGGCCAAGCCCAGGAGGCTGAGCCCAGGAGGCCGGTCAGGGACCGTCTCAGAAAGAGCCTTTCATCTTCATGCGCTTCAGCAAACCGGTTTCCCCTGATCAATTTAATGCTATTCTCAATTGCTGCCCCCCCCCCCCCCACCAAGGTAGTCAACATCAAGCCCGGACATGAAGACGTATTCTCTCTGCCCCCCTCCCCCCCGAGGGCCTTTTGTCTTTCAGGCACTGCCAATTGAACGCGAAGCGGCAAAGGGGAGGCCGACGTGGTGAAAACGGCAACACGCCTCTGTGGCACTTTCACTGTGGTCGCCGAGGGCGCAGTGGCAGTTTCAAAACACACAGGTAACTACTGTACACAGCCCACACTTCAGGGAGAGCACAGAGGAACACGGAGCAACGCGGACAGCAAGGCTGGTTCAGGGCGGGGGAGGGGATGTCTCACGGAGCCCTTTGTCACATTCCCTGCACAGGTGGAGGAATGTGCACTGTAAGCTGCCAGTGAAGTGTGTCTTTGTGCCGTTAGACATCTTGTAACTGAGTAGAGCGGCATTCTGGCAGGTGCCAAGGGGGAGAGGGTCACCTCTGAAATATGGGGGGGGTACTGATACAGTCTACAACCTAAGTAGATCGTGTCCCCCACCCCCCAGAGACACTCTACCTCACTGAATTGCCACCGTGATTAAACGAGGCACACAGCCAGGATGACCGAAGTGTTTTCAGCATTTTATTGCACATCCATAAGGTTGCCACACTTGCCAAATGGTGGATAATCTACAATGCTTTTTTCCTTTTCTCCTTGCGGCATGAAAACAAAACATATCTTCAGTAGCAGATTAACTGAGAAAGGGTGAATAATTAACTGCAGACCAGTGCGATCCTCCCTCTATTTCTGGATAGCCCAACACTTCTGTGGACAGGGAAGAAACATTGTTGTTATTCTAAACGAGGCAGAGAAAACTGTGCAAGATGTCCTGGGAATCAGCGTCACCTTAACCAAGTGGGGGGCATCTAACTAAGTTAAGTTGACACTCTGTGGGGCCTTGAGCAGCTTCCCCCCTTAACAGTTACACATGGTTCATCCCGCTGGAACAAAGGCATGGGTTTTTAATAGCTGGGGTTATCATGCTCAGACAGGCCATCTCAAAGTACAGTAGCAAGCAGGGGGGACAAAGCCAGAAAGGAACACCAAAATACCACCAAAATAAAAGTCAATTACAAGTGCAGAAACTGCTGTGATGCCACTGTCCAAAATACAGGGTTTACTACCACCTGACAAAAGCAGCATCAGCAGGATGAGAGCTCTACAGTACAGCATCTGTCTGTGAACAGTATCTTCAGAGACTATAGATGAATAGGCTTGGTTAGCAACCCACTTGGCTAGGGAGCGGGCCTGCCAAGATATTTGCTTTAAGCAAAAGGCAGGGATAAACGGCAGCTTTTAATTGGGAGAGAGGAGGGGCTCAGTCTTAAGCCTAATGCTAATTCACCCCGATCTGGCTCCAGACACAGAAATCCCCA
>JABFDZ020000109.1:30654099-30677487 GCA_019775955.2 Pollimyrus isidori
TGTCCCGCACCGGACAGAGTGTGCCGTCCCATACAGACAGAATGTCCCGCACGGAACAGAGTGTGCTATAGCTGGTAAAGTGCGCCGCATGGTTCAGTGTGTGCAACATGGCCTCATTTCTATTCCTCTGCAGTTCTGGGTACCCCCCCCCCCCACACACACACAAAAGGTTTGCTAAAACTCATATCTCCTACACAAAAACATCAGCAAAGTAGATGCTTGGTGCCTCCACAGATGCTGAAAGGCAGCCAATTGTCTCTAGTAACAAGGAGACAGCAGCCTTACTAGCACGCTAACAATACTGCAGATACTGGAGTCACACACTCTTAGCAATAAACAAGCTTCTGGGACTAACTATCATTCTTCATATGCTCAGAAAAGACAGCAGTTTTTGCTATAATTTCCCAGCCATGTGAAATCATGGGGCAATGCTGAATATTTTTATAGAAAAAAACAGACTGTCTCTATTTATATTTAATCACACTTAGGTGTGGTATTAACAACGCAAATATCCATTATGATTACTGCACATTACATCTTATTACAGGGATGGTATTGCTTCGTTTCTACTCAAAAAAACCTCACAGAGATGCAGTCTCACTATAATGTCCACGCAGAAGACAGAAGAGATGGTCCCTCTTTACATCTGAAGGTGCACTGAACTCCCCAGATTTATGGAGAACAGCCACAGTACTCATCACTATCAGCATAAATAGCTTCTCTTGCCAACTAAACAGCACAGGCCCTGAATTTTTTTACCAGGCCACAAATCACCTTAGAGAGGGGAGGCTGGTGGGAATGGGTCCACAGTGGAAAATGGTTTCACTGACAGAACATCATGAGAACCAAAATGCGCAAAAAAGAAAAAGCTTAATATGTTGATAATTTTTGGGTTATTTAATCAGAAATCCAGACTAAACTTGTGACTGAGATCCATTGTATTGTTCCTACATGAGGAAACAGATTGGTTTGCTGGATACTTGCGGTTTATATAGCACCATTTCTTTGTGCATTTTGCCAAGGGAAAAGGGCAATCATGCTTTTACAACTGATCTTATCCAAACAAGCCTGCAGTCAAAAAATAAAGACCTGCAATGGGTAATACAGCTGTCTTGTTTTGTTTTTTTCTTTTAACAGGACAGTTAGTTTAAGGATTCAGGGGTTTTATTTGTCACATGCAAGATATAGCTATAGTCAGACCATAACCTGCAGTGAAATGCAAGGTGGTCAATTCTGCCATAAAAACAGTGAAAGCAAAGTATACATTAAAAAGACAATAAAAGTAATAAAATGTGTATGAATAGATTAAATGCCTGTCAGCAAGGGCATAGAAGGTAGCTTGATATTTGGGGTGGGGAGGAGGAGATGATTTAATTTAAACGCAAATTCTATTAAGAGGAGAGGACAAATGGGACCAAATTAAATATTTGGGCATAAGGTCCCTCGTAATCCCTCTTTCCAACAGCCCTGTCTGTCAGCATCTCAGAGGTGCATTTATTTGATCACACCATGTACCATTTCTGAACAGTTTAAACTGCAATACACTGGTATTAGGAGTAAACAGCATCCAAGTAAGAACCCTACCTGCATGAGCCTTCCTTCAGCATGGCCTCTCACCCCAGCCCCAGCAAAGACCCCCTCCAGGGTAATGGGCTTCCCTGCCTGCTCCTGCTTCAGGGGTGTCACCTTGATGACGGCTTTGGGGGCCGATCGCTCCGACTCCACAGCCGCCGCCGCCAGCTCCAGGCCGGTCTGGCCCAGCACCAACTGCAGGGCCGCCATGAGCAGCCACGGCCAGAGCCCGGCCAGTCGCCGCGAAGACAGGGTCATTGCACCGGCTGCGGCGGCACTCTCCGGCGGCACATGGTGCGCAGTACAAAGCAGGCAGTCCGCAAAAATGCAACCCTCTCCGACTATCTTCCGATTTCCCCAAAGCTTGTAGGCGACTGCAACCTGCAAATGTTATATGTCCAAAATGCGGTCGCACATGCACAAGTCTTAAAATGCGCACGAGTGCATGGCTCCCGATGGCATGGCCCCAATCTGCAACCTTCTTGAACAAGTTAAGAAAAAGTTGTAATGATATTGGTCATCATTTTAAAATATAATACAAACTTTTCTCGAAGGAAATATAGAATGCATAATTCAAATCCACGGGGGCATGAGTGACAGAACTTTGCTTAAAAAATATTTTGGAAAAAAGTACCTAACAAGAGTACCTGATTTAGCCTCTTACTAAGTGTTGCCACTGAGTCGGGAGAAAAGGCTTTGATTGCATTTAAAAAGATATCGTTACAGGAAGTGCTGTAACTATACAATGTAACTAGCGAGAAGCGTGCATTGATTTTCCGATCCTCCCTGACGCCCTATTGTACGCATTTCCAGCTTTCATGTCGCTTCTGCTCACCCGATTCTTCTTCCTCAGATTGGAGAATATCCACTAACTTTATTTCTTCTGTTTTTAATAGTCGCTATGTTTTGCAGATATTTACAGATCCGAAAGCCACTTTTCGGTATCTTCCAAACCCTTCTCGCTCGCTGGTACAAGATGACTATTTACAGCAATCGCATCCAAGCCCGTTTATTTCATGTAATCCACAGTAAATTTAAAATGAAAGAAGAATGCACCATTGTGACATATTTATATGACACACGTCTAATCGCACAAATATTTTGGATTTCTTTCAACCCCGTTTCCCTCTTCCAGACATTGGGATTTTAGTAATTTACCACCTATGTGTTTCCAGTGCGGGAGAAAAACTTATAAGTTGCGGGTTTGTCTCTTGTAAGAGCCGGGGGAACAGTACAGCATGCTGTCGTTGAGTAGGAAAAAAGACACGAACAAAATATCAGAAAATCCGGGAAATAGACAGGTAGAAAGAAGGCAGAAATATCTGTCGCTAAACAGCGACCAAAGCCAGTGAATTTATTTTACGTCCGAGGGGGGCTGCAAAAAATCTGCTAGCTAGCAGGACACCTCGCTGGTGTGTAAAAAACACGTGTAATTTCTGAAGCAAAACTACACGCATGGCGCCCAAGATAAAATACTCCGTGCATCTAACACAGGATAGCTGTCCGATGTCACTTCCACGGTGTTTTTTTGTTCTAATTCCCAAGCTGAAATCCTTTTCAAGTTGAAAGAACATAAGCAAGCAAAGAAAAAAAAACTTCATAAAAATGTAAATCAACTTCAGCGAGTTCTTGCAGGCGGTTTAAAAATTTGTTGGTAAACTAAAACGAGTTCAAATACTTCAAAAGCAATCCTTAAATGGAAGGATGTACGCAAAAAAGTCAAGTAAAAGAGAAAAGCTTCACGTTTGTAATGTCTCCTACTCGCCTTCCCCTGGGACCTCATTGAGCGTCTACCTGCTCTCTGCCTGCCTGCCTGTCACCGAGGGTGGAGCAGCCATCGGCTGCACTGGCCGAAAGGGGCCGCCATGCTCCCTCTGTCGGGAAGGCGGCGCGATCAACCCCGGCGTAAAGGGGTTAGGATCTTTCTAATCAGCGAAGACATTCAGGGAAAAGCACCTTCATGCACAAAACAGAAATAACGAACAATTTTTACATATTCAGCATTTAACTGTTGCCAGTTCTTGATCTTTCGAAATACCTTTTCTCTCTACCTGCATCTTTATCGATTCAGCGTTAATATTTTTTACTGAAGAAATAAAAGACATTGGACTTTTTAGTAAATAAAATGATCTATGAAATCACTTTAGTTAATAGTGAATGAACAAAAGCATGAACGGAGACGATCATTTCAGGACTGCTATTTTGCTTGACTGATAGTTATTCTTCAATGACGCCCTAAATCCACATTCAACCTGCAATCAGGTATTTAGCAGCATAACGGCTCCCCCTAGGGCCAAAGCCATCGCACCAACCGCAGTTTTTAATGAACATTAAATTTGAACCAAAATGCCTTTTAAATATCTTCATACCAGAAGTACAGATTTCAGGCCAATGAAAGCATATCATATTGGACCCCCAAACCAGGTCAATCCAATTATGTTCCAAATTTAGATACGAGAGTAATTTATGGAATTTAGAGATAAGTTGTCATTGTTGACACACCACAGCACAAATTGTCCTCTGCATTTAACCCACATGTGACCATGTAACAGGGGGCAGCTAATTCAGCATCCAGGTAGCAATGCTTGGGGGTGGTTCTTGCTGCTCAGGGATTTGAATCTGCGAGCTTTCAATTACAAGTGTGCTTCCGTAACCATTAAGCCGCCACTTCCCATTATAGACAGTCACGCAAACTGCACCTTGCTGTACGGTGATGGCGGGGTGAAAGGTTTTCTCTTTTAATAACAAAATCATGCTCCGATGTAATTAAACTTGTGCTGAAACAATTTTATGTTCAGGAATATCTGCCAAGTGTTCATAGTTTTATAAATAAACTACTATCTATCCACTCCTTACTAATTTGAATATAACTTGCATGCATCATGTTAACATGCCACACACTTAAGTAATAATCTTATGAAAGGACAATAAAATAAATGGAAAACGGATGAAAGGAACAGGTACTTTATAAATCAGTAGCCAACATCAGTTACTTTTGTAAATATTTGTAAATATTTGTGAAATAAAAATATTATACGTACTGACAGGAAAGTGCAATAAAAGAAAAGCACAATACCAAATGTTAACCTAACATATGCAGCCGCAATATCCCATATTAGTGTTGGGTATTTATTCAAATTTTAAGAAACGATTCGAGTCTCAAGATTTAGAATCGATTATCACGATTCGATCCAATCTGTTCCGATCCGATATCGATTTGGGTCTTCTTAAAAGTTATTTTTAGCTGTTACCTTAATGACTGTATAGTTAATACTAGTATTATATTGACATTCAACAACAAATTAATTAAATATTGATAGTTAAAGATTTTAAACTTGTACTGTAAATAGAAAATAGAAAGGCATTGCCTATTAACTCTGGAGTCGACGGCATCGTGTATCTTTCTTGTGTATTTCAGTTCTTAACTCGCTGAAATCTTATTATAGAAACCTGAAAAAACGCTGCCTAATTCCGTAGTCGGTCGTCTTTTCAAAACGTCCATTGTCGGAAGTATTAAAGTTTTTAAAATTAGTTGAAATCGGCAAAAAGTAAACCAAGTCACCTTACTTTGTTTTACCTGGATCGGGGGCGTGTAGTAGGCTACCGCTGTCACGGTCACCCGAAGATAGCTATTCACATTCTAAATAGCCGCATTAGCGCGTATTCAAATCGCATTCGCATGGTAAATGGACGAACAACGCAACGGTGAAACGCGATCCAGATACATTCCCATCAGCGCCATAAAAGGGGGGAAGGACGTGGCCAGGTGTCAATGGCTCATTCATACAAATGAAAGTTGCTACATATTCAATGAAAGGAGCCAGAAATAGAGGCATGAGTTCGGGTTTTCTTAATTTATTTATCCAACTGAATGTTGCAACTAGACCGTTTAGTCATCTTCATGTAGCCAAGACTTTGCTGATCAGATATCTGGGATCAAAACAAACTGCCAGCATTGCTTACTATTTACTTTTATAATGTATCTGCAATCGTTCCAAACTGAATTTTTCAATGTCTATATCTTGGTGTCAAATTACAAACTTAACATAAATCTGACATATTTTAAAAAGTACACTAAGATAAAGATAAGTTTAATGCCAAACCAAATATATAAGAAATAATTTATTTGCCATAAATTAAGTTTATGATATTGAATGAATTGTGTGACCATGCCCCGGTCTTTGAAAGTGTGTTCCCTACCCCTAGACTCCAGAGGGAAAGCAAATCGCTTTGCTTTTGTCAAGCTCATCTGTCTGTTTGTCCGTTCTGAACCCGAAATGCTGCCAGACCGCAGTTTTTAAAGTTACGGGTGTTTTCAAAGCGTCGCTAGTGTCCGACGCCATGTTGTTAATACAGTTTTCCCCGGTGAACATTAACGTCACCTACTGTCGCGTCATTCAATTCACGAAGCGCATGATTAAAGATATTAACCCTTTAACACCAAAGCCTCAAAATGTCCGTCTGGACTTCTTTTCTTCCTATTTTAGTTGTAAAAAGGGCAGAAAATGTTAAAAGGTAAAAAAAATCGATCGTGAAACAATCCTTAGGAATTATTATGAGAATCGATTAAGAATCAAAGAATCGACACAGCACTATTTCATGTTATCTCATTTATATATCCCATTTAATAATGCTACAAGGCGGGAACAGTGTTTTCAGAGAAATCTAATGAGACAGAATAATTATACTCTTTATTGCAATCTTGATCTTTGGGGAAGATCCTCTGATAGACAGGTGAGCTGGATCAAATTTCAGGGTTCTCCACTTTGACCATGCATAGTTTGGGAGATGGCTGCATCTCACTAACAATTTGGAAAACTGTATCCAAATTGACAGTCTCATTCTCATTGCTTTGCTGGTCCTGATTGCAGGGACGTAAATGAGACGAATAGTTTGTCTGAAATAGTATCAGGAAACCAATAAACTAATTTTACTCAAAATCCTGAGGTACAATCTACCATTAAAAAACTAATTATTTCTTTTTGAAGACATTTTTCTTCTTATTACTGTAAATACCAAACCATAAGTAGAATACAGCTAACTGCCATTATATTTCAGCCAGGTACAAAAGACTTAAATTCCATTTTGAACACTACATAACTGTCCTAACATGGCATTGTATACCCAACTGACAGCTACAAACCTGGTAATAGCAGTAATCTGGTAATGGTGTATACTGGGAAACACAGCTCGTAGGGTCAGCAGTCACTTGGCTCTTGAAGAAACCATTAGACATGACTGCAAAAAATAAGCAAGAACAGAGTAAAGAGAATGACCCCTGGAACCAATAAACCCCATATATGCAACAGAACTATTACGATTAACTTGTTCTGCAGTTTAACACTACTCATAGTAGTTGAAAATACATAAGGCCAAGTCACCTGGTGCATAACATGGAGGGCAGTACTGAGCAGGTAGTAAGTGATTATACTGCAATGCAGCAGCAGGCACAACCAGTATCCCTGGCTGAACTTGGGTGGTGGCAGGGGCAGACGGGGCAGCACAGTTGAAATTGTACTGCAAAGCAGGCGCCATCTGAATGACCGGAAAAGAGATGCTTGTTTCCCCACTGGGCCCCACCATCCAGCCACACAGGGGATTGGGGATGCAGTCATAACCCATGAACGGCTGTTCTTCACTCTGGGGGGGCTGATGTGGGGGCATGGCTCCCATCTGTGTCCCCTTTTGGGTGTGCCCTGCGAGCCTGTAACCTGCAGTCAGTGAGAAATAGCCCTACATCAGCACAGTAACACACAAACACCACTTTGCCTCTGACTGCTATGGATAATACAGCAGGTATTTAAGCCCCATGATGGATTGGAGTCCATGGTATCCAGGGTACCCCCTCTCTCATCCCTCTGCCTCTCAGGTTAGACCCAGGAATGCATAAGTAGGTAGAGAAGATGGATGGAGAGACTATTTCCTTTTATATTACATACCATTTGTATCTTCTGTCTTGTTCTTCCTACGGCCCCGAGAACTGGGTAGCGTGCGGGGCACCTCCAGCCCAGCCTGGATCCTTGCCTTGTTGGTACTGGTCAGCCGCTTCAGATTCACTAGCAGGTCGGGGCGGCCTTGTCTGAAGCCAGGGTTAAAAAAGTGGTGATGCAGCACCCCCACGTGGCCGCGCATCGGCATCACCTTCCTAAAGCCGTACAGGTTGAGCTGCCGGTTGAAGCTGGAGAAGCTGCTGCTCTTGAAGGCACCTCCGATGGGCGAGAGCAGCTCGGCCTCGAATCGCCGCTGGTCTATGATGATACCACAGCCGAACCAGTCCCAGCGTATCGAGCGGACCCGCGGCTCGTTCACAAGCTGCCACAGCTTAGCGGGGAATCTCTGGGGGTTGATGAGGATGGCGTGGAGGCCATATTCCTCATCCGTGGACTCTGCCAGTGAATGTAAAACATAGAATATGTGAAAAGGTGTATTTGAGCTAGCTCCCTAAGCTAGCTGACTTCCTGAGTGAAATTGGACCGTAATGAAGACCTTCGCCGGTGATCCTTATCATAGTGGTCTGTCAGGTTTTCTAGGAATCTAGGCGGTTCTGCCTGACCGTTAGATTGCGCGCGCCTGGCGCTCGAGTCCTAACGGCTTTTTTATGCTCGCTACCATATTAGCGATATGGACGCAGCGTCCTGTCAGTTCATTTCGGGTGTTTCTGCACGTTTTCTCAAAGCTTACAGATACTGACAAAACGGAACAGTTCCGCCAGAAAACTGGGGGGCAATTTGCACATGCAGTAACTCGAGCGAAAATTATAGGTGTTTATCAAGGTAATTATGTTGCGCGCTCAAGAAATTATATTATGCGCACTCCACAATCACGGTATTTATTGAACATTGTACTTAAATCTTGGAATGTTACAAATACATTCATGGTACACGTACCGCGACAACGTTATATTCAATATCAAGTTCTCCGACTAATATCCTTTATTAGATTAATTATATCCTGCACACTGGCAGCGATGCACACCGTTCGGTTTTTGCATTTCAACCCGTTCACTATTTGTGTTTAATCTTATTAATTTCCGCTAAAATTTCACATTTCCGCAGTACGGGATACGTGGTTCTGTAGCTCTTTCACACCCCTTGCTCTTCCAGTTTTCTTTACGAGCGAATTTTGTTTTGAATCTTCGTATGTGCTGAAATAATATAGCACACTCTGACACATGAGACAACCCCTTGGATTTCCATATTACTAGTATGTATTTCCATGCACTGAAATAATCAATAGGCTAATAACTCTAAGACAGCTGAAGTATATTGTGTTTTGAACAGTTACTTATGGAACAGTACACGACATTTATTGGACAAATAAATAATAAAGGCAGATCGTCAGGACCAGGTTTAATTGACCTTTTGTTTAAAATTCGGCTGATTTCACGATAACGTATTGTGTGCACAGCTTAATTATCAAGTGCGCACAAAGTAACATCCCGGCGATCAGTATACACGGCATTAGAAAGTATTACCAAAATCTAATTAGCTGCTAACAAGGTTGACCTCTGCACTGCCCCCCCAGCTTGCTGGCGTTTATGTGTTTACGGTTTATGTGGCGGTCCTATTAACCGTTGACAAGCGGGTTCATGCGCCAATGTTTACGTATTCTTGAAGATGTGTGGTAAATACAGCTTCGTCAACTGTGTAAAAGTGAAAACATGGTAAATATTTGGAATTGTCCATGCACATACTCTGGTTAAATATATACCTGAAGAGCTCTTTTTTAAATAAAAGATTCAATTTTATATTCATAGGCTACAAACGTGGGGGACAAGTCGGCTCTCTCTCTCTCTCTCTCTCTCTCTCTCTCTCTCTCTCTCTCTCTCTCTCTCTCTCTCTCTCTCTGTGTAGAGCAATATTGAGTACAAAATTTTTAGGACTCAGGTTAATAGGAATACATTTTATGAGAAAGACGTGGAATCACAGGAACACCTATTTTATTTTTGGTAATGTTAATTTTATGTTTTTAAAAGTTTTTTGGGTTGCTTTGCATGGTTGGCTGCTCAACAAAGTGGAAGATCAAAGTTTTGAGTAAACTCATATAAATGTGTTTCATTATTAGTCTTTTATTACAGTCCTTTGTAAGAATCTCATTTTAATTGCCAAGCTTCATATTCGCAGGTGTAGATTTTTTTAGGATTACTCATAGTTTTAGAGTTTTTGAAAACGATTTAAGGCTGTTAGGTTACGAGAGAAAATGCATGGTAGTAATAATGGTGAGAAGTTATGTGCAAAATTGAAATTGTTGTTTCCAAGTGGATAATCCCCACTCTGCCTTTAGCTATTTAACATACTGCAATCATGCCATATTTATAACATATGCGCGAATATATACATATGCATGAATATGTATGTATATATATTCTCCTTTTTTCTTTTGTAATGTGTGTTGCGGTTACAGTCTGGTTACCGTGGAACATTGCAATGTGCAATGTTAAAGGTCAAATTGCTATGTTTGTTTGATAAGCATAAATATTAATAATAATATTAATAACAAAAATTACAATAAATAAGCACTTGGTGCTTTGGACCCTTAATAATAATAATCATAAAAAAAGTTTATCAGAGTACGTGGTATGTCAGTGCGTACATGTGACGCAAATTCCAGGCGCCGGAAGTAGTCTTTATTCCGCTCTCAGCGGTGTTCTCAGCTTGCGTTTAAAAACACGAAATATATATTTTTTAATTGTATTGAATACGTCGTTCTGATTCACAGCCGAATGGCGCTGGAGACAGTACCCAAGGATCTTCGCCATTTGCGAGCTTGCTTATTGTGCTCACTTGTTAAGGTATGATTCATGTTCGAGTTGGGTTATATACATTTACGATCTTGTAAAATGTCATTTTTAACTGTTTTGGAATCTTTCTGTCATTGTGTATATGATCGAGTCGTAATTGTTTTAAATACCGTTTCGCTAATTTACCAAGTACCTAGTACACATGTGGAATTGAAACCGCTTAGAATAGGGTGTCCCAACTGTGTGATGTTTGTGGACTGGTCTGCATGGTACAAAAATACATAGACCGCGGATGGTGCCGGTGAGTTAATCGGCGATTTCACCAGTGTAACTATTTAGATTTTCTTCAGATGCGAACAATAAGTGCTAACGTGAGGGAGTGAAAACAATGAAAACATACAATTTATTTTTGTATATTAACCCGCCCCATAATCCCCAGCGTCCCACTGCCCGGTGAAATGCTGACCACTGGCCGGTGATTGGGAACCCTTAGTTTTGAAGGCGTCACTCACTTCTCTTCGTTTCAAGCGTTTCTTCCTGTATATGTGATGCTTAAATATGTCGTAATAAAACCCTTGCTTCCTATTAACGGATCTTTAGTTTTGTAGCCACTTGTTTGGCCATAGTTAGTTAATTCAAGATTAATGCAGTAACAACTGTGGAGTTCTGACAAATCAAGCAAGCGAAATAGCCATGCTTCATCTGCTTAACTTGTCCTTTTTGGGGTTTGGCGTTTCACCTTATACAGACTATTGATCAGTTTGAATATGATGGCTGCGACAACTGTGAATCCTACCTGCAGATGAAGGGGAACCGGGAGATGGTGTATGAGTGCACAAGCTCTTCCTTTGATGGGTATGGCCCCACTCACAATTACTGTGCCAAAAGTCATTTTAAATTTTCCTTTTGTGTCTAATAACCCATCTTTTGTTCTCCAGGGTCATAGCGATGATGAGCCCAGAAGACAGCTGGGTAGCCAAATGGCAGCGAATCAGTGAGTGACTTTTGTTTTTGGGGAAAAGCTATGAAATGTGTAGTCTTGTAATAAATAAAGCACGATTGCAGTATGTTACTGAACCTTGAAAACATGGTAAAGTAACAATACTGTGGTCATCTTTCAGATGGTTAAGATAATCCTGTTTTATAATAAGAATGTCTCTCTGCCTGCTGCCCACTAGGTAACTTCAAGCCTGGAGTTTATGCAGTGACAGTGACCGGACGACTTCCGCCGGGTATGAGCCGTGTGACGCTCCGCTGTCATCTGTTCTCATGAAATTTCCGCCACCTGGAGCCTAATGGTGTGTGGCTCACAGCCACAATCTCCTCCCCTCACTGCTGCTTCTCACGCTTCCTCATTCTCTGTCAGGTGTCGTGAGGGAGCTGAAGAGCAGAGGGGTGATTTACAAGTCCAGGGACACGGCCGTGAAGACATAAGCGTGACCTGTCACCCTCACCACTGCTCGGTTTCACCCCATGAGTTAAGCCAGAAACTGGTTCTTCACATGATCTTGTTTCATTTGCTGGTCTCTTTAAAAGAACATTAAAGTAGAACCACTCATCTTCTGCCACAAGAGGGCGATCTGGTGTTTCCTAGGCATACTTGTCATTTGGAGTATCAAAGTAGCCATTTTCTTAACGTTTCTTTTTTTTATGTCCTTTTTTTTTTTTAAAACACCAAGCCTGTGTAGTAAGTGACATGTAATAAAGTATGTTATGGTATGCATTTTTTATTTCACCTTAAGCTGATTTACAAGGGATTTACAGTGGGGATTGTTTATTTTTAAGGATCCCTTCCTTAAATAGTTTGTGCAGGTTTACCTTTGATGGACATTTTATCGAGTTAGAGACTCCATCCATTTTCCAACCCTGGACGGGGGCCAGCCCATTGCAGGGCATACTCACACACCATTCTCTCACACCTACGGGCAATTTAGTAACTCCAATTAGCCTCAGCATGTCTTCAGCCATGCCTATGGGGGGAAACTGGAACACCAAGAGGACACCCCACGGCGCCATGGGGAGAATATGCAAACGCCACACACATGGAACCCTAGCAGAGACTCGAACCCGGGTCCCAGTGGTGTGTGGCAACTACCACGCCACCCGTGAGTTACAGACTGCTGCTGCTGCCATATGAAATTGCATAATTTGCAGAAATGACAGGTGTAAGTAATAGAAGAAATTAATTGTTACTTGAATCAGTGAAGTTAAAGGATTCTGCGGAAGGACGAGTTCTCTGAGTGAATAAATTTGACATCCGATATTAGTTTATGTGGGATGCTGTGGTTTAATCTTATGTTGTATTTCTAGTAGAGTACTGTATGTAGAGTATGATGTCATGTTTCTCACAAGTCACAGCTTTAAATGTCTTATTTCCCTGTTTGTGCATCACTGTTGCAGAATGTAAAGCTGAATTACTGCTATTTCAAAGTTCACATAAGACAAATGGGGGAGGGCAAGTGGCAGAGAAACCCCAGTACTGTGCAGCCGCTTGCACAAGCCACGTGTCACGTAAGGGGGCATTGTTGCACGGGCCTCACAGAAAGGGGAAATGGTGCATCCTTTTCAGGAAGTTGCATCAGGCAGCTGTCATGAGGGGAGAGGGACCTTAACTGCAGTATGTATAGTTTTTTCACCTCTGTGTTACCGAGTCAAACTGCAGTAGTTTCAGGGAAATGAGCAGGGAGCCTCAGGGTGCAGTGTCGCATGGATTTAAATAATAAATGCAGCCTCCTGCTTCGATGGTGAAGAGGAGTGTTCGGAATGTGAAAATGTTACTAATAGGTGACTAAGGCTCCTTTAACCGGCCTGATGAAAGTGGTTTGAAACAGGGCTGTAATACTTCAGCCTGTAATCCCCACACACACCTAAGCCCTGTGACGTAGTTGAGAAAACAGTGCAGTTTATATGTTACACCACAGAGCTCTGGAAAGCCTTAAGCAGAGGGTCTACATGCTGAGAGTCTCAGAGAGTCTTTCAGTCTATATGTTACACCACAGAGCTCTGGAAAGCCTTAAGCAGAGGGTCTACATGCTGAGAGTCTCGGAGAGTCTTTCAGTCTATATGTTACACCACAGAGCTCTGGAAAGCCTTAAGCAGAGGTTCTACATGCTGAGAGTCTCGGAGAGTCTTTCAGTCTATATGTTACACCACTTTGGTTATGAGTGTATGGATTTGCTTCATCTGTATTCAGGGAAATGAGATATAACTATTTGCATTAACTAACCTCTATGAGACATAAACTCATAGTGTACTTTCAGTGACATTGTGGTGATAAGTAATGATAATTCAAGTTACTTATTGGTGTAAAATTAGTCATCCACTGGGTTATCGACGGGAGTGGAAAACAATCTTATTTGTGTAGACATGATTAGACTTCACCGTCACTGAAGTATTTGGGAGATCATTAGATGTGAGCCCTAATCCCTGTCATACTGTTCTCTCTTTGAAGAGGATGGATGTAGAAATGTTAAGGAACATTGGATTGTAATTGTCATGTTTTCATGAAACTTTGAATCCAGTTTTAAGAGAATATGCTAGAATCCTCTAAAAAAATAACAGAAACTACTAATGGCAACACTCCAGGGTTTACAGGCGATAAATAACGTAATTTACTTTTCACTGAAAAGTGGCCATTTACAATCAGAGTGCAGAGAAGGCGTGGCCTATATTGAAAAGTGCACATGTGGCTCAGCACCAATGGCTTTCTGTAGCGTGTTTCTGCGAGGGCAGCAACCCCAGCAGAGAGGAACCACTTACTAAGCAAAGCGATATTTCAGCAGATTTGTGGAAGGTGTAAGAGCAACGAAGCCCTTTAGAACCATAGCTGGGCGTCCTCAGCCTGCCGCCTGGAACGTATCCCCTATTGAAACAGTCAAACATGATACCAAAGCAAGCAGAGTAGGTTACCCTTATCAAGGATGTAGCACCGATGGTGGTTGTGGTGCAGCTCCTGACATTCCTAGCATGCAGACTTCAGCTTAGGTCCTCCTAGATCCCACCTTCCCCACCCAGATATCCCGATTCCTGGTCTCATCTGGCCACAGCTCGCTTTAGGTCACAAAGTTTTCACTAAGAGGTTATTAATTCAAGCAATTCCATAAGCAAGACTGAAGGGCTTCACACAGAGCAACCTGGCAGCATTCAGACTGCATACCCCCCCCCAAAGGACCCCTACAACCATCTGCCAGTGTAGAAGCCAACTGGATGTGCCATTTATTTGACTGGACTGAGCTTTTGACTAATTCCTACTTCTTGACTTTTACGGTCCCTAAAGTAGAATGAGGTGTCCTACCCTAAGAGAAGGTTGCTTAGCAACTGGATGAACTGATTGTAACACAACCAGAATTTGAAGGCCCGAGTTCAAACCTTTCCTTAATACTCACTGGGTAAAAACATTTACGTTTGTAACAGATGCTTTTATCCAAAGTAATGTACATTGGCGAGGTCAGCCAGTCGCTCGAGCAATGGGGGTTAGGGGCCTTGCTGAGGGGTCCAACGCTGACCTCACCCTGCTGACAAGGCAACCATCTCATCACAACCACAGTGTCCTAACCCAATAAGCCACATGCCAACTATGCAAATATGACTTACTGTTGTTGGGGTTTAATGGTTAAACATGCTCGTGTGAAAGTCTATATTCTCAAGAACAGGTACGGAAAGACTTGGGGGGGGGCTAAAACGAGAAGATGAACACCATCACTAAGCCTATTGCGACCGTGTGGGCAACAATTTTAACCTTGTTACGTTGGTAACACCCGACATATTAACATTATATATTTATGAGGAATGAAAGTTAATGTCAGCCTTTAAAGTGGTAACACTGGTACAATTAAAATATACCATATAAAATATGACTATATATATATATAAAAAAAATACTCCTACATCCGAATTCCTCCACGTCCAACTACTAATCACAAAATAATGCATATCCTTCTAAAGGTTACCGGGGGGAACATCTGAGGAGGGTTTCTCCTGCCTTTGCCTGTCAACTATGCTTTCCAGCCCAGTGAGTAGCGTTCAATCATTTTTCAGTCAGGGGATGTTCAGGGAGCTGCGTAGCTGACGGCCACTTCCTGTCACTTCTGTTTCTGATAATAGATGAAAGATGCTTTAAATGAGTAAAAGCATACTGAACATTTTGGGGGAAACAATGGAAAAAAAAGGTCATGTGAAAGAACCACAACTCTGTAAAGGACCCCTCCCATCAGTTCTGCACACTAGAAATGGCGGAATTTTCTTTGTAAGAATCATACTAAAACCCACAGGCTTTTCTACTCACTTTCCATTGGCTGCCTCTAGCAGCTGTCTGACCATATTAGGCAAAGTCGAAGCCACTGGCTGCTTGATGCCAAACAGCCTAGTGATCACAAAGGCACATACGCCTTCACATGGCCTTTACCTTTTCTCATTGTTGCTTCTCCTCTCAGATATCATGGTTTCATCGCCACACACAAAATGCATATAACAACAAAGTGTTACAGACACTAACGCCGCACACCAACACGCATCCAGATCATGAGAATGTACAGAGCATCATCAGGTCCAAGTAGAATGTTTGACCTCAAACCCCACTGGCACCTGAAGCCACTCTGAAACTTCCTTGCCATGACTACCAGCATGTTATTGCAGGACAGGGAGTGTTGAGGTGAGACCCTGTAGCACGTCGGACACAAGTCACAAGGATTGAAACCCGAGTTGTAGCTAAAATTACTACTTCATGGGCTTTGTAGCTGAGTGAGGAAGGGTGATCTGCATTTGTGTCCAGGTCATGTTTTCACATCCCAGAGGTGGTTGAGTGATCACATCACCGTTGGGCCCATGAGCAAGACCTTTAACCCCAGTTGCAACAGGGGGTGTCGTAACACTGACTGACCCTGCTTTCTGACTTCATGCTTTCCTGTTTCGTATGTCACTTTGGGTTAATATGTTTGCTATACATATGTAAAATTGTCTGTATTTGTCTGTAATGTCAGTCAATAGATAATCATACATGTCTTGTACAGGGTCCATCTATGGCCTTCACCAATCATTCTCAAAAAGTATCAAATTGGAAAACATGTACTATTTCAAAGCCCATTTTAGTCCTTGTGAAGCCGGGTTCAGTATTGTAAATCACTTAAAAGCAGATCTCATGCCATGTTGGACATTTACTCCATCCCAACACCTCCAACACTCAAGGATCTAAACCACCTAGTCTTGGGACCTGTGCTTGTTTTGGTCAAGTGTCAGGGAGGCAAAAGAACAAAAAATGGAACTAGGAATTAGGATGCTTCTGCTGGTCTCTGGTAGATGTTTGTCTGACTGTATGTCCTGCTACGCATGAACTTGTTGAAAGGGATGTTGAAAGGGATAGGCGCTTTCTCTGCCAAAATGATGTAAGAGCAGTGTTGGGGCTGGCCAGGGTGTGGTGGAGGTACAAACACACAGGCATGAAGGCAGGGTACAAGAGGAATGGTGCTGTGTGGTGGTGGTGGGGGGAGGAGCTGGCCACTGAGATAAGGTATATCTCAGGGAGCAGCGTGTCCTGCCTCAGGCCAGAGCCTGGTCCACCACAGACACCCCAGCTCCCCACCAGGCTACCCCAAATCCATCATGCAATATTGTCAACACAATGGGCTTCCAGGTCCCACCCCCCTGCCCTGACTAAGATCAATGTCTCTGATATCTTCCTAGCACACCTGATGACGGGACGTTGCATGGAGTGAGATAATAATTCCAGAATAATTCCAGAAGAATGTTAAACATCTAGATGGTTCACCAACTGGAATCCTGTCCAGGAGGCCCTGTGCCCTGTGATGGACTGAGACTAGCATCCTGCCCAGGGTGTCCCCTGGGTGTCACTTCAGTTTATTTTTATATAGCGTCTTTCATACCAAGGAGCTTTACATGGGTATATTGTAACACATTACAACATCATTAAGACAGAATAATTCAAAAACAAGGGAAAGGGACGACAAAGAAATGCAAACATATACTTCAGATAAAATCAACATCATTTTAGGCAATTCTGTGTCTCATGAGCGGCGATCACTGCAGTGATCACCATTTCAGTGCAGTGGTCTGCACTGTTTGTACTGATCCAATCGCCGTGGATGATCAGTTGACGTAAAGGTGATGCATTGGGGTTGGTCAAGAGGACTAACTATGTAGTTGCACGCTGCACTGCAGTTATCTGTCAATAGTAAATTTCGTAACCGCAACGTTTGCCATGAATGCCTGTTTCGTTAGTATGTAACCATAACCCTATCTGTACTGCACTAGCATCAAACCAATAGTAGTCATTAATAGAGCAACATTCATTTTGAATGAGCCATCATCTTCTTCATTAAAACGTCCCCTCCACGCACCGCAGTTCGCGATGACATTCCGTGCCCTCCTGGGACACAGCGTGACATGCGCGGAACGAGTTGCTTTAACTACGCGATAGATTGTTCACACCAAGGTGTTTGATTTCAATTCATCCAGAAGTCATTTGAAGTGTATGGCCAACTTATCGGGAACAGAGGGGAAAAAAAAACGTGTTCTTGATGTAGTTTTACATGCGGGGTTAAAGTGAAAAGTTAAAGTCACGTTAAGAAGGTAATTGGAAGGGATTCAGCGTTAAACTTAGGGAGCCCAGAGGTTTGGACACAGCTTTGCTCTGAATCATGTATCTGAGGTCATTCTGAACTATCTTTGATTATCTGTCACACCTTGACGCTTCTGTATTCCTCAAGTGAGAGACTTCTTGGGTTGAGTGATTGTACTGATAGGGATAAGAGTCTCTGTTTAATATATTTGTCTACTTGTGGATGTTAATTTGAATGATTAAAAGAACAAGTCATTACTTGGATTGACTTGATTGAAACAAAAATGATTGGGTGACTGTTATTAGCTCTCTCATAATTAATTCGACACTCATTATGCAAAGCAAGTTACCCTTTTTGCAGTCTCACAAACACATTTACATTATTTCTTGAAGAATTTGTATCCCATGACAGATGTGACTGCAATAAATATGGGGACCTAGGCTAGAATCATCATTTATGTTTTTGTTTTGGGGGGGAAAAAAAGAATAAATGAACAGTCCAAACGCTAGCTTCATCTTTTCTGGAATTCTGAGGAAATGCCATGATCTCTGAATTTGTGCTGGCGCCCGAGGTGGGAGCTAACAAAGGTGTTGTGTTCCCACTCATTTCATGAAAGTGACGGTCTGCGGCTTCTTTAACACACGCTAATGCTGTAACAACTGCGTCGCTAGCAGCAAACTCAGGTCCACTGGCCTCCTCCACACTTCCTGTCACAGCCTCAGCTATCGCCATTAGCTCAGCTGCAACTCTACCTGCCAGAGTTGATTGTACTGGGTGGGGAATCGAAATTTGGGCATTTCCTATTTGAAAACCTTCAAAAATTAAATAAAGCGGGATAACACTTAACAGGGCCCGTTTTCATATCTGGCCCAAAAGATCAGGCTGTAGATGGGGTGTCGGAAAATTAAGAGACACCTTTCATTGTCGAAGCCTTGTTTTCTCGGGCTGCGGCTGGCCTGGCCCATCCTCTCACTTCCTCCCCGTCTCGCTAAGCGTGACACTGAGGTTAGCGTCGCCTAGAGACCCGTGAAACGATCTCGCCCAAAGCGGGCGTGCAGTTTCAGCTGCGGCTGGGGCAAAGCTATTTTCTCGCCTGCTGTTTGAAGATGCATGTCGCCGTGAAAATGAGGTCAAGGGAAAAGGAGGAAAAGAAGACCCATCATTCAAGTTACTGAGAACAACCAAAAACATAAGTTGAGGAAAGAAAAAAAATATATATGGGCAAAACGTTCTCTGCTTGGTCAGCCAGCAGAGGTAATTTATTTCCCCTGCAACATTTCAAATAACTTTTATAAAAGGTAAAACTTTGTGTTAAGTCCCATAAATGACTGTGACTGCAATCGCTCCTTCCATGTTTGCATGAAGAAATACTCCCTCCCCCAAATACAATTTCAGAATGCAGGCCCCAAGGCATCACACTCATTCACAGATAGATGCAAACTTTGATTTTGACACATTTAATAGTAAAAAACATCATAAATCCAGTCCAGCAGAAATGGAAACTTTGTTTTGCCAGTAGAGTCTAAAACTCATCATCTTTGGCCTATAATCAGATTGAAGGAGACGGCAGGAGCAGAGGAAACAAACATCATGGCTGGCTTTGGGCACCAATTCTGCTGCTGACAGCACGTGCTGCTCCTGTTCTTTAAAAAACCTGACCTTGGCCGCAATGTGAATCTTGTATAGCCGCTGGCTGTGTTTTCGGGTGTGTGACGTGCTTAGTCGCTCAGGGCACCATAGACTTTGGCTACAAAGTTAACACGAGCTTCGTACAGGAAATGGTGTACATGTTCTCTCAATAGTGACTTCCTGAACAACGCATATCTATCAGAATATCTCAGCACAAGACTTTCAGACTTTAGGGGCTGGTGTGCAACCTAATATGCAAATTCTCAGAGTATGTCAAAATAGTTCTTGTAGCCAGTTTATCTTGTATTATACACACACACACACACACACACACACACACATTATATATATATATATATATATATACACTGTATGAAGGCAGTCTTCATGTAAGCTGGTAGTTTAAGCCTCGTGTCATGTGAGGTTACTTAAAAAATGGATGTATTTGACATGTACAGGACAGATGGGCCATTTTAAGACTTAATGCGATTACAGACATGGCTAATAGACGAGTTACATTCAGCCAGACGCCAATTAGCAGGATGCGTGTCAGAGGTCTGATGATCAGCATGCAGTTATGGTACGAGGCCAAAGCGTCTGTGGTATTGGATTTTTGAATGTGCCAAAAGTGATGGCAGTACATGGACAGAGGACAGCACCTGAGGCAGGCAGGCACTGAATGGGGCATGTTAAAAAAACACACGCTAAACAACTGCAATAATGGTTTCATGAATGTGATATCTCCATGGCCTCTCAGTCAGCAAATCTTTGGAAAGTTCTGGAGTAGATTTCCACTCTCTTCGCCCCTCAAAAAATTGATGCCGCTCTTACAGAAATGGACAGCCCTGCTCCTCAGTGGGCATCGACACAAAAATCATCACTGGGCATTTGCGTAATCTGTATTTATTTGCAGGTTCGGGTTGGACCTGAGGGGTCACCAGCCGGGACCCAAAGGTGTTTCGCCATGTGCTGAGTAGTAGTGCATGACCCAAACACGATCTGACCTGGCAACGGTGCATTCGTCGTTTGAACATATGAACAATGTGGTCTTTAGTTGTTTTTTTTTTGATGTACGGAGTTCTTCTTTGCTATACTTTCCAGTTGCCTGTCATTTGTGTGGCGAGTGGATTCACCATTGCAGCAAGTTTACGAACATCTGCCTAAGGAACCTGACACTGATAATATTGAACTACATTTACACTATCCTCATTCGTTGATAAATTCATATTTCTAAAGAGAGCTCAGGCCACAAAAAAAAAACAGGTTCAAAAGAAGAATAGATGCTTTGAGGAAGTCCTTCTATAAACCTTAAAATAAAATGATGCGTATTTGAAAAGCAGACTTGTGCGTCTGAGGCAGACAAATGGACATCCAGGAAGCAGCCAAACGCTCGGCGGTGTGCATGCGATGCTGTGAGCGCAGCCGAGCGCCATCTGAGCCGGTCCCTGCGATAGCGATCTAGGGCCACTGCACATGTCGCAATGTGCAGCGATGCGCTCTGCTGCAGTTTGGAAACAGCCGCCCAGCCCACAGGTGCTTTCAGCTATTTTGTGAAAGATGGAGGAAAAATCACCTGAGGGATGAGGGCAGAAAGTATTCGAATATTCATATAAAGGTTCAATATATTTTTGATTTCTCACCTCCTAAGGCAACATTATATCCACCATCAGATAAAATCTATATAGTTAAAACCCGGGATATGTATTTATATGCATCTTGGACACTACCACCGAAAGCACGCCCTTGAAAGTAAAAAGCCTTTTTCCTATTTCATTTTTCCGAAGTTTCATTCCAGGCCTTTTCTTCTACAAACCCTCAATTCTCCACCATGAACAAACACAAATAAGTTTTAATATCAGGCAACAGAGGGCGATGCTGGGCAAATGCAGCAGCTACAAAAATTATCAATATTATGCAATAATAAAAAATTATATATGTCCTTTGGCTTATTGTAAGCCAAGGTTAACAGTAACAAGCTCCTATTGAAAACTGTAATAGGTGAGAAGAGCGCGGGTCCCTTTCATTGCCTTTAAATGGACGCCATGCCCATAAAAGGGAGACGCGCTCTCAGTTTTTACTTAGGCTCCAGCGAGGCCCAGCGATGGGCGTGAAGACTTGCCTGTCTATGGTACGCGACTGTTAAACCTCTTCCTGTGGTTAAGACCACGTGGTCGAGAGAGGGTTAAAAAGGGACAGCTCCTACCTCAGAGCCCCATTTCGCTTTGGATGAAGCAGACACCCCCCCCCTGGTAAGATCAGCACTTAGGTCCGTATTGATAAAAACAAGAAAGATGAATAAATGTCTATTATAGGTTTTTTTTCTTGTAATATGGGAATTTTTATTTGAACAAAAACTATTATAATGCATATATAGCTAACAATTTTTGTTTATAACTATGGATATCACTATCATAAGTTTGAATATATGGAAAAAAGTATTTAATTACAATTATTTTCACAGATTTGATAAAAATTCCTTTTTTAAAAAGACTATGTATTTAGAAAAAATACATTTTTATTGTAAGTTATGTCAGGTTTTGGAAAGGAGAATTGATCGATTCATCAATTTATTGTAAATATAGTTGCACTTTTAATGTAGAGCAAATGTTTAAGTCCAGTATTTCAATATTTGTATTTGACTTTAATGGAAATTCTTGGAAAACACCTGCTTTAAGCTGTATGGTAACCAAAAAAAGCTTGGTCATTATGAACAACATGGCTTCTTCTACAGAAGACAGCCTTGTCCGAATGTAACATTTTGTGACACTAATCTGGAGTCAGGGTTTGGCGAAAAGAATCGCTTGTATTGCAAACCAGCAAATGTCACTTTTTTGTAAACCAAGCAAGCATTTTATTTGATGAGTTATAGCAGATTTGCTTTCTGTTACCTTTTTTTTTTGAGATGTATCTGTTGACGCCATTTTGTGGGGGAGGGACTGATGGATGCTTAGAAGGTATCTTTGGAAACGTCTTGTGTAAAATATGCTGCAGAAAACTGATAGTTTAGAAGCATTTTGTCATTTGTAAAGCAAACATCTGTTCACTTATCTTAACTGAAAGGAAACAGTGGTTGGGCGTCACAGAAAGTGCCAGAACGTTCTGCCATCTTTCCCCATGCAGACGATGTTGTAAGTCACACAGGGAGGGCCTTGAGTAACATCCTTCCTGGTTTGCTGCCCTTAAAATGGAGCACACCTTCTACCCGGAAGCCATTTTTCTATCGATGGCCGATCAGCCACATTTCAGCTAGACTTGCTTAATTAAAAAAAAAACAAAAAAACATGGTACCGTTTCATTTGTGACTTGGACTTGTCAATTTGGATTCTTCTGGAAGCTTCCGGAGAAAATGGCAGACAGCGGGAGTGGCAGGAGCCTCAGAAGTACAGTGCAGTCATCCATAAAGTAGAAAGCACTACTAAACTCCTCGACACAGTGTAGTGTTTCCTACTTTATGGATGACTGTACTGTTGGCTACGGTGACAGAGCGACGGCGGGCAGCGGAAGCCAGGGGGCGACAGAGGAGCATGCTTTGTCTTCGACGCGTGTAGCCAGCTCATGGTGTTGCCGTCTGCGGTTCACATAGGCTGGCTACGCAGGACAAAACAAAGCTGAGGACCTCGCCGGCCCACAAGCGCACAGGGACACACGTTCTGGCCGACCCTTCTGTACCATCAGAACATAATGAAGTACGCTGTCTGTTTCTGTGATGAGAAATAAAATAAATGAAGCGATTACATTCTCTGTCTTTTGTGGAGGGGGCGTGGGCGCTTGGGGTGTGTGTGTGTGTGGGGGGGGGGGGGTCCCTCACGTCATTCTTTTTGAGGGTACTGGTCTTTTTTGTGTAATAATGAGCATTTATGGCAAGATCCGGGG
>JABFDZ020000109.1:30698320-30709454 GCA_019775955.2 Pollimyrus isidori
TACATACATATATACATATATATATATACACACACACACACATACATACATATATATATTTTATATATTTATATTTCTTCTTTTTTCTTATATTTTATAAAAAAATTTTCCTCTTAGATCTTAATTTATTCTGAAATTTCCCTCACTTCCTACTGTTTGGAGCAACTGTGACCACAAAACTAAATTTCCTAAGGGATTAATAGAGTATTCCGATTCCGATTCTGAATACAGCGTGTCAGGTTCTGCAGAGGACCCAACGCAGACGCACACTAAAGGTACCTTCGTAAAAGCCGTCGTCGTCCATGTCTCCGTAAACGTAGATGTACTCCCCGGCAGTGAGGGGGAGCTCTCCTTCTGGAGTGTCGTTGGGGCCGTCGTACGGATTGTAGCTAAAGAAAAAGCAAATTCAGGTAAGATAGCTGGCGAAGGGAAGGTGACGGGTACCGCTCCCTGTGACCAGTAGGACGGCGCGCAAACCTGTATCGCGCGATGAAGACCTGCAGCTTTGTAGCTGCCCGGGTCCCAGGGTACGGGATCGGGGACACGTCAATATCCAGCTCCTCCACCTCGCTGGCCGTGTCCACCTGCAGGGAGCGGCGAGGAGCACACAAGCAGGCTTAGATTCATCCATCAGCCTATTTTGAGAATCATTACAGCATTACAGTAATTACAGAATTTTATATTAAAACTATATCAAAAATATACAGAGAAAGGCAGGCAAAGCATCTGGTAAAGAAATAACTACAAAAATGAAGTTTTACGGAAAAGCGGTGAGGGGGCAGTAAGGGGGCGTGGTCTCACCTCCTGGGGGCTCTGAGGGGGAGACTCGGACTTGGGGGTGAGCTGCCGTGACTCCGACTTGGGCGTGCTGGAGGCGGAGCCCGATTTGGCACCGAGCAATGGCGGCTCGCGGGTCTGGATGCCCGGGGCGGACTCCTGTGCCACGCTCTCCGCTAGCGGGACGGCCTTGCCCACATCTGCAGGAAGATGAGCGCATGGTCACAGGGGACGGTTCTCTGCGTCTATGGGGCGTCGCTGATCTGCAGGGGGCGCATTCGCAGGGTGCTGGACAGAGGAGCTGAAGGGGGGGCTTAGCCAATCACCAGAGGGTGCTTATAGGACCGCAGACAGGCCAGTTAATCTCACGAAGAGGGCAGCAGAGAGCGAAGCACTCAGGATGGCTACTGACGCCGCCTAAACTCTCTAGGAAGGCGTCCCTCCCGTGTGTGGGACAGGAGTGGTCTGGGAAGGGGAGGCGGAGCCTGGCAGACATGAAGGGTAGAGGACACCCCCACGTGTGACACCCTCGACTCTTTAAGCACATGCATAAAGGGGGTGGGGGTAGGTGAGACCCGGCCAGACCAGCAAAGAGTTTAGAGCCAAATGCAGTGCTTTGGAAGACCCTGCCACCTCCCGTTTGTGAGAGGGTGTCAGACTCAGAAGGCTGTACCCTGCAGGGAGGTGTCACAGAGCAGTCCCCCGTTTGCAGTCCCCGGACTGCGGAAGGCGGCCTCTCCCAGGGAGATCATCTCCCACGAGCCGAGGGCATCTAAAAGCAGAAGCAGCATGTGGCGCCGTTAGTGCGGAGGAGTGACACGGGAGGAGTGACACGGGGAGCGGCAGTGAAGGCGGTGAGAGTGGCAAGGGCGCCGAGGGCTGTCTGCCGCACAGATGTCAGATCAGTTGACGCCCTGAAGGGGGCGTAATCACTGCTTGCTGAACAGGGCAGCTGACAGGGGCTTAGCCAATCATGACAGGGTGCTTTCAGTTAATGTCACTAAGAGGAGGGGTACCGTAACTACAGAAAGCACATAAACCCTGAGGCCTAAATGCACTAATAAAGCAGAGGTGAAGCAGATAGAAGGTTCTGGAAGCGTGGCCTACCTCCGTCCTCGCTGCCCAGCCGGGTCGGGATCTCCGTCCCGCTGGTGCGCAGCCGGAATCGCTCCAGCTCCTGAGACAGAAGGATGAACTGCTCGCTCTGGGTTCGGCACTTCTCCTCCAGGTCGCGCACCTTAGCCTGTGGACAGCGAGGCGGGGCCCCCAGGGGCCCGGCGGTTACCCACGGCGACTGCATGGAGAGCTCTAGTGCAGCTCAATGTGCAGGGTCCATCTATGCAACGCTGACTCTTAAACTCGTCCATTTATACTCTTACGCCACTACTGCACCTCTATATTCAGGCGTGCTTCTGTAGAGGGCTTTTATGTCACTGCAAAGTTTCAAATGGCATTGCTACGCAGTAAGTGACTAAATGCATAAAAAAGTTATGGGGGTGGCGTAAGCAGTGGGGTCCCTCCTGTCCCCTGGAACTGCTGGGGCAGAAGTCTGTATGTGGGTTGGTTATAAGCCTGAGCCCATAAGCCGTACAGGCCGGCCACAGCACTCCGTCAGGCCCAGCAACAAAGGAAAACACAGAGGCCGGAGCGCGAGACGTGGCTTAGCGTGGATGGGTTCAGCGTCTGCAAGGCAGTCCCGCTGCTCAGTGCACACGGGCGAGGCACATCGGCGCCCCCACGCCGCGCTTCGGGCACTGCCACAGCCTGGGGGCGCCGTTACCCGTCTGATCCATTAACTCGCACGGTAACAGACAACCACCAGGTTGCAAAACAGCAAAATAATAACAGGAAAACGTGTGATTCTGCGTGACTGCGCGCTCTGACAAGACGCAGGAGCTGCGAGCGCCAGCACACCTGTAGCAGACCCCCTTCCTGAACTATGGAGTGTGCAGTATTTTCACACGCAGGCGCAGACAGACAGACAGAGAGAGACAGACAGAGAGACAGACAGAGAGACAGACAGACAGACAGACAGAGAGACAGACAGAGAGACACACACACACAGAAAGGTTTGGATGTTAGTGTATAGGGACGGCACGGGTCCAGATGGGACACACTAGGCGCTGGATATACCTGCATGCAGTCCAGTGTGGCCTGGTTAGCAGCACGGGCATTTTCAGATACGGAGAGAGCGCGCATGCAGCAGGTGGGGGTTGGATGAGGCCAGAGGGGTTAATAGATTAGACACTGCAATCTGAGTCCAGGTTCACGCGACAAGCTGCATCACAAAAACACCCCAAACCGCCCAGTGAAGCGGTGAGGTGATATTGACCCCCTCCATCGCAGCCTTGGTGATGGCGGTGAGCAACACGCTCCATCCTAACCTCACACCAGCATGAAGCTACGGACAGCTTCTCAAGGTCTCGAGCTGCAGCAGACTGACTGGAAAACGCCAAAGTCATACAAAATCTAAATACGAATTTATTTAACAGGCACTTTCAGGCAAAGAAAGAGCAGGGTTGGATTAAGAGTTAATGGCCTCTCTCAGGGGCCTAAGAGAGCAAAATCACTCTGCCAACCCTGGGATTTGAAATGACAACCTCCTGGTTGCGGACACAAATGTCCCAACCGGCAGAGCCACACACAGGCCTGCTTGGATATATTTGATATCTGCCCATGAGTGACATTCAGACCCGACGCGCTGTGTTTTGATCCCTGCTGGCTTCTCTGGAAGCCCATTTTCAGAGCGCTGGGGCCCCTAGGGGCCGGTGATTTGGTGATGCAGCTTAACAGACAGAGAGAGAGAGAGGGGAAAAAAAATCAGTTTAGGCGCTGTACTGTACCAGCTCTCTCTGCAACACTAGCTGGACCAGTTCCTACAACGGAGCACATGGATCATTTACTCAGACGGACGGACAAACCAGAGAGGCCCGCTCACCCACCCCCATGCTTGGGGGGGGCGGCCCCGGGATCAGCCAAACAGAAGTCCGAGTCCAATTAGAAAAGAGCAGGGAGACAACCAGGAAGCGACCAGCCCGGACGCCTGGCACCCCACCTTCTCATCACGCCTAAGCTAGTTTGTGACTGTCAGATATTATCAGATCATTTTAGGGGACTCACCTCCAACAGCTGCACCACACCATCATGCTCCCTCTTGGTGAAAAACTGCGCCTGTTGGAACACTGATTAATACCTGAATGGAAATGGTGAACAAATGCTCACCAACTGTGAGCACTAATGCAGTACGGAATGGGCTTAGAACCTATCCCAGGAGGACATGTAACGACTTATTACCTCCCAGTATGAAATGGGCCTAGAGCTGAGCCCAGTACAGGCTGGGCCTAGAGCCTATCCCTGGAGGGCACGTGTCGACTTATCACTATAAAATACTTCTTGTTTCTGTGGTATTCTGGTGATAATGTGTCTTCTGAATCAGACTGGGGCGGTGTGACCGTCCTCAGAGAGGACACCCTGTCCCCTCGTACCCGCTGCAGTCGCTTGACCTCGTCCTGCTTGAAGCGCAGCACAGACAGGGCCTGCTCATGCTCCAGCTCCAGCTGCTGCCGGCGCTCTGCAATCTCCCGCATATGCTGCGGACACAGAGGGGGGTGATTAACGGACAAGCCTGTACCAACGCTGCGGACACAGAGGGGGGTGATTAACGAACAGGCCTGTACCAACGCTGCGGACACGGAGGGGGGTGATTAACGGACAGGCCTGTACCAACGCTGCGGACACAGAGGGGGGTGATTAAGGGACAGGCCTGTACCAACGCTGCGGACACGGAGGGGGGTGATTAACGGACAGGCCTGTACCAACGCTGCGGACACGGAGGGGGGTGATTAACGGACAGGCCTGTACCAACGCTGGAGACACGGAAAGGGGTGATTAACGGACAGGCCTATACCAACGCTGGGGACAACAAGATCTTTGTTCCTCTCCACCTTCAATGACATACCTTGAGGACCTGTTCAAGGTTCTCCAGCTTGGCACGAAGTCTTTGGTTTTCCTCGAGAACCGAATTGCGTTGGGCAGTCAATTCGGACAAGTCCTCTCTCAGCTCCGCATTGTCCACCTGAGCCTGTACGGGGAGACAGAGTTGTCACTTAAGGTGGAGGCCACACTGCAATTGAGTACATCATCTGCATCAAGAATCCATGATGAAATCAGATGATCATAGCTAGCTATCTGGTTAGCACAGCACGCTGTTTTAGCGTCTCCTAAATAAGGAACTTGTTCGTTTAATATTTAGTGTAGTGACTGTTTTGGACCAGCAGGGGGGCCCAAACCACTGGGTTTCGTGGTGTAAGCCCATCTCACCTGGGCGAGCTGCTGTACCGTCTGCCTAAGGCGGCCGAGTTCTTCTGCTAGCTGCTCGTTTTTGCCTCTCTCATCCTCCAGCTGGCTCTCCTATTACAAAACACAGAACTATTCCAGTAACCAGTTTAGAAAATCAAGCATCATTACATGAATTTTCGCCATGGTAACCTGGGGCTGACAAACACGGTTTGGCATAATGGGCTGAACAGGAAATGCCACAGTATCGCGGAGCTGACAAGCGCTCGGTTTGGCGTGCGGGGCTGAACGGGAATCGCCATGGTAACCTGAAGCTGACAAACGCCCGCACTGGCACCTTACCAGATCCAGGCATCTCCTCTGTCTTTTTCTCACGTCATTCTGCAGGCTTTCACACTCTTTTCTCTTTTTGGTGAGCTCAGTTTCCTGAAAAGGTTGCAATTCAGTGACAGCATTAAGTTTCGCACAGTTAAAGGATGTTCACACACAGCACTGGACCCTCGGGAAGCAGTTACCAACTTCTGGGGCAGCACAAGAAATCTCTGTGCCAGTATGCCACGTTTTAATTGTTGGCTTATATCGATAAACAGTGGAATATGCTTATTTCGGCCTGATCAGCCTGCAGCTGAGAGCCCGTCCTGCTAGGAGAGATTCAGAAATCGGAGGAGCTTATTAGTCACTTGTGGCCCTCTGAGTGCCCCCTACCTCCGATATCATACCCGGCCACGGTGGGCATGCAGGGTGTGCCTACCAGGGTGTGCAAGTGCTGATCTTGTGGCCGGCCCTCATTATGGGTGGTGGCTTCCGGCTCGGGGGTCACGTGACACTGCTGCCCCGCCCCTTTGTCCATGCTGTCGGTATTGGGTAGAGTGGGGACCCTGCTCGCTTCGGGGATGGGGCTCTCACCCTTATCCTGTAGGAGGGATGTCTTTGTTAAGCCCTCGTCTGGCAGTTATGATCCCAAGCAGTGATGCTCATAGTGTGTGGCGTGCCTCCCCTGTTATGTATACAGTCAACGAGTGTTTCCTCTGAACGGGTTTTTTAGCACTGTGGCTGATATTGTTACTGCTCAGCACAGTCTTCTTCATCCTGACCATGTAGTTACTATTCCTTAAAAATAACACGAAACTACCACTTGGGTTAAATGTTAATTATTATCGAATCCTCGACTATTAGAAGTCAGCCCTAGTGACACATGTAAAAATGATGGTATGGTGGTACAGTGGTTAGCACTGTTGCCTCACACCTCTGGGACCCGGGTTCTGGTCTTCGCCTAGGTTACATGTGTGTGGAGTTTGCATGTTCTCCCCGTGTCTTCGTGGGGTTTCCTCCAGGTACTCCGGTTTCCCCCCACAGTCCAAAAACATGCTGAGACTGATTGGAATTGCCAAATTGCCCCTAGGTGTGCATGTGTGCGTGACTGGTGTGTGAGTGTGCCCTGCGATGGGCTGGCCCCCCGTCCAGGGTTGTTCCCTGCCTCATGCCCGTTGCTTGTGGGATAGGCTCTGGACCCCCTGCGACCCAGTAGGATAAGTGGTTTGGAAAATGGATGGATGGATATTTATCCAGTGTACCTCATGAAATGATTGACTTACTTGTATCCTGACATACCCGAAAAATTATAAATACATACTGATATTTTACTGGCGATGCTATTTTATTAGTTTGACTAAAAAGATTACAACATTCAGTACTACATAGTAGAGCCTTTATAAAATTATTTTTCTTACATTAAAAACATTACACAAATATTCACAAAGAACATCTACAGCATATAAAATATGAATTTAATCGGTATTGGCAATCACAAGGACTTAATTATCGGTTATCGGTATTGGTTTAAATTTTTGATATCGTGCATCCCTAGTAATGCATTGCGTCAGGATCAGAATACGTTGCGTTAAGCCAGCGCTGTAAGCAAGTCAAATGCACCCAATGAGGGAACTGGGGAAACAAGCTGAAACACGGACTTAATACGGAGGACTAATGACAACCAGAAACAGCTGATCTCACGGGGATCCCACAAAAGGTAATGTGGGGATAAGATCTTTATCGTTTTGAAAGTCATTAATAAAAGATGCTCTTCTCGTTTTATTCTCTTCATTTTGTGTTTATTTGCTAAAAAAACAAATAAAAACATACTTACAGCACATTTAAATGGTTTTCCATTATTTCTTATGGGAGAATTTTGATCCGGAGTCCAGAACTGATTAAGTTCGAGAACCGAGGTACCACGGAGCGTGTTTGTGTGTGTGGAGGGGGCAATGACTGAAAAAATTTGATAGCCCAAAGGTACCATTCAGCCTAATTATCTCTGGTCCTCCAAGCGCAGAGGAAGATAAGAGCCAGCTAATGGCACAGGAAGAGCACTCTTATGAGCTGGCTGAAGCCTCATAATAAAGTCCACATTACTTAGGACATGGGTGGCACCAAAGCACAAATATGGAGGGAGGAACCATAACAGACCGATGAGCCGCCTAAATAAAACCCATCAGGGATGAATTCCGCTTACCCCCTCAGAGAAAAGCCAAACCCTGGCTCCCGTCCGTGGAATGTTCCAGACCCCCACCACCCCCACCGCCATACTAACGAGGCCTGATGCCATGCTGACCATCCCCTGGTGTATAAACCAAAAGGCAGCAGCCATAGGCACCTTTTCGCAAGAAAGCATGGTGCCAGTAAGAGGAGACAGTTCTAGATTATGTTCAGTCCACACAAAGGCAATAAATGACCTATAAATTTACAACGCACCCTGAAAGTATTCATGGAAATTGGTCTGAGCTTTTAGTGAGGGTTAATGCAGGACAATGGCGATTCCTAAAAACAGCAATAGGGGAGAGGAAGAGAAGGATGGGCCTCTTTTTGGGCCTCCTGGAAGCCCTGGGGGCGGGGCTGGTCCTCTCTCTGACCCCGCCCATCTCAAAGCCAGCTGGCGCATTTCTTACCTTCTCTGGGTTGCCTGCACTGCCATCTTTGGCTGAGGACACAGACAGCTGCCTCTGCAGCCGCAGAACCTCCTTCTGGGACTCGCGCAGGAGCCGCTCAACCTCAGGGAGGGGAGCCGAGCCAGGGATCCCCTGCAAGAGTACAGAGGAATGGGGGAGAGGTCAGAGACGCCCAGTCCATCGCTACTGCTAGCACAGAGCAGACCTGTCACTCTAGCTGAGAGCCCGTCATGCTAGGAGAGCCTCGCCGATCTGGCTGAGAGCCCGTCATGCTAGGAGAGAGCCCGTTCATGCTAGGAGAGCCCCGCCGATCTAGCTGAGAGCCCGTCATGGTAGGAGAGCCCCGCCGATCTAGCTAAGAGCCTGTCATGCTAGGAGAGCCTCGCCGATCTAGCTGAGAGCCCGTCATACTAGGAGAGCCCCGCCGATCTAGCTAAGAGCCCATCATGCTAGGAGAGCCCCACCAATCTAGCTAAGAGCCCGTCATGCTACAAGAGCCCCGCCGATCTAGCTGAGAGCCCGTCATGCTAGGAGAGCCCCGCTGATCTAGCTGAGAGCCCGTCATGCTAGGAGAGCCCCGCCGATCTAGCTAACAGCCCGTCATGTTAGGAGAGCCCCGCCGATCTAGCTAAGAGCCCGTCATGCTAGGAGAGCCCCGCTGATCTAGCGGAGAGCCCTGCTGCACTAACTAACTGAAAGCCCCATCACGCTAGTGGAAAGCTCCGCTGTGCTGCAGCTCTGCGACACTAGCTGGCCAAAACTTCCATCACGCTGAAAGCTCCGCCAGCTGAAAGTCTAGTCATGCTAATGGAGAACCCTGTCTCGCCTACAGAGGGCCCCGTTGTGCTAGGGGAAAGCCCCGTCATGCTAGCAGAATGCCCCACTGCGCCAACCCAGAGCCCTGCCGCGCCAGCCGAGAGCCTCGCCAAGAAACCCGTCATGCGACCAGAGAGCTCCATAGCACTAGCAGAGAGCCCCATCATCAGGGTGACCACTCAGTTCTCTGTCTGGACTGCTCTGGGGGGGTCCTCCAAGTCCCCATGTCCTCCTTACCCATCTCCCCATCAACAACTAATGCCACTCTCTCCCACCCCTGATCACACAGAAATCATGAAACACCCACTCGCACATACTACAAAAGTAGTGACTGGGAGTGTGTGCAATGATCTCTATGCCGTTATCTCTAGATCAGGGATCTCCAACTCCGGTCTTGAGAGCTACCGTCCAGTATGTTTTATATCCTACCTGGCTTCTGATGAGACACACCTGTTCTCAGGTAAATGCCAGGATCAGGTGTGGCTCATCACTAGGACAGAAAACCTAGAGTTGGAAAGCCCTGCACTCGATAATGAGATAAATATCGTGCTAGATGTACCATCCTCAGCTCTGCCCCTCCCAGTTCGAGGATCTTTTCATTGAGGTCCTAATTTTTTAGCCTTCGTCCTATTTTCCAGAATCATGCTAGCAGTCACCATATGTATCATGCAAGCAGACCGCCCCGTCACGCCAGCAGACCGCCCCGTCACGCCAGCAGACCGCCCCGTCACGCCAGCAGACCGCTCCGTCACGGCCGCAGACCACTCCGTCACGCCAGCAGACCGCTCCGTCACGCCCGCAGAACGCCCCGTCACGTCCGCAGAACGCCCCGTCACGCCCGCAGACCGCCCCGTCACGCCCGCAGAACGCCCCGTCACGCCCGCAGAACGCCCCGTCACGCCCGCAGAACGCCCCGTCACGCCCGCAGAACGCCCCGTCACGCTAGCAGACCGCTCCGTCACGTCAGCAGACCGCTCCGTCACGTCAGCAGACCGCTCCGTCACGTCAGCAGACCGCTTCGTCACGCCAGCAGAGAACCTGCACCTCCTGTTCTCCCCAAACTGCTGGCTAATTGATTGCAGGTCATGCTGCCCAATGATTATCACAGAAACACTGAGGCAGCATGCAAGATGGGGTTTGATGCAGAGCAGTAAGGGACACTCAGCATTTCTGGGAAGGTGACCTACCCAAGAACTTGCTATATTCCTAAATCAATCTGCTATTGCAATCCACATGAGAAAGGCTCACCTTAATGGTTTCATGTATAACCTGAAGCCATCATGCATTATGCATTTCATTTAGCCTTTGTGACTGGGTGATTGCACCAGCTTATGATTTACAGTCACGGCACACGATATCCTTTTGTAACATCAGTGATGAATAGTGACATGGGATCATTGCACCCTAGTGGACATCAAATGAATACATCAGGCTGAATCGGAGCCCTGCTGAGATTGCCAACTAGTGGGTATCATTAACATCCTTGCTATCACATTTTATATTCAAACTGACTTGTTTGTGAAAAGTTGTTTGCATTGTTTTGGGCAGCTGTTACGGACAAAGATGCTAAATATTTGTTGCCAATAACAGTGGCAGGCATTTAGGTGATATGCAAATTAAAGCAGCGCTCCAAAAAAAAATTTAATTCCCAATGGTATCTCAGTACTATGAGTCCCCTTGGTCATCATCGTCTCTTGACTTCTTCCATAAACGCTGGAAGACAGTCCCCTCTGCAGAGCCAGGCATGTCCAGCAGAGGGCGCATTATAACAAAAGAAGGCTTACAGTAATGAGCTCTGCTGCATTAAAACCGCACACAATGCTTGTTTGTTATAAAGAGGGCAGACACTCCATCCGTCTGCTGGAATTACGCTGGCAGCTCTGACCGGTGTCGCTCCATGCCAGGCCGGCTCGGGAAGCCGAGGGCAGCTGCGAGGCGTGTGACTCTGCTGACGGGACTGTGTGGTACTGCCCGGATCGTGCGGTGTCCGTTAGCAGCTAGTGTCACACTTACCAGTGCGACCAGTCACCTGCAGGGTGCTAAGGACTGGTTAGCACAAGCAACAGCTGCCAAAAGCACAGTGTTGCTTCAGAGGAGCGCCCTCTACAGACCGGACGTGGAAGTGGCACAGCATGGCCGCGGCGGTCGGCTCACCTTGGCGGCGCCGATGCCCGCCTGCAGCTCGTGGCACTGGCGTCGCAGGCTGGCGATCTCCTTGTCCTTGCAGAGCAGCGTGTCCGCGTGCTGGGCCAGGTCGCGGGCCCGCTGGCGGGCGAAGGCCCGCTTGTACTGTTCCACAG
>JABFDZ020000109.1:30733577-30745300 GCA_019775955.2 Pollimyrus isidori
CCGCCGCCCCCGCCCCCGGCCCCCCCCCCCCCCCCGCCCGCCCCCCGCCCCCCCCCCCCCCCCCCCCCCCTTGCGGTCTGCACCAGCATAGATGATGTAAGACGTAGTAAAATAAGAAGCCCATTAGTTGACAGGGGCTTTGAGGGAGGGTATTTCTAAATGAAGTTACAGTGCTTACAGCTGCACGTTGCCACGGAAACTGCTTAACCCATCGGCAATGACCTTATAATACCAACGGCCCAGGTTCTGAACGATACGGCGAGGGAAGCATGCAGAGATCCAGCATTTTTTACTCGGCAGTTAGAAACCTTTGACGGGAATATTGATGGCGGACTCTGAGCAGGGTACACAGCAAACCCAGATCAAAAATTATGCCAATGCAGGCAGTTTGGCTGGGCCAGGCACAAAAATGGCAGATATCCGCCAGGCTTCCAAGCTGCATGCGTGACTCACCCTGCTCCCCTCCCTCACCCCCACCCTGACCAGGAAAGGGGTCCCCATCTCGCCCCCCGGCCCTAAAGGCTGCTTCATACTTCTGTGCACAAATGCAACACTCGCATATGCGCTCTGCATATGCGCTCACAGAAACATTCATACTTCTGTGCACAAATGCAACACTCGCATATGCGCTCTGCATATGCGCTCACAGAAACATTCATACTTTTGTGCACAAATGCAACACTCGCATATGCGCTTTGCATATGCGCTCACAGAAACATTCATACTTCTCCGGTCAAGCCGCATATTTCGTGCATGAGCGCAATGTGTAGTTTCCATATCTTTCTTAATAATAGTATCAATTATTATATTCCCTGCACATGCACCACAGCAGCGAGGTTTGTGTTCGTTTCTCTATATTTTACAAATTCCAGTTCACAGGGTTGGCAACTTTGGTCAGCTGGCTGGCATGACATTTTCAATTCAATGCAGGTCTGCACTCAAACACACACACACACACACACACACACACACATTTACATGCATGTAACAGTATCACTACCTTGTAAATCGTCTGTATGGTCTGCAAACGGCCCTAATGCGCGTCAAAAGCATCCATGTTGGCGTTTAAAGTGGACATTAGCGAGTTGATGCTCGGCGTGTCCAGAGCACCACGGAGGCACACAGTGACGTCAAACACATCATACACGTGTGAGGGGACACATCCGCTGGTCCGCGTCTGGAGAAGTATGAACTGGCCTTTAACTGGGAACAGCAGCGCCGCAAGGACAAAGAACACGAGCGGACAAGAAGCTACTGAGCCCATTTCACTGTGAAGTTTCCCCCCACAAAGGCCTCTAATGAAAAGCAGCAGTGCTACACTGAGTGCGAGCATCAATTATTCATCATGTTTACTGAAGGGAGAAGCCGCCATGCTGTACAGCGTCCTGCTCCTTTTACAACTACGGCACACACGCGCGCACGGTTCACATATTCATATGTTCGTGGGGACTCGTACACACACACACACGCAGACACGTACACACACACATACGCAGACACGTACACACACACATACGCAGACACGCAGACTCGTACACACACACACACAAAAATACATACGTACACACACACACAAATACATACACGCATACGCAGACACGTACACACACACAAATACATACACGCATACGCAGACACATATATATACACACACACACATGCGCAGACACGTACACACACACACACACACACGCAGACACATGCGCACTCAGACGTTTAAGCCCCATTGACTCTGTGCTGCTCTCCGTCTTCCCCTCGTTTCCTGATAACCTATAAGGCCCCATGGCTGATAAAAGCTAATGAAGAACATGGTCCCACCCGCCATGGGGCCACAATCCCTGGAGGGGCCCTGCAGGACTCGAGGAGGCCGAATCATGGACGGGGGTTCTGATGACCCCATTACAAACAGGCTTATTTCATTAAAACTCCCAGTCTGATCTCGTTCCAAGGAGGGTCTTGGCTGCGCATACAAGACACGAAGCCTGTATTTTACACCCAAACGTCCCCAAGCCCCCAAGTGTCACGTTCCGACATCACAGGCCGGGCAGGGAGTCACATCACCTGAGCTGCCTTTGATTTCACGCACCTCCTGATCACCCTGCAACCCGGGTGCCACAGCTGACGACGTCACACTCATTGCCGTCGCCGCCACGCGGGGTTAGAGCACTCACCATGCTCCCCACGTCTGGCGGAGAGCATCCGGGCGGCGAGGACTCCACGACGGAGGGCTGGGGCGGAGGCGAGCGGTGAGGGGACTCCGCGGAGGAGGCGCCATGGGACGCCCCTCGGAGGGGAGAAGAGCAGCGGCTGGCCTTGGAGAGCTCGCTCCCAGGTGGGAGGCTCCACAGCGTTCTCTCGGAGGCAGGAGAGGCGCTCCTGGGGCTCTTAGACACCGAGGTGGGCTCCTGGACTCCTTCAGCAGGCCAGTCGAGCAGCTGGATGCAGCTGAGAGCTCGCCGTCGGCCCCGGCCCCTTCCGGGGGACGCCAGGCCCTCGGCGTCCAGCAGGTGACAGAGGAAGTAGCCCTTGTGCAGCTGCAGCTCACGCGTGACGCGCCGGGCCAGGGCGGCCTGCTCGCCATCCGTTGCCCGCACCAGCTTGTTCAGCAGCTGCTCCAGCCGCCTATAGGCCGCTAGGCCGCTGGAGCAGCCCCGCTCGCCGGCGCCCCCTGCATGTCGCCCGGTGAGCTGGCGGGCCAGCTGACGCTGCAGCTGGCGGGCATGCCTGACGGCGACCTCGCGCTCCTTCTCCAGACCGCTGCCGACGGCCCGCAGCTCCTGGTCCTTCTGGCCGAGCAGCCGCCGGATCTCAGCGTCCCTCTCCCTGGCCAGAGCGTCCCGGAGGCGGTGCAGGTCCTGCAGCCTCTGCTGCTCGAGGCGCGAGGTCACGTCGCGCACGGCCTGCCGCCGCTCCGCCTCGGCCGCCTCACGCAGCCGCCACAGCTCCGCGGCGGAGGCGGCCTGCTGCCTCTCAGCCTTCCGACGCTCTGCCTCGAGGGCGGCCTGCAGCTTCCGGACCTCCCGGCCCAGGTCCCCGCGGAGGCGGCAGCCCGCCTTCTTCGACGAGAGAATAAAAGCATTACCCCAGTCCCGTCTCATTGTTTGATGGGGGGGGGGCGGGGGAGGGGTGTCAGCTTTCACAGGATGGCGGTGGGGGCCAAATGCACATGCAGGATGGTGTGGACAGAGGGGGGCTAGCAGCATGCACTGGAAAGGGGACGGCAGAGACAGGACCCCGCTCAGGTTACCCAGAAATTAAAACGCACGGCGGGCAGTGAGAAAATACATATCATATGAAACCAAGGAGCATTTGTGCATTCAAAGCATTTCGTGAGTAATACATGCTGGCAAACATTCTTTATACAGCATAATAAAACACCATAGACATGAAATGAAGCTATCACATTACTAGAAAACCTGCATGTTGTTATGCAAGTCTGCGTAAGACATCTACACTGTAGGTATTCTGCAGGTATCTGCCAGTAATCGGGTACGAATCGGCACCCCAGTATCTGCCTGTACTAAAGTATACGCAGGTATCTGCTGGTACTCCAGTATACACCAGTACGTACAGGAGTATCTGCTGATAATTGAGGATCTTGTGGTACTCAGGTACATACACCGCTATCTACTTATACTCCACTCGGGTATACATCTACGGTATTCCGGTATCTCCGCTATCAATACATCCAGCTGAATTACGACCCCGTTTACTTTATCCCCGGTGGGAAGCAGCAATTGGGGCGTTACTTCGCATCTAATACTGAGCTCGGCTTCCGACGCAAATTATATCAGCAATTTCCAAATCGGCTGGGTACCGCATGCATCCCAAACTAGTGGAAATGATCCAGAAACTTCGCAGCTGAAGATGCATCCGGTACCGGCTCGGAAGGGGAGATTGCACCTCGTATAGATTTTTTTCTAAAAACGTGTTTCACGAATACGCTTGAAACAAAATAAAAAGAAAAAAACTGCAAAGAGAAACTTGGGAAGAAGGACATTCAAGCCGCGGCTGTGCTTTGCTCGTACCAACAAGTGTCTTTAAAAGGCCATGTTAGAAACACGAATATTAAGTGAACAGAGTTCATTTAAACAGCTTTATGGTGGATAAATAAGAGATTATGACACCGGACTGGACTGGCTTTCACCCGAAGATTCTCCTTGCGGATGCTTCCTTTATGGCTTAGTCGCTTTTTGTAAACGTTCTTAAATGTTAACCGACGCAAACATTTTTTTTTTTTTAAAGTACAAACTTACCTTGCACGGCAGTCAGACGGAAAACTTCCCGGTTACCGAATAGTGCCGTGACAGCCGCATCGTCCCCTCGGATCCTTAATAAACTGCTGCGGGGGAGGGGACGCTTATTTACGGCCACGGAGACCGTAAGACCGCTGACACGGCCCTGCTACTCCGGACGTGGGAGAGAAAGCGCTGCCGGGGTCAGAGTGCCCCCTAGCGGCCACCGAGCACAATGACAATGTGCCGCGTCACCCACCCACTTAGCCACTGGGTCCCTCTGAACTCGGCGTTTGGCCTGACAGGTGGCAACCAGGATTTTGCAAGATTAAGAAGAGTTTAGCGTTACACTGTGTAGAAAAGGTGATCATGAAAAATAAAGTATAATAGTGGCTACGAGTGATAATAAAATGTTCCTTTGTTTGCAAAATTTTGACTACATTGGGGTGCTTCTCTTTGCCTGTCCCATCTTGCTCTGCGCATGAGCAGCTGAGGGCGAGCTTGTGGCTGATGGTGACGTGTCAGCCGCATGGGATGGCCATGGAGCTGAGGTCCCCGGAAGACCAGCACTATTCTGCTGATGCTGATGGCCTCATACTGGTGACCTTCTGATCACAGAAATATAGGGTTAGCCCTTCTGAGCCACACACTGACCCATAAGTAAGTAAAATTTAGTTATGACTTACAGGCGGGTGCTCATGTCATTCTCTGAACAGAATAAATGGCACAATAAAAACATTTGCTAAAATGAGCAAGCTGCACATCGCACTCGCCCTACTGAAATGCACCAAAGGACACTTTTTAATGCAATTCATCACAGGCTGTTTAATATCGATATTAATATTTTACATCTGTCCATTTTCTATATTCACTTGTATTATGGAGCTATAGGTAGAGAATAACCCAGGATAGTGTGCCAACCCATCACAGTAAAAAGTGGAATATATTTCATATAATCATTAATATAATATGATCTATATTTAATATAATAAATTTAGTTTTACCCTTAGGGATCTGAGTCATAGTCTATGCCAGGGGTCGGCAACCCAGTCAACAAGAAGAGGGACTTTCGGAATTTAAAAAAAAAAATACTCTAAACAGAAATTTATTCGGAACAGTTTAGCAACATTCTTATATGGTGTAAACAACAAAGTGTAAACAAATTATTTTTAATTTATTTAAATTTTATGTGTATATTGCATTTTTACAACGTTACATTGTCTCAAAGTGCATTACACTATCCCTGCCCAAATCCCCCAGTGAGCAGCCAGAGGTGCCAGCAAGGCAAGGAAAAACTCCCTAGAAGGAAGAAACCTTGGGAGGAACCAGACTGAAAGAGGAAGCCCATCCTCCAGGGGGCGGCAGAGGAAGTCAAATGGGCAAGATGGCAAAGTTCCAGTTCGCTCTGTCCAAATTACGAGATTTGAGTTTCAAAGCGGTTGGCAGGCAGGTGATGGCAGGCAGGTGATGGCGAGCAGGTGATGGCGGACAGGTGATGGCGGACAGGTGATGGCAGGCAGGTGATGGCGAGCAGGTGATGGCGGACAGGTGATGCAGGGCAGGTGAAGATGGGCAGGTGATGGCGGGCAGGTGATGGCCGACAGGTGATGGCGGGCAGGTGATGGCCGACAGGTGATGGCGAGCAGGTGATGGTTGGCAGGTGATGGCGGGCAGGTGATGGCCGACAGGTGATGGCGAGCAGGTGATGGCGGGCAGGTGATGGCGGGCAGGTGATGGCGAGCAGGTGATGGCGGGCAGGTGATGGCAGAACAAGTGGCAGTACAGAGCCAGGGCATACAGGAGAGACGTCACATTATCCGTGTTTCATGGACCGATACTCACAACGCCACGTCCATAATTTTCTTAATTATATTGTTTTTATTTCCAAAATCGCTAAATAGCTGTTCTGCTGCTTTGATAAAAAAAACTTTTTAACGTATTTAACATCAATGAAGGGCTAGTACTCTAGTAAACAAACATTTATATCTCAGAGTCTAAAGCGGCACAAATGAAAATTTCAACAGCACAAACGTAGCAGAAATAACTCAGAGGCAGTTTGGTCAAGATCTGAAACATATGGTGCGGCTAAATTCATGCACGTGCCAAACCTGTATCTAGGGCACGAGTATGTGACTCCTTAACCAATCGGAGAGCTTGTTGTATCCGGTGGCTAATTTGCACTATTTGGCCTGCTTCTACCACCACGAAATGTCACAGAAAAGCTAAATATTTAAGCAATTCCAATAGCTAACAGGAAAATGGAGATGCATGTGGAAAGGTAATTACCCTTTTGAATGCCAGAGTAAAATCTGCATTCTTAATTCAGTTTGTGAATTTTTCTTTTACATTAATGCAGACGCTGTACTGTTCTGAGAGCAGAGGAGGAGGTAAGGAGTGTGTACTAATGCAGCATGTTGCCACACCCATCAAATAAATAAACAGCTCAGGGATGAGAACCTGAGTGCAGCCACATGGCGGGTGATACCTCAGCACCAGTCTAAATGGACCAGTGTCAGTTTTTTTTCCCAGTAGCTGGAGTGCCAATCCTGCCACCAACCACCAAGTTTTTCCCTGTAAGTTGAAGAACATACTTATATGACTGGATGTACATTAACGTCATACCCAGGACAAAGCAATTGCAGGCTAAGGGCCTTGCTCAATGGCCCAATAGAGTAGAATTACTTTGGGCCAATTACTTGGGATTTAAACCAGCAACCTTCCAGTTGTGGGCACAGATCCCTAGCCTCAGACCCACCACTCCACCCCAGAAACCAAAGAGCCACAAAGCAAAATTTACCAGTCAATCTCTGTTCCTACCCTCATCTATGGTCATGAGCTCTGGGTAGTGACCAGAAGAATGAGACTGTGGATGCAAGCGGCAGATATGAGTTTCCTCCGCAGGGTGTCTGGGCTCAGCCTTACAGACAGGGTGAGGAGTTTTGACATTTGGGAGAGGATCAAGGAAGAGCTGCTGCTCCTCCACATCGAAAGAAGTCAGTTGAGGTAGTTCGGGGCGTCTACCAAGGATGTCTCCTGGACACCTGTTTTGGGCATGTCCAACTGGGAGGAGGCCTGGGGCAGAGCCAGGACATGCTGGAGAGATTATATCATTCAGCTAGCCTGGGAATGCCATGGTATCCCCCCAGAGGAGCTGAAGGAGGTGGCTGGAGAGAGGGAGGTCTAGGCATCCTGCTTAGGGTACTGCCCCTAAAATGGATGGATGGATTTCACTTTTTAAGCTGAAATTTCAAGAAGAAATTCCATTATTAATTCTTGAATTCTTTTTGAAATGATGTACCTATTGAGTGTTTTTGGCTGTTTTTGTAAGTCCCATTTTAATTTGAACTATTTGTTGATGGATTCATATTCCACTTAGACATTCTTTTTAATAGTTTCTTTAGTGCAGAATTAGTTATTAATAAAATGTTTTACTACTACTTCTGTGACACCGTGGCCTTCCATATTCCAAGATGCATCACAGCTTCATGACAAGGCTGCCCCATTTCGAGGGGGATGTCATTACAGGTTCTTAGGCTATGTTCCAAATGTCCACTAAGCCACTATATAGTGCTTTAAATAATGCAACAAGTCTTAAATGTGTGTTATTTTTGTTCAGCTGAGCAATAAGTCCCTGGTACTGCCATATTTCCCTCTTGAGATGTAACAGGGAAGAAGTATGAAGTTGCATAAAATGGGAATACTGTACTTTGGTTATTTTAAATATGTAATATTTGAAAATATATGTGAAAATTAAATCACAGTAATCATATAAACTACAGTGGCAATCAAAATTAGAGAACAAGAAATGTTTTTGTAATCCACAAAGTCACAGCTAATCCGAATTCAAAATTATGAATAGATGTATTTTAATCATATTTCATCAGAGAAAGTTATACTACATAAAAAATGAAATGGTTTAATCAAGAAATCCAATGAGGACATGCAATCAAAATTAGAGAATGATTTTTGGATGTAATCTGAAATATCTCGAAATATTTGGTGACCTCAATCTGTTTGGAAACATTGGTAAGTATTCTGCGAGACGGTGGACCACTCTAAGGTGAGTGAAACCCTGTAATGGCAGGTCACTCCAATGAAGAGTGATGGGACGACCCTCTCAACCACTGGAAGAGAAGTTACATGCTGCAAGAGGTTCACTTCCCAAATATTGAAGCTGTACAATAAAGCGAAGTCATTCTAGTCCTGAAAAAGACTGGTTGCCCGCGTATGACGAGCAAATGAGTGAAGAGGAAGCAGATTAGAGGCTTCAAGGTGGAGCAGGCTGAGCTGCTGCAGCCACACATCGCGCCGAGGAGAGGCGAGAGCATCTTACGTCATCCAGCTGCTCTGTATGTTGAGTTTTAGAAAGAGGCTAGAGGTCACCAACCTGACTTCTTTTCACAGGGTTCTATTCTCCCAGCAGCCTTGGTGAAAGAGAATCTCTTTTTCTCACAATGGATCTGAAGAAAATAATAGCAGTCTGATGTACAAGCAAAGAGCTAGACTTGCAAGATTTAAGGTCAGATCTTCATACCTATCTGTAGCTAAAATGACCTACATTGTCAACCCAAATTGTGAAATTAAGGTCAGAGTCCAGAACTTCACCAAAGGTTTTTGGCTTGATTTTCAAGTTTTAGTGTGAAATTGACATGTGTCTGGTGGTCCCAGTCCCAAATGAGAATGCGATTTGACACGAGGCTGTATATGTTTTGCAAGAAAATTGACGTGCCTGGCACAATTCAGCTGGTCTACTGCAGCAAACGACTCACATGACTTGCTGCAGCCGAAGGCAGTACATGCAGTACAGGTACAAGAAGTACAGGTACATGCAGTACAGGTACATGCAGTACAAGTACATGCAGTACAGGTACATGCAGTACAGGTACAAGCCGTACAGGTACATGCAGTACAGGTACAAGCAGTACAGGTACATGCAGTGCAGGTACATGCAGTGCAGGTACATGCAGTACAGGTACAAGCAGTGCAGGTACATGCAGTACAGGTACAAGCAGTACAGGTACAAGCAGTACAGGTACATGCAGTACAGGTACAAGCAGTGCAGGTACATGCAGTACAGGTACATGCAGTACAGGTACATGCAGCCACAGGCGGGAGCCCCAGCCTCACCCCTGGGTACTGAAGCTGCACTGTCAGTGTCATCATCTGGAGTGATTCCTGCTAGGGCCGTCTTGCCTACGATGACTGACCATCCAGAGGTGACACTGACGTGGTGCTCCTGCTGCCCACTGCAGCACAGACGTGAGATCTGCAGGCTGCCACCCTTTTTTTGTGATTTTCATATCGGTTCTCTTCTTCCTCACCTCCGCCACAGTTCTTGTTTCAGGTGTCATAGCACTAACTGCATGTCACCTGTCCTCATGCTGAGTCCTTCTCTTCCAGCAAAACGTCCACCTCACTCTTGGTGAAGTTCCAATTTTTTCAGTTTTTTATTATTATGTATTTCTTTGTTTATTTGATTTTTTTTTCGGAACACCCAGTGCCAGGCCTGTCATTGTATGTTTCAATAGCTGAATGAATAAAGAAATTCATGAGGAAAACTGTGGCATTTGAAGGCCTGTCATATTTTAATTTATTTTGGTATTAATATTTTCATTCTTAGATTGAAATACACTTGTAGCTACATAAGTGTTGCACATTAACATCCTTAGTAAAGTTGTTATTTCAGTATTTCCAGCATAAAGGATATAGATCCGGTGTGTAAGATCCGGTGTGTAAGACCCTTAAACACCCACCTAATAGACCAGGATTGCTCTGCAGGAGAAAAAACACACAAGTGAGCTTGGAAAAAACACATGAGTCTGTGCAATGGCTGGGGGAGCACAATGCGCAGTGCACAGTTGCGGAGGTGCCTATCCTAGGGGGGTCTGGAGTCAATCCTAGGGGGGTCTGAAGTCTATCCTAGGGGGGTCTGGAGCCTATCCTAGGGGCTACAGGCACAAGGCAGGAGACCTGGTATCCCGTGATGTGGCACCAACCCACCGCCTGGTAAAAGAATAAATCTGTAAAACAATAAAGAACGAAATGTTGAATAAGACAGTAAAATACATACAAATAAAAATAACATTCCATAATTTCTCAGTACAAACAGTCTTTTATTTTGTGCTCAAATAGTATGTTCATATTTATATTAAAAGCCATGTTACAAAAAGTTTTATAGAATAGTGTGATGTAATTTTTATAGCCTATAACCCATACTGTTTCATTTCTGTATTTACATTTGACTTTTGTATTTACAATATTTTTCGACCATGCAAATTCATAGATTCGACTATGCAAGTTCATAGATTTCAGTGAAATTTCTTTACTTAAATAGTTCTATAAATTTATTGGGGTAATAAGACTTGAATTGTGGGATCATTTATAAAAGTTTTCCAAGACAAAGACCAAATGGGCTGGTCTTGGGCATGAAACTCCCAGACTGAAAATTAATCTCATTCCATGCCTGCCCTTCACATTGTTGGTGCAAATGGATTCCCTTGCAGCGCCCCCTGCAGGCTCTCTGTGATACTATGCTCCTGCACATTCCTGCAATTCTGGACATTCCCTTAACCACTGTTTTGATTTCCAGTTGCCAGCTCTGTTGTACAAGTTTTCTAACATGACAGTATCATGTCATGTGTGTTTTCATGTGTTCCTGTGTCTGTGTTTGTCTGCTAAACCATTGGGTTCTTTTCTGTGCAGCTGATTGAAGAATCATTACAAATTTTTGTACTTTGAAAAGTTCAGTAAAAGGCTCTTATTGATGCATGAGATTTCATAATATACTAAATAATATCTAAAATGTATAATATATAAAAATCTGCATTAAAATGGCATCATTTTCAAATGCATAAAAGATAACTCCAGTTTGAAAGGAACTAGGGGGTGGATTTAATTTTCATCTGCACTTCCTTTTAAAGTAGAGAGTGTTATGTTTTCCCCAGTTCCACCAGCAGGGGATGATTTAGATCAGTACAAAATCTGTCAAAGAGAATAAAAGCAGAAAATCGAAAATCGCTGTGCTTTGTGAGCCACAGAAAGCTCCATCCCATAATTATATGCATTTTTATCAGTAACCTACACTATACTTGTGCTGTCTAACGGGCCACTGTCTGCACAGGAGCAGAAAGGGATTAAGATGTGCTAGGATGCTGCTTCACTCACACAGGTGTGTGCATCTGCGTGCGTCAGGTGGAGAAGGTGACGTGTCATTCCAGGCAGACTGGGATTCTCACTCTGGCTGGAACAGCAGACAGAACAACGGAGAAGGTGCTGTGTGGCTCAGTGGGGTGAAGCAGAACACTGTGTCCATGATCTGAAGGTCACTGCTTCAAATTCCAGGGTGGGCAGTGATTTCAACGTTGGACCTGTGAGTAGGCCCTTAACCCGGGGGGGGGCCCCCCCCCCCCCCCACACCAAAGAAAAGACAGCAGGAGAAAAAAAACGACGAAAAAGGGGAGAGAGTGAATAAAACAAGAAAGATGAGGG
>JABFDZ020000109.1:30780120-30791662 GCA_019775955.2 Pollimyrus isidori
GACTCCTACAAAGACTCCACGCTCATCATGCAGCTGCTCCGAGACAACCTGACGCTGTGGACGAGCGACCAGCAGGATGATGACGGAGGCGAGGGCAATAACTAAGGATGACGCCACGCTCAGAAAAAAATTAAGTGAAAAAAAGGCCCGTGGACTGTGGCAGCCGCTTTTGCCGACGATACGACCGCAGCACTTATTTATTTTTCCAGAAAATACCAATTAAAAGAGGGACGGGGAGGTCACACATTAGTTCAAAATGGTTAAAAATAATTTTCGAGCCGCCTACTCTGTGACATTTGCCAAAACACCAGTTAGACGATAAAGTCAGTGCGTCAAGAGTGGTTGCCGGTGTGACACGGCGGCCGGACGCTGGCCTAGGGACTGTTCTTGTAGTGAAAACTCAGCGGAGCTGCATATTTAACTTTAGGGCCGAGGGAGATGCATTTAAAACCGTAGGGAGATGCAAAGCTTGAGCAGAAACTTGAATGTCATCACATTCGCCAAAAAAAAAACAAAAAAACAACAAAAAAATAAATAAATAAAATAAAAAATCTTGCAGTGGTTCCAGTAAGCATGAGAACAGTGCCACATCTTAGCCATCTAAGAAGGACTTTGGGATTCAGGCTACATCCGTTAGCATTGGAAATTTCTCAGCCTCTGTAAACAGGCTCTTGTTTATGAGGATCCCCAAATTAAATTTATTATTTGCATCGAACCCCCATTATACTACATGCAGTTTTTCCTCATTGCATGTTGACTACATACAAAAAAACACCATCGTTTATTATTATTATTTATTACTATTATTATTATTATTATTGTTGTTGTTGTTCATTAAGTCACTTGACAGACCCCTTCATCCTGAAAGCCTACAAATGCTACAGCCACAATGCATTACGACCAGGAACACAGAACTTCAAGCGTTTTGAATTCGACATTGAAAATTAATTATAATCTCGCATTTCAAAAATAGAGGGGAAAAGAACATACGTTAAAGGCAGTGGAGGAACAGTGACCGTTAGGGCTGCAGTCTTGTGCTTCAGTCGTGTGTTTTATGAATATTTATCGTTTGCCGCGCTGGCCGTTAGGCCGCGGCGCGCGCGTGTGTTTGTTGCACCGCCATTGGCGTGACATTGTAAACGCACAGAACGTTCTGGAAGCGCGCGGCGTTAGGAAACATGGCGATGCTGCGGAGGGCAGAGCGCTGCTCACCATCTTAACGCGGCTTTGGGGTTCGTGGTTTACTTTTCGTGTTTTTATTTTTTTTCTTTTGAAGAATTGCACTTGCCTATTATACTGTTTCTTCAGTGTAAGATGATTACTGCTCCAATATTCTCGATAATACGGTATTGTGCATGCTGGTGATGTATTTATATACTGTAGCCTGTCTTTATTAACTTATACTGTAGGTGTTATGTATTCATATGAACAAGAAAGTAACTAGACTTCAGTCGGATAATTTTTCTATTTATTACCTTTTGTTCGATTGTTTATGTTTATGTTTTTTTTTTTCATTTGCTGAAGTACGCTATACCAAAACAGTGATTGTTAACAATAAATTGATCTGTTATGGACTTTGCTATAGTGACATGCAGTTATTGTATATGATTTGTTCAGCCAGAGGAGGGGAAAAACACTGGTGTTGACTTCATTTTTCTGTCTGGTGTTTCTGTTATGGCAAGATTATTATTATTAATTATTATTAATACTACACTGTACAACGAAATGTTCACAGAATGACTTTCTGTTCTTTTAAACATTGTTTTTTTTATTATTAATTTGATTTTTTTCCTCCCTCAGAATAACTGTCTCTGTGAGAAGATCATCCATGGACCTTTTATTTATTTCCCATTTTATTTATTTCTACATTTTAGCTGTCTCCTGAATATCTTAAACGTGAGTCATGTCCCGGTTGCACAAGAGCATAATAATAAAAATGATTATAGTAATTAATAATAATTAATAATGATAATAAAATAATGGCAAAGCTCCTCTAACCCGATTTTACTGCTGTTCCTATTGGTCCTGTGATGTTTTGTTGCTGCTTATAAACAGCTTTGCTGGTTAACTGCTAGTTACCAGATTAGGTTTAGGTAAGATTACTTGTAGCAGACACACAAATGCCCTGCAGTGTGGACGCGTGTGATATCAACGCTGTTCCAGCAAAGTGGGACCTTGTGTGATGGTCTCCGGTCCCATAAACATGTTTATCCGCACCAAGTTGTAGACAAACAAAATGTTACCCCAGGAAACGGGACATGAGCTCTCTCGCATGCAGTCACCCTGATGGACGTCACAGCCTGTTAGGGGCAAACTCTAGTCAATGCGAGGACTCTTGTTATTAGTCTGGCTCAGGGGGAATTTTCCATCGGCAGCACATCTCCTGCCGCTAAACATATCGCTCTATTTGTAGGCTTTAGGCAATAGCAGAAATGAGGGGAAACGCGCGGCCTAAACAGGTTTTTCTCGCGCGAGCGGGACGAGAAAGGGAGCTTGGATATGGTTGCTCGGCCTTGGTTAAGGAATGCTGTTACCGATCTGTCATTGCCTGGTGTGCAGTCTTGATGGATTTGTGCGAACTACAGTACGGTCCCATGGAATCCCACAGAAGCAGTGACGGGGCTGGTGATTGACTTTCGCTTAAGCCAAACATGCAGCTTGTCAGCCATGGTAGTATGAAGGGCTTCCTCATGCGCGAAGGCCACTCTCACCAGTGATCAGGTAACTATGTATTGCCTGAGTAACTGTAGAAGGGAGAACGGGTTGCACGCCTGGTAAACCAGAGATCGGAGTTTAACTGAAGTGTGATTGTACCTGACCTGCAATCAGAAATGTTCCCCATTAGCTTGAGAACCTGCATTAGCAGTTACCCTGGATACAATAAGCTCATACAATAAGGCAAGAATACCACAGCTTGCCCGGCTGTGGCGTGTCCTCCCCAGTAACATCAGCTATAACATCCTTCAGTTTTTATAGTTTTTACCCCATTCATTTGCCGCATAGATGTTGTATAAAGACAGGCTATAGTAACAGCTCGAGAAAGAACACTTCCGTTGCCATGGCGACACAGATGCCCAACCTGAAGCTTATGACTGTTTGAGGAGGCTACTGAGAAGACAAATGATTTAATGAAGAATGAGGATGTCATCAAGGCAGAGCCCCCCCACGGTATAGAGTACACAAATGTTCTCAGGACAGTCGGCAGTTGATTGCCTGTTATTGCTTACTGGGTATATCAGCTTAATTCGGAAGGCAGCCTGACTATTTCTGCCCGTTAGTGTAAGGCGCCCAATTGGCGGGGGCCAGGAGGGGGCAAACTAGGAGTGAGTGCTCGAGGAGGTGGAGGCAGACGTGAAGTTTAAATAACTGCAGGGCGGCAGTAGTGAGCCACTGAACTTCAGCACAATTTTTGGCGAAAAAGGGGCAGAACAGAACTCATCTTCAAGTAAATGACATTCTGAGTGACTTATTGGAATTATATGTGCCAAGTGTTTACAAATAACTAGGGACAAGCCATTTGGGATTTGCCAGTTTATGAATACAAGCATTTATATATTAACAGTGTTACCATCCGGCAGCTGTACCGCCAAGGTAACAACGGCTTGCTTTTTCACTCCTTGCATTGAAAACAAATTGCATCCTATTGAAAATACCAGTGGAATCTGGCCAGGACAGCCTGTCTGTTCACAGTAAGGGTGGGAGGGTTTTTTTGTTGTAACAGATGAGTGTGAAGAAGCGAATGATTTCTGGAACAGAATGAGAGAACAGTCTGGGAGAGATGTCAGGCATACAAGACTCAGTTTAAAATGAAATAAGCAGTTAAAACACAGAGAATTAATGAAGCAGTGGAAGTGGACTGGAATGATGTTTAGCAACAAAATTTTAAAAGGTGAACAAAAATAGTATCTCGACCATGTGGAGTCATGAAATGGACGGAGAGAGACTGGGTGGTTACTATGGCAACAATCCAACATTTAAAATTCACACATGAGATGCAGAGCTGACTAATATAACAGCTTCTCTATTTCCCACCATTTCCAGTGGCTATGTGGACGTCTTAGTATGTGATGCAGCCGGCACACAAACATGATGCCCAGCAGCCTAGGGGATTTGGAATAAGCTACTCTATCCATCTAACATCAGCACACCCCTCAAGTCTTCATTCAGTCTTCAGAAGGGAGGAAAACGTATTCAGAATAGAGACGAAACCCCGCGATTTTTTGAAGTGTAAGATATGATGGCTGCTTTACCATCCTAGAGCATTTCTGCAGGGGAACACATGACAACCGGTGCAGCATAGCTTTTGTATGGCCAAAAGATCCCTGCCCAGAGTAACTTAATGAGTCATCTCACCCTCTCCTTCATTATATTTGAACAGTGCATCCCAATCCGGCCCTCTGGGACCCACAGGCAGCCCATGTTTTTGCTCCCACCCCAGATAGGAGGGAGCAAAAATGTGGACCAGCTGTGGGTCCCTGAAGGACGGATTGGGAAACACTGCATTAGAACATGATCTCGTAGTGGGAGGTGAGGTCACGAGATGCAATATTTTTTATTATTATTTAATTTTTTTTTTTAAAAAGAGAGAAAAACACACCCAACCTATCGTGTGACATACCCTGAGTCAGCGATCTGTGTTCTAACAGACGAGTCACCCACTTGGGCTCTGGAGCCTTTTTACATACCTTCAGCGTGAGGCTTTTCAGAAGAAGGGTGCCCTGCTGTGTGATTCCTCCATGTTCCACATCAGAAGCATCTTACCAGGGTGCTGAGTAACAGTAACAGGAAGCTGGGCTTTTGTTTTAGGGAAGAGGTTTGCTCCAGACTTCTCTAGAATGATAATTTAAAAGACAGCCAAGCAACCACTTAGTCCGTAAACTATAAAATTATCTCTAACTAAAAACTCTCCTTTACAAGCAGAAACACTACCATGAACCAACATTCCCTTGCATGTTTTCTTTTAAACGGGGACTAACTATTTAAAGCAGGTAGAACCACTAATCACACAGTCAAACACTAGCCTGCAGGTGTAGCTGATTTGAGTCATATCGGAGTTTTTTACTGCCCAGTAAATATTAAGGGGTCTTCCATGAATTCCACAACATAACTTAATGCCAGTACTAAAAAATAAACAATTGAAATTAGGAAGACTAATTCCCATTACAGCTGCATTCCCCATGTGAAGAATGAGTCCAAACATTATAAAAGAAGGGTTATTAGAAATGAAATGTTAGTTGGTCCCCAAACTGTAATATAAACATAATCCACACACACATACACAGACTTTTTGAAAGTCCAAAAATGTAGACCCTCCCAATAACAGAGGGCTCCTTCCTTCGCATGACCCTCCCAACACACACACACACACACAGGCTTGTTATTGTATGTTTGTGGGGACTCTATTCATTTCCATGGGGAAAAATGTTGTCCCAATATGATGATCTTAACCCCTACCCAGCCCTAACCCTATAACTATAGGTAACCAAACTAAATATGAGAATATGAGTTTTTTGATTGCATCCACAGATGTTTGTGGGGACCTGAAAATTGTATGAGTTGGTCAAACCTGAAAGATGGTCTGAGCTTCTGAGTTTTAATTTAGCAAAAGATTCATGTACATTCCATTTGAAACTTGTGTATGAGAGTTAAACTTCCTCCATTTGGAAAACTGATGAGGCAGCGCTCTGCTGAAGTTCCCTGCTGAATGCAGACCCTTTGCTGCCACAGCAAACATCCAATGGCCCATCCTACAGTGACACACCTTAAGACCAGCCGCTACGCTCTGAGCTGCATATAGCACACAAGACAAGTGCCAATTCGATTTCTGGGCACCAGGATAATCCTCCGTAATTTCTCAGTTTCCTGCCTGGAATTTGCTATCCTCCAAACTCATTTGATGTTCTTCAGACTCACTGTCAGATCATCTGCTGTGTTGTTATCCCTTGGTGTGCCTGTCACCTGACAGGGTGTCCTCGGCATTTTGGTGACAGACTGACCTCAATAATTGTGGATGCGCATCGGTTGCACAGGTGGGTAGGGCCATCCATAGGCCATCCATAGGCCATCCATAGGCCATCCATGTCCAGTAGGCATCTCTCCCCTCAGAGTCATTCTAACACCAAATCAATTTCTACACTATCAGATCCTCACTGCCAGCGTCAACCAATAGCAGCTGAGCCCCTGCATAGCCAGCTTCCAATCAGATCCCTGTTGCTAGGGCTATAATAAGCATCCCATTACTAACAGTGCTCCCCACTGCACTGCCCAAGCACCTATCACATCCTGCAAGAAGATGAAAAGCTCCAGAGGCAGAGCGCATTAAAATTCTAGAGGATGCTGCCCTGCCTGCTGCAATGCACAGCGCATTCCTGCAACACAGCGCATTTCTGCAGCACAGCGCATTTCTGCACCACGTTCAATGAGGAAGAGCTTTGGTTGCAGCGGGCGCCAGCATGGACCCGACCTCCATTATCCAGACTTCATCTGGAGTCATTGCTGCAGCACACTGACGGCCTTCAGGCAACAATTTCCTCTCTTACCTCATGAGGAGAAACGCATTGATTCAAACAGATAAATAGCACTTTCACCATTGCCTGGTCTGTCTAGGTTTGTGCAATCAATCGATCGGTCACTGTTTTATTCGTCGCTCCAGGACTTAGGTATAGAGAGACCAAAACATCAAACATTAAACCATAAACATTGGTAATCATTGTTCCTGCCCAGCCACATGGCCTATATCCCAATGCGCCGGGTTATATAACAATGCCCAGACTCTTGGTCCGCAGTGAAAATGGGCAGAGGCAGTGCGCCCAAGCTTGGCTCACCCGTATAGCCGACTTCCGGAATATTCCTCATCAGCCAGGCTGCACTCTCATGTAGGTTGTGCGGGTGGGGGGTGGAGGGGCAGCTTACTCATCTCATTTCTGCTGGTCAAAGCCGTGGGTGAACGGGGAGGTGTAACAGCAGGAACAGAAGGTGCTTCACCCACAGCTGGAGAGAGGTGACTCAACCTGGGCCACCTCCAGGGTCAAGCCCTCCTACCGACGACATAGTTTTGCCAGGAGTGATGGGGACCGGAGCATTCCTCAGCTGAATCCAGCCAAACGGCTTAAATATGGCGAGATACAGGCTGGAGGTCATCAGCAGCAGCAGTGGCTTCTCCGTTCTCTCTGCCTCACTATGACGTCAAGCTATCAGGGTGCATTCAGTCCATGAATCATTCCAGTTCTGATAGCTTCCAGCCTCCAGGTCAACCACTACAGATTAGACTTTAAGGTTCTGTAACATCTTGCTAATGTTCTGATGATTTTTAAAAAGGTTTTGCGAGACGGATTCACAGCCTGGTTGGTGGTATGTTTCCACCTGGCGTTCCTCTGAGACAATTACTGTCAGTGCTTTTACACCCAGTCCTCAGGAGACAAGGTTTCCCATTGCTGAGAGAAAAGCTTCAACTGAGAGTACAGCGATTTAGTGCTCAGGCACTCAGGGAAACTGAACATTCGTTATGCTAGGGTCCCAACAGAACCACAGGGCTGAGACTCACTGCCAGAAAGGGTTTTGTTAGGAAGGTACGCCAAATTCTTAAGCTTAGTAAATCAATGGTTTATAACACAAAATGGCCCATGGAATGGAGAGCTGTATTCTGGGAAGACATGATTCCCAGGGGAGAAAAGCTCTATGGGTGGATGAAACCAAGCAGGCCACTCCGGACGCTCCCATAATGCATCTGGGCAACTATGGCTCTTAATGGGACGCACTAAATGGCTAAAGTGCACAAGCAAATTTCACATACTCACGGAAGAGCTGTTAATGTACCTCTTACTGCTGGAGTTGGTTCTTTAAGACAACACCGTATAAAATGGAATAACATAAGATGAGATGAGATAAGGAGATTAAGTTTAAGGGTAAGGACATAAATGTAAAGAATAACAGAAAGAATATGTGCAATTATATGTGCAAAAGAAATAGCACTAGACTCTTACTGCACCAAAGATTTATATTTACCTTTCACACATTTAGTAGTCACTTTTGTCCAGAGTCCAGAGGCAAGAAGCACAATTCAGGCATACGGTGCAGCTAGCAGTATTAGAGCAGGAACTACAGAATAACTAACAAAGCAAGAACCTAATAAGACTATTGAAGGACCAGAAGTGCAACATAAGAGCAATGAAATGAGGCACCAAGCGATTAGAAGGACTGAAATGGGCAGCTATCCTGACGTGTTATGGCTGTGGTGGGGATTACACATTGTAGCTGCCTGTGGGCAGCACAGGGAATTGTGAGTTTGAGGGAAGTAAATTGATCAACTGCCTTGATATGAGGAGTTTGTTTTCTCGTCTGGTATGACACTGGTGTTTTCACATCACACGGAAGTCAACACCTGCGCTCCCTTCCAGCATTCCATCCGCATTTCATTAATTCATCATTTATATGTGGGATATGTACATCTGGCAATGTGCTGTGTTTCTGTTGGCCACCTGTATTCCCAATCACTTAAGCGACGTCCAAATGTTAGAACCGACTCACCGTCATTTAACACCTCAGGGTGTTTGCTAGTTTTGGATGAAACAGGGAAGGGTTTGAATTCCCCAGGAACACGCTCCAGGATGGGTGTGACTGTCGGTTGTTTTTTGTTTGCACCCAGCACAAGCCTATCCAGATCACATTAAGGATGCCTTTGGAGAGCTGCTCTACTTACTGACAGGCGAGGCGGACGGGCGCATTCTGAGAGAACGGTCATGCCGGCCAATCAGAGCGCTCACTGATCGCCGTGCTGGATGGGATCTGTGGCGTCTGCACACTTTGGGTTGGTGCGCTGCCGGATCAGTAGAACCAAGATGAATTATTTAGTTTGAGTAAACAAATGAATGGTGAGTTACGGGTTTGCAATCTCGTCCGACTGAAGACCATCGAGTGCCTTTAATCAGTCAATAAACCATAAAGTGTACTGCTGTGCTTTTGATGATGCAACTCCTTTCCCCTCAAATCTCTACAAGAACGTAGAAATTAAACATGTTAAAACTAGCATGACTAATGAAAGCATGATTACTAGTGGAACTATGTCTGAATATGGGGAGAACATGGAGCTGTGAAGCCACTGCGATTTCCTCACCGCCTTACCTGCACCTCTGTCCATTACAATTTCAAGAGTTCGTCCCGATGAAGTGAAATTATTCTGTTTTTGGAGACAGCTTCTACACCACCTGCCTGCCTTGGAGTTGTCATGCTTCCTGACCCTGTGTGCATCAGGAATAACTCATGCCATCCTCACTGACATCCGTCTGCACTCTCCTGCGCGGACGGACTAGGTAGATTGTTCTGGAAGCTCCTATGATCTTAATGCCAACAGGTTCGAGATCATTTATGAAAACGTATCTACCAGACTGATTTGTTACAGACCAATTAAAATGAAACTGATGAACCAGATAGATAATGATTTAATATACCGACTTTGTTTTCATAGAATTGCGATAATATTATAAATATCATTAATATATCACTTATTTACAGTTATGGCTATAACATTGAAAGAAACTGTTGCAAAACAAAGCTTTTTTTCTGGACATTTTAAAGGATATTTAATGTAGTCTCTATTGACAGATGCTTTTTATAAGTGATAAGATAAAGAGAAACATGGCTTATACGTAGATACATGCTGAAGTTGGGTACAGTGGTTAGATGTAAATAGTGTTCAGTAATTCATGAGCAGATTTTTGCCATACAGACGCTCACGTCTCCCCCGATTCTGCATGCTGGTCTGCTGCATCTGCCCATTCTGCTGAACTAGGCTTAGCCAGGTCTTTCCTGAACTTCTCAGCAGGACATTAGCATAGCCAGTGCTATGTCTCTGCAGGGCATAGACAGCTGGTGCTAGCGATGCTAGGTGGACACCCTTTCAAGGAACGGCAAGGGGAAGGTTTTTACCACTAAGAACTGTTTACGAACGTCTCAGCAAAACTGGTGCACAGAAATGGCCCTAAACAAATCGTTAGCAATATTTCAGAACAAAGCATAATCATCTACCTAACCTCTGATTTACCTAATGATGGGATCCGAACCTGCAACCACGGAGGTCCGTAGCCACTACACCACCGCAAACATAACGTGTCAGAGATCAATAATCACCAAAGACAAGGTCATACAGTGTAGTCACATGACATGCTATATTCCTATATGCTGGCCACAGCATCAGTCTGTAAATGCTTCTGTGTACCTGTGAAGGACACTACTTACATACAGTTTACAGTACCCAGATACACACTGTAGTTTCTGCAAACTGTAATCTTTAACAGCATACAATAAAGGTCATTCCACAGAGCAAACCTTCATATTCTCATGAAGCTTTGTCATGACTGACAATTCCACAAGGGCTGACATCAGAATTTGTCCCAGATCTGAGCCACTACAGTTATCTTCCGCTTTTGTAGGTGCAGATCACGTGTCACTGTGTCTGTATTATGAGCAGTCTGTCCATTTGTGAAGTAAATTTAGGTAGTAGCTGCTTCTCCAACTTCGTGAAGGTGCAGCGTGTCATTTCTGCGGGATAAGCAGCACCGGGATGAGCAGCCACAGAACGTTCCAGGATACAGCAGCATTGCAATGCGTTTATAAATAGAAGCCCCCCCCGTGGCGGCTCACTACGCACAGGGTCGGCTTTGTACACAAGTGCACTATATACGCAGCTGGAGACCAGGGACATCCTGGTGTGACAGAGGCTCTTGGGACAGTGTTTCCCAATCCTCTCCTCGGGGACCCACAGACACCCCATGTTTTCACGTTTTTGCTCCCTCCCAGCTCCCGGGAAAATGTGGACTGTCTGGGATCTGGGAAGGAGCAGAAACATGGACCGACTGTGGGACCCTGAGGACTGGATTGGGAAACACTGCCTGAGAAAGATGGCATCTCCCCCTCTTTTGACATCATGCCTGTACACAGCACGTGAGATGAAATGAAGCTTTATTGGCCATATGTGCAAGAATATTACAATGCACTGTTGTGCATATATCATCTTGCTGAAGGGCCCGGCGGTAATATTGCTATTCTGCTGAGCATGGGGTTTAAACCAGCAACCTTCTGATCACAGGCACAGAGGCCTAACCTGCTGAGCCACACACTGCCCCCTGTGGCAGCCAGTAATACCTGGTGTTGACTTGCTTTGTCTATTAACACTGACCGCATGCTGGCTTTGCAAATGTTGGTTAGTCTCAAACAGATACATGTGGACGCCACTGCATGAGCTCTTATCAAGGCTTAATGAACCTCTGACTGGATGGCCAACAGGAGGTAAATACATTGACCATAATGTCACACAGAGAGGTTTCACAGGCAAGATGTGGTCCCTCATTCCCTCTCGTGATGCTGTTCTTCATTGAAAGACTCGTCTGACAGCAGCACGAAGTGACACGTCTCTACCTGTAGCCATGGAAACAAGCACGACTTAAGTGTGTACGGCTGCGCTTTGCTGGGGGGGGGGGGGGGGGGGGAGATAACGGGGGTTGCTGCGCGGATTTGCACCAAGAAGCTAGATCATGGGCAACTGATG
>JABFDZ020000109.1:30791672-30807320 GCA_019775955.2 Pollimyrus isidori
CCCCCCCCCCCCCCCCCCCCCCCCCCCCCCCCCCCCCCCCCCCCCCCCCCCCCCCCCAGACCTGGGGTTGCTTCTCTGATTTGCACGAAGAAGCTAGATCATGGTCATCTGATGGCAATTTGGACATTTGCACAGAAGACAGATTAGGTTCCATGTGACAGATTATTTTGAGAACATCATTCAGGCAGCAGGCAGGGGATTTTATATCACAGAGATCTCCTTTCATGAATCTGTCTTCTTCCCATAACTGTTTATTCAGCTAGAGCCAGAATGGTCCTCCGCCAGCTCTGGTGAGGTGTGTGTGTGTTGGGTATGATATACGGTCCTTCTCAATGGGAAGGCACCTGGGCTGGTCTTCCAGAAGAATTTAACTGAAGTTTAATACTTCGTTCTCTAGTTCTTTGTGGTAAATCTAACAGACAATTTGGGTTTCATAATAAACATGATGATCTCTGTATTGCTGCCCGACATGAGGCTCTTTGCAGGTGACATTTCATACCATACCTGACTACATTTTAAGCACAGAGGATTACGGATGCATGTGCTGAGAGGTAGCACTTTACTTACTACTCAAGAACAAATCATGAACTTACTTAGTTCCTGCATGAAACATTAAGCATCATAATTCATGATGAACAAGCATAGGATCAGTACATAAGTAATGCTTAGTTACTGGTTAATTAATGCATCAAGCAGGCATTTACAGTACTACATTATTTACTAGATTAAATTATTTGTGCTCGCAAATAAAATGAGATCAGAAAATTAATGACCGTCAGGAGACACCTTTGACTATCCACTGGCTTCAGCAACTTCTTATAATTCCTTTGGGAAACAAGGGTCTAGCTCTTTGTTGATGCTACCGGTGAACATACTTCCTTTGGTTGCTGTCCAGCGGATGTTAAGTTGAAGATCATGAGTTTAGTACCATTTTACATGGGGTTCTCTTTGTTTGGTTATGAACGAAAGGAAATTCACGCACATTTAATCTCAGGAACATGGTAATATTTGTTGTTAAATAATGAAGATACAGAAATTGATGAATCGTTTTCTTTTTTATTTTCCTTGATTTTTAGTTTAAAATGTAGTTTAAAATATTTGACTAATACCAAGGCCCAGGAAAATAATTCTCTCTTATGCAATTTTCCTTTCTTAAGCAAAAATTCCGAGAACCCTTTATCATACAATGAAAAAGGACACCACATTTTGAGGCAAAAAGACAGATGCTATTTGCACAGGTCCAGTGCAAATAATTGAAGTGAAACCTTACCTCTACAATTATGCAGATGTTTTATATTTATTTGTAAATGCTTTTCGCAGTTTTATATGCCCAAAACAAAGCATCCACTACACCTATAAAACTCACTTACGAAATGCATGAAGTTCAATTTAAAAGCAATTCTTGAACACAATAAAAACAAGCAACAAAAAGAGATTCTTGGAAGCTCTAACCACTAAGGCCGTGCCGTTTACTGAAGCCTGTGAAGGTATCAGCTTCCGGCGATACTCTGGTTTCCGTGGAAACGCTCCTTTGTGAAGTCACAAGGCAGCGACTGCAGCCATTACTGATTATGCCAGAGAGAGGCGCTGGCAGCCAGCTCTAGGGGCAGGTAATTGCTTTCAATGCTTGTGAAGCAAGTAATAGGAGCTTACAGGGGGGGTTGGTGGCTGGGGTGGGTGGGGTTCGCTTCTCTTAATTTAAATGAAGAACATAATTACCACAGAAGCAGCATATGGTACTAGCACAGATGTGTTTACACAGCACACACAGAGGGGAGCTTCATTTAAAGAGACGACGCACCATTTCTGTCCCAACAATTACTGGCACTCCAAGACAAAGCAGGCCACTTAATTACGGGAGGCAGATGGGGATCCAGGACGTGGGGGGGGCTTATTTCTTGGTCTCCACCGCAGGCTTGGTCTGGCTTTCTAGATTCACCGGGATGTTGATCTCAGTTGCCTGGATGGCCGGCTTGGGTAGTGGGGCCTCTACTGTCAGCACGCCCTCCGGGGACAGGAAGGACGTCACCTTCTCTACATCAGCACCTGGTGGGAGCCTAGGGGGCACAGGGGGCTTAGTTTGGGGGCGACAGAGTCGGGACCCCCACCTTCAATGGATTTTCATGGATTCATAATCATAAAACTGAAAAGATATTTTGCACTGAGTGTCTGGGATTCATACCTGTATTTATATGAAGACCAGCCCTTCAAAAGTGGCTGCTTCAATGCTCATGGGAGATAACCAATTAGACTGCAGAGAAGGTGGGTCTAAGTAACTAGAGGCAAGGCCAAGAAATCTGATTGGCTGGTCCTGCCTCCTCTAGTTATATGGACCCACCTCCTCCACAATCTGACTGGTTATCTCTCTGAACCAATGACTTTGTGTTCAGCCCTCAGAACATTCTTACGTAAATGTAACTCTCACGAGTAATAATGCATTTTCACTGTGCACCCTGGAAGGGGCATTCAGTCCCGCAAAAGATGCACTAAATCTGACATCATACATACTAAATCTGACATCATAAATACTAAATCTGACATTATCATTTTTCATTCTGCCCTCACAACATTTTTCTGTAAGTAAAACTCCCATGAGCCGCTTCAGTCCTCAGGGATGATAAACGTGGCTGAAGCAGCTGTGGGGTTTTAAAATGTCCCTCTTTGGCATGTGACATGTCAAGCACTGAAGAACATTCTGGACTTTTAATAAAGATTGTCACCGTCACAATCACCCAGAGAAGATGATAATGGTGTTATTTACAGGGCGCTGAGCTTTGCAGTTACTCTTAATGCCTGAGGGCAACTCTTGACTGCCACCGCAAACATGCGCTGTATTCCCCCGCATCCGTGCATCATGTGTGTAACTCACGTGTACTTCCTGGTGAAACAGCGCGAGACATAGCCGTGCTCATCCCTCCTTTCCTCATGTTTCCCTGCGAACAGACGAGTCCTTTCAGCTTTTTACAGATATGCGTCTTTTGAAACCCATCACTAATGCGTACCTATAAACAACTGACCGGTTCCAAACTGCATTTCTCACCTTACAGACGCGTTAGGTCCGAATACGCAGGAAACGGTACAATTAAAACTCTCAGTTGACCAAAACCTAAAAGCTGACAATTTGGTTAATAAGTTTCTTGTTTATCCGCTCAAAAAGTGGATTTGCAGCCCTGCATGTGTGTAACTGTTTGTGGGTGGGCAAACAGAGGCAGACGCATGGTTTAAGTGGCAGCAAACAATCAGATGATATTCTACCCCTGACCTGCTTTTTTTTGCGGGGAGGCACTCAGAAATGCCACCCCTCCAAATGTTTCAGAAAGTAAATATTAGCTAGATAGTACAGAAGATTGTAGCTATCTACCTGGTTAACAGACCAGCCTGCTTCATCATCTCCTAAATAATAAATTTAATATTAACTGTAGTGACTGTTTCTGGCCAACAGGGGGCCTCAATATACTGTACATGCAAGGTAAACGCTGCCGCTGCTGTCCCTCAAGAGCAGCTGAAGAGGAGCACACTGCTGGTTGTGAGGCTGGCTCAGTGGGAGCTTCTGGGTGTGGGGGCCGCATTCCAAACCCACTCGTCGCCCTTAAGGTGCCGGATTGAACAGCCCATCGTGCTTCTCGCAACACAGGGGGGTCTCACTCGCACGATCGGGGAGGGCAGCACTCGGCAGCGACCGTTCAACAGGGTGTCGAACCACACTCGAAATCACTAAGAAAACTTCTCATGACTTTCCGTAACATTAAACCCCAAAAAGCAACTTTTTCAAATACATTCTCCATTAAAATGTAAGCACTCTGCTGCAGTATAAGCTGTATAGCATTCCGACACACGGGAGGGGCCGTACCTGTAATCTCGACGACACTGTCCTTGGTCTTCACCACCAGCTCCTCGGGGGCAAAGTGGTTGACATCCAGGCTGACCTTCCACTGGTCCTGGGTCTGCTTGATCTCCGACAGGCCGCTGCTGAGCTGCCGCGTCAAGGCCCGGTTGTAGAGGGGCACCGGGGGTGGGGAGAACTGAGCTGGGGACGTGGCCTCGGCCGTCGGGCACGGGCCCCGGATGTAGCCAGGCCAGTGGCTGCTGGGCCAGTGGTGCCACTCCTCTGGGAAGATGGGCATACCGAAGGACTGGTCAAACAGGCGGCTCCCCTGGTACCAGTCCCGGAAGGGGTCCCAGCTGGGGAGGCGCGAGAAAGTGAAAGGTATTCTCCTCTCAGCCATAGTCTTGGGAGAAGGTTCCAGATGCGGTCTTGGTCAACGGCAAAGAGCTTACCCCTGCTGTGCTTTCCCAGTCTTATAAAGCTCCCCAGCCCCCCTGCTAGATATATATAGAATGATCGAGAAGGTCTATTTGTGGGCGGTATTCCACTGGAATGGAATTCAAGCCAAAGGACGAGCCCAGTGACTTCACAGCCGGCCCAACCCCCTGAAAGACTCTTACGTGCCATAATACTCAGAGAAAGGGAGTAGTGAGTGCCTTGGGGAATACATCACTGCATAAATATGTTTTAGACTTTTTAAGGGTTGGGAAGTCTTTTTAAATGATAAGCATTAAATTGTTCAATTTCTCACATACCAAGTACTATTAAATATCGTAGATCTTCACCATTCTGGAAATCCTCAGCCCTGATGATCATTACCATTGTATGACTAACACACAATAAGCAAGCAGAAGCTTTTGGGATTTTAGCTTCAGGTACAACTTTGCTGCTCAGTTTAGAAACTGTACTAATTATCTTTGAATTCAGAAAAAAACTGAAACCAGCGGTAAAAGAGGCATGGCTTCTGTCAGCTTGGTTTAAGGGACTTTGGCAGCTTCCGTGAGGATTGTGGTTTAGGGATCCAAGTCAATATTACCATACAATTTGGTTTAGAAATCAGGCCAGTTTTACTGTTCAACTTAATAGTCGATACTTTATTGACCCCCCCAAAGGAGAAAATCTCTTTACACCTCCCCCGACTTGCTCTTTGTAGAGTAAGCTGTCCGTGACGGGCAGCCACCTGTTGCAACACCCAGGTAGCTGGGGGTTAAGGGCCTTACTCAAGGGCCCACAAACATACCAGAGTTGGGCTTAAACTGGTAACCTTCTGACTGCAGGAGGCTCAGCCCACTGGGCCACAAGTTGCATGGTTTAGGGACTATAGGGCAGTATTAGTGTCCAATTTTTCTCCCTCCAATAGAATTATTCGTCTTCTGCTTGACTCAGAAAAAGGTGCCGGAGCACTGTGTGCAGCTGCAGGCCCCATTTAGCAGCAGTGACGTCTATCTCTTAGCGTGTGGTTGCTAATCCAGTCACTGCACTTTGCCATCAGTCCAAAGTCACCATGAGGCAATATTTATTTTTTTAAATTTATTCATATTACGGAATCAGTCCATCTTTAAATATCATTTTAAATAAACAAATTTGCTTTCAGTTGATGTACTCTTTTTGCCTTGGTAAAAGGAATTGTTTTGGCACATAGAATGACCAGACATCATTAAGCATTTGTTATTTACTGAAATAATCATATTACATTAATTAGAGCTAATAGTAAATTGAAATTTATAAAGGTATTCTGATACTGTGCAATGTAACTAATTAAATTGTTATTGTCTGATGGGACGTATAAAATTACACCAAAAACACACTTAGTTACAATGGTTGTATAGTATCTTTGTGATTTTTTAAAGCTTCACAGTTTAGTTTTTAATCAAACTATTGTTGGTATTCATTTGAGTCAGCGTCATATTTTTAACATTAGATCAATATATCCACCCATTTCCACTGAGTGTATGATAATGATTTTCACATGAAGCCAGGAAAAGTATACCTCAAAGCTCAGAGCAACGATGTACCAGAACATTCTACCATCAAGGTGCACGCTAGCGCCATCTGCCGCCAGCTATTTTGTACTTCTCACTTTATTCATATTATAGATTACTCTATTTGTTTACGGTCCGACAATATAGCTTGCTGTTTCTTAATATCTATTTAATTTAAATAATATATCACTTATGCTTTGTGCTGTTCATGCTTTTCATTTCGGTTCCTTTTAACATTCGTAATATAACCACAAGGTAATTATGTTTCTTGTTAGAACGGTTCAGCCATACGAAACAGCGAAGGTGTTCATCCATTTGTGAATTGCTGGTAATTCTCCAACTGGTGCAGCTTTATTTGCATTACAATGGCGTGAATTAAGCCTCGCTGCCAGACAACAGTACTGTTAAAATAAACAGGTCAGGCTCCATTAGCGTATATATTTTATTTTTCTGCATGATAACTAGCGCACAACAACTACCGACTTTATACAATCCAAAGGTGAAAGCTGTTATAATATATTACTCGACATCTGTTATTCGTATAACTCGAGTTACGTTTTAAATGTAACACTCACGGGGCGAAGGAGACCAATAAATAATTAGGAAGACTGCAGGTTCCCTGATTGCACCACCAGCGTTAAAATAAATTAGAAAAGCAACAGTTCCCAGAAACAAAACAAAAAGGTTTCGCCTGTGCAAGCGCGTTTTGTTTCTGTACAAAAGGGGGCGCTGAGGGACACCGCAGGCGCGCCCGGACAGACGGCGAAGCGCGGGTATGAATCCGGCCGCCTTTGTTATACTGCCAAAGCTGGAAAACGACCGAAACGTTTCAAGTAAACTGTCAGCTTATTGAAATCCGTTTTTTTCTCTTTTCTTCCTTAATCTCTATTCATCGTCATTACAAAACTGTAGTTTGCGCCAGAAAACATTTAAAAACATTTAAAGTTCGTTTACAAACCCTCCAGGTGAATGGATAAAGACTGATCATCTGACAGACAAACATTTTAATTATTGAATAAATAAATTAATAAATACCTTAATAAATATAAATAAATAAATTAACAAATAGACACATGATTACAGTCCATATCGACGCGCATACAAAACATACTTCATCCTGCTTTGGTGTCCTTCGGCCGCTCTGGTCGCAGACACTTTGACAGGTGATGATCTGGACAGAACAACACTGGTTTTCAGGATGAAAGTGATTTTACACATAACCTCAAAAGAAAAAAAATCTTTTACAGAACTGAGATAGGGCATCCCTCTGGAACAGGTTGGGGAGAGTTCTGATGCATGCTCGAGATCCACAGACTCAAAGGAAAACCCGAAATAACACAGTAAATAACATGGTATGTACAGTGCATAGTTTACAGCCAGCGCTAAGCATTCAGATGCCAGGAGGTGCCGCGCCTTGCTCTACATGGCGTATCGTATAAAATGCAATCGGCCGATGCGGCAAACGCCTCCATCTCGTCCATGTTCTTGTTTCTGAATCATCAGAAAGAAACAAACAATAAAAAATGAAGATGGTAGAACGGTCAGCATTTTCATCCTTTTCAGTGATGCGACATGGAAGTTTCCATAGTCGTGTTGTAATCCTTTTTTTTTTTTTTTTTTGGTAATTTTTGCAATTTTGGAAGCATTCTGGGTAAAAGTGCTGCACTTTTTGAACTTCATCTCCAAGTCTGGTCTGTTGCATGACTTGTTCATACTGCTTGCGTATTTGTTGCCGTTTTCCCCTCGAACCTCTAGCTTTTGATCCGCGGCTTCACCACCGAAAAGGAACCGCGGCGGATGGCCCCGATGCGTCGCGCGACGTCTGCGCTCGCGGAGGGGGCCGTGTAACAACTACAGGCGCCACCCAGCGGCGGAGCCACGATTCCCGCTGCCAGCCTTGAGTTTCATCTGTCTCTTGAACTGTCCCAACCAGATTACAGGGCCTTTTGAAAGAGCGAATACAGAAAAGCACAAAGATTAAGCCGTGGATCTCGCCGACTATCTCAGTGACCTGCTGAACCGCAGACAGCAGACCGCAAAAAATATATGATAAACTGCTGAAATCATCACATTGACTCCAGGTGATTCAGTTTTAATGTCTAGATGCATTTTCTCCCCATATGTTAATCCGATCACTCATACGGTCTCTAAAAAATATTGGAGGTGAACTACAAAGCTGACTATGCTCCAAGGATGTGGATTCTGGGAGGAGGGGGTCGCGCATCGTAAGGCGGGGGTGGGGAGCGCGTGTGGCCGAGCCCCGAGGCGCTGCAGCTGGACCGGACCCGGCGGGTGGGTGGCTAGAGTGTCACGGCCCAATCAGAACCCGGGACTCTCGGAGCTGCTCCTGCTGTAGTAGCTGTGGCTGCGGCTCCTGCTCCGGCTGTAGCTGCTGTAGACCCGGTAGCTGCGGCTGCGGCTGCGGCTGGACGCAGACGCGCTGCTCGGGTAGCTGGAGGACGACGGGCTGGGCCTGTAGTATGGGATCGGACGCTTCCGGGCACTGCGGGTGGGGAGACCAAGATGGGATCAATGCCCCGCCCTCACAGGTGATGCACTGTCTGCTGCCACTGCTTTGATGACCCCGTATGGCTGTTTCCTGCTTGGGGGGCACATTCTAGTCTAGACCCAGTTCTGAAACGGACCCTTCTGTTGTAGGAGACCCCGAGATCGTCAAAGCAGGGGACTTGAGTTGCAGGTTCGAAGGTGCTCTGATTAGTGGCTGCTGTGAAGTTAGGACACTTGCTGCAAAGGGGGGGAGGGTTAGTACTGTTGGTTCACACCCACTTTGCAGATGAAGCGAATTATACTGAAGCTGGCCCCCCCCCAGCACTGGCTCACACCTCCTCTCAAAGACACGGGGCCAGGAAGGAGCCCCGGCCGGCGGCTGGTGAGTGGGAACTTGTTAGCAGAGAACGTGGATAGAGACCAGAAGCCACCCAAAGAAGCTCCCCAGACGTTAGTGTGAAAGACACCAGTCGGAAATTGACATAAGCGCTGTCAGGAGGCCACCGACGGCTCTCAGAGAAGCAATTTGGGCCTTTTTGTGAAAAATTAAGTAAGACTTTTTGTTAGGACCCAAGCAGGCCTGCTCTCAGGATGAATGCAGCTCGCGGGAATATTACTGACACAAAAATGCTCTGTGGAGAAAACAAAAAATGACTGGTTCAGAGAAATAACCAGTCAAATTATAGAGGAAGTAGTTCCAAGCAACTATTGATTTGTTGATCCCACCTACTCAAGTTGCTCGGACCCACCTCCTCTACAATCTGATTGGTTATTTGTCTGAACCAATCATTATCCGTTCTGCTCTTAGAACATTTTTGTGCAGGTATAACTCCCATGAGTAAGAGTGCATTTCACTAAACTGTGCACTCCTGTAAGGGGCATTCAGTCGCACAGTGTTACAGGGTGCATCAAAAAAGACTAAATCCGACAGTAATCTAAATCAGGTGTTCTTGGGGCTTGCCAATTGGTTTGCATATCTTAAACACTGGAAAATACTGCCTCCTACAGGCACAAGCAAAAAATGTGGCTTGACAGCGGATACGTCAAAATCACCACCTTATGCAGCATTAGTGGAGTTCTGCACAGTGGGTCTACCGGAGTCATGAATTTGGAACCAGTGATTTCGAGACGACAGAGTAAACATGTAAGAGGTAGCTGGAGTACTCAGGAGATGCAGTCTGCAAATAGCCGCCTGGCATCGCAGCATCAGGAGGAGAGAACTGCTGCACGACAACTGTTACCACGGTAACCTTGCCTGGCAGCCCGGCAGCACTCCTCTGTCTGTGGTCCTCAGGGAACCTTAATACAGGAGTGGGAAAGACTGTCATATGTAGAAATATAAGACAAGCCCCTCTGCTCACCGGGGCGCCATGGAAACGGTCAAGACTGCGAAGAGTGTGGAGACCCACAACAAGCCTCCAATCAATTACAATTAACGACTTACAAGTGACACGCACAGAAGCAATACACTGTTCATTTTTGGGGCTGGGTTTCAAGTATCAAAAAAATCACAATAATAACCTTAATAAACATCAACATCCTCACAATCATTATCAATGAAAATCCTTAAAGGAGCCTGCCAAAATTGCCTTCATCTTTATGGGTTGTCACTCTAGGCTGCTTTCAAACTAGTTTTACCCAGAAAGAGAGAGAGAATCGACACCCTCCCGTAGATGTCAGTGTTAGAGAATCAACACCCTCCCGTAGATGTCAGTGTTACCCTACGTTAAGGCTGAGGGTGAGCTTAGAGCCACAGCGCTATTTACAGTATCCTGGGTCTTATGGAAGATCTGGGTCTTATGGCACAATACTTTATAGGCACCACATAACCGGCACTAGATTCACCCAAAAATGGGCAAATTAGGTGCATATAAAGAGGCTGCGCATGATTCTAAAAAATAAAGAATTTATTCTGCTAAGCACCTTTGCACGAGCGGTTTATCAAAAAGAAACATCTGGTAGCATCACGAATATTGTGTTGGGGGACAGCGCGTCCTTGGCGTAGTTCTGCCAAAAGAGCAGCGTTTTGGACACAGCGTGATTCACACAGGACTGGATGTGGCGTTTGCGATTGCCGATCACCGTCCAGCACCCGAACTGGGCCTGTCAACAGAAAGGAAGCGGCGGTGGCGCCCCCTAGGGGCCGGTGAGCCCGAGGCCGGCTCTCCCTCTTTACCTGGTGATCCTCCTGGCCTCCATGAAGCTGGGGGAGTCACGCCTCCGCTTGCGGATGGGCGAGTAGGTGCGTGAGCGGCGCCGGGCCCTGCCCTCCGTGTCCGTGGGTGGGGCGCTGTCTTTATCCCTGATAAGAGGGGGAAACAGAACCCGATGGGTGGGGCTCTCTCTCGCAGGAATGCCGAGCGGGGCGGAGCCACTCGTACCCCCAGGTGCTGAGTAACGTAAACGCGGGGTAAAAACAGACTGCTTCTTTTTTTCTAAAGCCAGCCTAAGCCTGCCAGGTATCCAAGTGCTGCCACAGTGTAACCCTGAGGTGGCATCTATGTCCTGCCCAGGTTCCAGTCCGATTCGGTCCTGGTGGTCGTGTGTCACTAGAAGGACGCACATTAGACCAAACACACAGCTCCATCCTGAACAGCCGCATGACGGCAGAGCCCAGCACGGCGGCATGAAGGACGCACCACCTTAGGAGGAGGCCACTGAGCGTGACCACGAGGGGGTGACCGTACCGGGAGTCGTTCTGCCGGGAGTATGGAGATTTGGCCTTGCTGCCGTGCTCCGGGGAGCGGGAACGCGAGGCGGAGCGGGAGCATGAGGCGGAGCAGGCGCTGCTCCAGGAGCTGCTGCGCTGGCGGCAGGCGCGCGAGGAGCTTTTCTTCCGGACGGCGGCGTGCCGGCGGCGTCGCCCGGGCGACCCCGAGGAGCTCCTGTGGCGGGCCCGGGGTCGGCTCCGCCTGCGCCTCCTGGACAAATGCGCGCCTCCCGCCCTGCGGAAAGGGAAGGGTTGGAGGAATTCGGGGAGATTACTGCAAAAGCATGGAGGCCCTGGCTGCGACCTAGCAGAGCTTACTTAAGGCCCACCTTTTAGTAATTTATAAGCACATTCATAACAAATAATAATGCATTCATAAAGCATTATAAACATAAAAGGCATAACATTATAGTCATGTGTATCATGCATCACAAATGCTTTATGAAGTGCTCATGCACTATAGATACCTTTATAATGCATTGTAATGGTCGGATTAAGCATTAAGGATGCTTTGTACTGCATCAGGAAGGTGTCTATAGTGCATTATAGATGAGAGCTTCATAAGGCAGTCATAATGCATAAAAAACATGGTTGTAATGCGTTATGTCTTTTAATAAATATTTATAGCCATGCTTTATGAATGTGTTACAATGCATCATGAATGTGTTTATAAATTACTAAAAACATTACCTTAAATGTTACTGAGCTTTCTGTGGGGCCTGAGGTTTTTTGTTTTGGCCTGACGACTCCATGCATCACCTTGGAAATGGTGCCGAACCAGGGCGTACAGCGCTATGCAAAAGTCATAGGCAGTCAAAAAAATGGTTTGTCGTCTTCCTGTTATGTCTGTCAAAATAGGTTAACTCAGCCATTTCTAAACCTCTTCTAAATACACCAAATTTTCAGCAAACGTCCAATAACGTCCAACGTATTTTTTGACTTGACCATTACCCCACCTTGTCCAACTAATCAATACGTCATTGAGTTATTTATCGAAATAATTACATAAGCTGGTAGTGAAATTTAACATGGAATGGCTGATGTGCACCTGAGGGGAGGTTTGGGAACCAAAGTGATGTTCCTAAACATCCAAGACATCAATGAGCTTTTGGCTTAAGAGCAGAAGAGATTCCTGTTCATTTTTTATGATGTTAATTTGCACACATTGCACACTTAATTTTAAAATGCAGTTTTTTGAGAAAATATAAACGTGGTATCCAGATAAACAGGCTTAAGCATTTCCCTGGGCTACCTAAGTCTTTTGCACAGTACTGTGAATAACTGGGCCAAATACTTTACTCTTTTTAAATTGCTCCGTTAAATCAGTTTTGTGTTTTTTAATGTTTTGTTTCTGCATGACAGAGTACACTGGTTTAATAACATATGAAAAATAATCCTTTCCTCCCACCCCCCATTTGATACTATCATAACAGAAATGTAAAAGTGTCATTCATTATCAGTCACTTTTCAGCACTGGTAAGATGGCCAAACACCGAACACAAACACCGTTTTTGCAACACACAGTAAAACTATAGTTTGTCTGCTGGGCTGAAGCATAGAAGCTGTCTCTGGCTCAAAGTTACCCTCCATCGGTGATGTGAACAGTAGACTTTCACAGTCAGTCAATCAGTCAGTCACACTGACCACAGTTCCACAGTGGAGTGAGTAATTAAATGGTTTTGTTGAATCTGTTGTTTCTGTCAGGATATGAGTATACCATGAGTAATGACAGTTATCAGCCATAGAGGGAAATAATAGCTTATAGGAAAACTTTGTTTGCATTGAGCATAGCCTAACTATTGAGTAACTCCAAAAACCCCAAGGACGTGACCCTAAATCCTGCCCCCAAAAACTGGCAGCTCACTTTTTCAACTGGCTGCTCCGGCTGTTCTGGACCTGGCTGCGCTGTGAGTGGGCAGAGTCACTGCTGTGGGTGGGCGAGTGGGAGCTCTTCCCCAGGGCCTTCTGCCGACGCCCACGTTTGCCAGAGGACACTGAGGTGGACCTCCGCACGGCCCCATGCGCCTCGTCCCCTGACGTGGCATCCGTCAGCCGGCCGGGGCTCCCGCCACCTTCATTGCGGACTTTGCGCTGCTCGGGCTGTGGCGAATGTGGCCTCCGTCCGCTTGGCGAAGTGGGAACCACACTTATCTTCTGCGGGGAAGGAATACGAAACAAAAAAAAAAAAAAAAAAAAAACAAAAGGGAAAAACGTGGCTTAGCAAAGTCCCAGGACAAATGACAGATCGCAAGGGTGCAGAACAAAACAAAATGAAACAAAAATGGGGAAAAAAAAAACAAATGAAAAAGTAAAAACAAACAAAAAACGTAGTACCTAAAAGAAACCAGGATCTAGATTTGCTTGATAAGGCTTATTGACAGTCCTCTATGGTGCAGCCCATGCAATATTCGGCATGCAAAATTATAATGAGTTGAAGAAACAGAAAAAAAAACAAACCAAAAAGGAAGAAAATCCAAAAAACATGTAAGAGGAGGAAACAAAAATAAATATCATGAGTCAAATTAGGTTTAATTGTAGAGAGAGTCAAAAGGAGAGAAGCAACATAACAAGAAGAGAGGGGTTTTATAAAGAGGAAACAGAGGACTTACAGCTGTAGTAATGACTAAAAAAAGGGACGACTTGACAAAACATCACAGAAATGGAAGGAACAAAGTAAAAGATCCACAAATATAATAATCAATTGAAAAGAAAAAAAAAAAAACAATCGTCTTTACTCAAAAGTATTTCTGTTTGTGTTTTTTTTCCTGTGGAGATGTGAACAGCGACCCTTTCTGCTTTTATGGTTAACTGGTTTTTAACGCCCTTTTGGTTAACATCCACTTACCAATAAAGTGGCATTCCCTCCTTTAGTAGGTAAGGTATGAAGAGAAGGGAGAAGCGGGGCAACATAAGTGCATCATTAGAGATCACAAAATGCAAGAGAAAGACACAAAACCCTTCCTGCTAGTGATTCATGAACAATGTATGAAAAAGGAAGAAAAAACATAACAAAAAACAACGGAAAAAAAAAATAAAATGTCACAATGTGTGTTAAATACCCTGAAATCAGAGCGTGCCATAGGACACCAAGATGGACGCCCTGAACAAGGCCTTTCTTGCGGTTGGAGGAAGGCCTTGTTTACGTCCATGCTCCCCCCCCCCCCCATCAGCCCCCTGCCCTGTGAGCACCCCACCAAGATGAAAGATCTGCACACACTCGTTCCTCACTGAACGTCGCGCCTCCAGAAGTTGCTCATGGGTTCTTTACCATTTGCACTTGGACGGGAGTTGAGGATCTCGTTTGTTTGTGCCTGTTGCACATGAAGTAAAATGGCGAAAGTCATGAGTCACATTCCGATGACGGGTTTGTGAAAGTAAACCGTATGCGCGCGACGTCTGTGTTTAGCTACGGGCTGGATATAGACCCACGTGCCAAGTGCCCTGCATGCAGACCCACCAAGCCAGTGTGCGAGTGCGCGTTTTCCCACCTGTTTGCATGTGCTACAAGCGTGTGCCGTGTGTCTGGCAGAAGGGGGTGGGGGGGTGTGTTACGTAGCACGTTATTTGCTCACGACGCGATATAGCCGAAAAATAATATTAATAATAAAACAAAGGGAAGATTGATAAAAAGAAACCCTCTCCAATAAACTCATGACCTTTTAGGTGAAAGTTTGGGGTGAGTGTTTTATTTTACATATATTTTATATATAACCTGTTGCAGCTAGGAGGCGCACAAGCGACCGGTGTGACATGTACGACTGTGGCAGGGCTGTCCACCGAGACGGGAACAGCACAAACACATCAGGTAGGACATGATGACTGCATCATAAACAAACTGCAAGACTGCCACCTACAGCCAAGGTCATGTACTGCAGACAGCTGGTTTGGGTATCCTCCCAAGGATGAGGTATGGATTGGGAACACCTGGAAAATGCCTATCAAGTCATACAGGTGGGGTACTAGCATCACATATGGGCTCCTATCTCTGCAGACTGACCCTTTATGAACTTCATGAACAGGAGTTGCTAACACCATCGCATTGGGCCAAGGGAGGAAAGGCTATTGGTTAACGCCTAGCAGTGAGTCAGTGACACTACATCTGTCCCTCAAAATACAGGGGATACAATACAGTGAGAGCAGGTCGCTGCACTCACTACACACCTTACTAAACCCCCGCAGCTCTGCAGAGTTGGGGGGGTTCTTGCTGCAGGAATGCTGGGGTATAAAAGGTAGGGATACTGGTAGGGGGATTTGGTGTGGCAGTATGGGCAAGGGGGGCAGGGCTGGGGTGAAGGGTGAGGACCAGGGGGAGGCGCCCTTTCCACGTGTGAATTGGTCAAAGGTAATGAGCAGTGAACATTACAGACTCCTCAACCCGTGCTTTGGTTGGGGGCCTGCGAGAACAGCTGGAGTATCAGAGGGGGGTGTACAAGGGCTCAAAACATGTCATTCAGCTGGCTTGGAAGAAAGACAACAACAGCGGCACCAAGGGGGGGGGGGGGGGGGGGGGGGGGGGGGGGGGGGGGGGGGGGGGGGGGGGGGGGGGGCGGGGGGGCGGGGGGGGCGGGGGGGGGGGGGGGGGGGGGGGGGGGGGGGGGGGGGGGGGGGGGGGGGGGGGGGGG
>JABFDZ020000109.1:30831311-30848199 GCA_019775955.2 Pollimyrus isidori
CCCTCCCGCCCTCCCTGCCCATGTCTTGCCCTCCTGCCCTCCCTGCCCGTGTCATGCCCTCCTGCCCTCCCTGCCCGTGTCTTGCCCTCCTGCCCTCCCTGCCTCTCCGTATCCTGCCGTCGTGCCTGCCCTGCTTCCCTGGTCGTCTCTGCCTGCCCTGCCGTCCTGGTTTGCCTCCGTCCTCCTTCCTGCCCCATCGTCTCCACGTCTCGTCTTTATTTGTAGGACTGACTCACCCGGCTTTCGACCTCCTTCTCCCTTGTGGCTTTTGGTGCACCCGGCTTTAAAGATAATAAATCAGCCTCCTGCATTCCGGGGTCACTCAGCGCTACGGTTAGAATCATTGAGAATCCTTGAGTCCGAGACCCATTCATTCCCACGCCTGCATCACTTTGGTAGCGATTCCAGGTCTTTATGCTGTAGGCACCAACGGGCCGTTTACCACATTATTCACGAATCACACTCCTCTTCTTACATTTGTGTCACACAACCAATTTAAAGTCAAGTCCTGATGTGAGAAGGTAGCACTAGGCTCTTGGGAAAATGATGTAACCGTGCTTCGCAGATGCACACAGGAATTAGACGGACGGTGCATGGAAGCCGCCATACAGAACCAAGCTCTGCTGACAGGAAAGGTTCTCGTGTGTCCTGTGAAACGCTCTCGGCACAGCAAGACCAACTGCTATTTGTCAAACCAGGTTGTCGCTTTGCGTGCTGCTAAGCAGGATCACTGGTGACCTCATATGCTAGAAATCAGACTCTTAAAATCATTTTCCATGACATTGCCAGCCTTTTGGTGACACTTGTTAAATGTGGTGACACTAAACTGAAGTTCCACGCGCCTTCGTGCTCTCTTACCCAAACCGTCACTCGAATGAAAAGCCCGGGTGATACAAGAGATTTATAAATGGTAGCTATTCCACTTTTCATCCAAACAATTTGACTATTTCTCAGCATGTTTGTCTAAGGCTGGAGGTGAGGTATGAAAGGCCGGTTGATGAAAGGCAATATGTTATAAAAAGAAACGATGGATTTTACAGGCTTTGCTTCCATTTGTAAATATTTCCCCACCATAGTCCCATAGTATCATGCCCGGTATGTGACACATATCAGCGGAGAGACAGATTTCTTCTCACCGAGGGTGGCAGATTAGCCCTTCCTTCTCGTTCTCAGTATACCATCGCTGACTGGAGGAGTCCCACCCGCCCCCCAGGGTAGGGGTTTCTGATCCTGCGTGTGAGATCACCATAAACAGGGAGCAGAAGTAGCGACAGAGGAAGGCAGGACTCCACGGGCACCTGGCACAAGAGGGTGCAGGTTTGCGGGCCTCGGTTCGCCCTCTGAACCAGCCTGTCGACAGCCGCTGACCATATTTTCATCGGTTGCTTGGAAACTCACCTTCTCAACCTTTTTTGAGAGGCACAATTCTGTGAGCTTTCGTTCGCCCCCCAGCTCTTGCGAGTTTCCACACTCTGGGTCACCGGTTTCCTTGTATCTCCATACAGATGGTTACTGCTCCCTCACCCACCAGGTTTCAGGACCTGCTTTCATACTTTCAGCCGAATTCCTCCAAACAAAAGAGAATCTAAATTTGTTGCACTATTAAAACATAGATGCCAACAGACTCTGGATTCCTTCAAAAAAGGTTAAAACCTGAGTTACAGACAAACACATCTGTACCAAGCCAAGGCAATATTAAACCCATACAAGATGAAGACAGGAGCTACCCAGAACTCCCTTTATTCATTCATACGACTCAAGGGAATCTTCAGAGCTACACAGCTAATATTAAACATCTCCAGCAAGTCCTCCTTAAATAGTCACCTGTACCGTTCGAGAAAGCCTTCAGGGAAGAAGGAATGTATTAAACCCATCCCTGCAAGATGGACACAATAATGACTCAGGCCTCCTTAAAAAGATCCCTAGGTTTCTACAGAAAGTCAGCCAGCAGAGCTGAAATAGTTCACTCCCGAAAGACCTAAACCAGTGAATATGAAAATTCAAGGTTACACTTCAAGCTGTGTTGAATGGACAATTTCAATATTTTTTCTTCCCGATCCGACAGCCCTTTGGTTTTGAAATTAATTAATTTACATACTGAAAACCTTGGAGTTATCTTGCACATTTTCAGTGATAACAAAAAAAATGCACAGTTTGTTGCAAAGAGAGAATGTTTCCATCAGAACAGATTAGACTAAGGAATGAAATATAAAATGATACTAAAATTATAGGACCAACAGAGTGCGGGTTCACTTTAAAAACAGACACGGCCTTAAAACACAGACGATTCCAGAAACTTCTGAAGGGGTGTGTGAGGTACTTGATGCGACCATCGATTACTCTGACCGCAGAAACACTCCCCAGGGTAAACTGTACACACCACGACCAATTACTGTCAGCCTCACACTGAAAACAGGTGAATGAAAGCTAACAATTAGATATGTGTTATTTGGGCTCTGGACAGGCTAAGTAGCTTTAAGCAAAAGATGGATTTTCTCTTTAGTGGAAGGTGCAAGCTGAAGGATCTCAGGCACAAATCTGCCATTTTCCGATAGAGAAGATAAGGTGTGTATCAGAAGAGGTTCTTAAGAAGATCATTTCTGTAATAATCAACAGAGAAAACATGTTCTTACACTTGCTGTCACTCCAGCTACAGCTCAGGTTACCTCCCTCATCAAAATAATCATTCTTTTCTTTTGAAACGGGGTGACGGGGGGGACGGGGGACCTCAGGCCTCTGCACCAGCACACCTGGATGGAATCCTTTTAGAGTCTCTGCTACATTTGAAGAAATTATCACATTAACACAGCAGGATATAGTCACGGCCTATGAAGCAGACGCCACGCCGGGAAATGGGGCTGTTTTCATTACCTTAATGGTGCTTTACTTACCGCTTGGGACATTAGGTGAGACGTTCAGCTCTTGCTTTAAGCACAGAGCCTGGTGAGGAATGCTGGTTCAGTCATAATGGGATTCCTCACTGGAGTAGCTGCTCAGCATGTGTAACGAAAAGCGGTTGTGGCACAGGTGGCACCAGGCATTCCCGCTTACATTTTCCACAGCCATATAATAAAGAGGGGGCCCACTGCCCTTTGCAGGGAGGCGTTACCCAGAGGACGAACTCCTAATAACAGGAGGCACTCTTCGGTGCACCAGAAGGTGACAAACTAGTGAGTATTTTCAAAATCCTGGATAGTGAAACTGACCCCCCATCTAATGTGCCTTTATTGGTGGAAAAGGAAGAGGAAAGGCTAGGATGCATTGTGCTGTGAAGTTCCTAGAGCCGAAGAGTCTACAGAAGCTGGTATCATCAGCCAAGGTCCCACGGGGCACCCAGGCAAATCGTTTCTATTCAGCAGAATGATTGGGCCAATTAGATGGCAGTGATCACTGTGAAGTGGCATCATTAAGGACGGATTCCTGGGAAGTAATCACTTGGCTCTCGCACTGTGGGGGTCACTCCTTAAACGGGGGGCAGCAGGTGACGCAGCACGAGCGCATGGTGGGAAACCACGTGAAAGTGACCTGAAAAGATTTTTTTCTTCACACAAATGTAGAAAAAGTATCATAAACAGAAATGTCAGCAGATGTCCTTCACAGTGGGAGACCATGCCAAGATGCGGAAATGTGAGTCACCCAGGCACCTCTTCGCAATAGCTCACTATCCCGTTGAGGTCAAAGTGTAGAAGATGTGGAGCATCTGCAGGAAGCGATCTGCAAACGTCTTCGAGACGCAGGACCAACTACACTTAAATTATACCACTTCAACAGTGTCGGAAATGATAAAACAAGCCATACTCTGACAGAGCAGTACCAGTAATACCATGAGTCATGGTTAAGGGCTGAAAGGCTTCATATACCCTGAAGAAGAGATCCATTCATATATATTAGGATGCACCTGTCATCACTGGCAGCGTGGTAGACTTATTTCTGTCTCCGAAGAGCCGAGAATCTGCCTCTGTTCAAACAGAGGAAGGGTGGCCAATGCCTGCCTGTTCTATGAAGGGAGAAAACACCACACGTCAAAGGTAGGGTTCCTGAGCATGTCTCCGTGACCTCGATCAAACCCGGCACTTCTCCCCAGGCGCTGCGTCTTTCTGAGCTCGAGTCCCGGGTGCAGTAAAGTCCCTCCTGCGGCTGGGATTAATTCCTGCCGACAATGAAGCGATTCACTGGGGCATTTCTGGAAGCCTGTCTCCTCACCAAATCGATCTAAATAATTCCCCCCCCCAAATGCGCACACCACCCCCCGTCGGCATCGGATTAAGCCGAAAGCCACGTGACTGGCTCAGGCAGTCGTCGCAGGGACCTTAAACACCCCAGCTGTCACTGGCCCCATTATATAAAGCAAAGGCTAAACAAACCAGAGCTTCAGTCTTGCGCCACAGTTTATTTTAGTCATTCGGCAAACACATTTTCCCAGAGTGCCTTGCAGAGCTCATTTGCCAAGGCAGCTGAACACAAAGAAACATTGGACCCTTAACCGCTACGTGATGTGGATCCGTCCAAATGTACTGCGCGGTGTCGACCTTGCGTGTAAAAGCACACAGGGTTCAATTAACGACCTGACCACCAGGGACCTCTGTCACTGACAGGTCAGGGTGGGGGGGCTGCAGTTTTCTGAAATTAAAACCTAATCAAAAGAAAAACTTGATTATAAATTCTCCAACTGAATGGGTAAGTAGCTTGAAAATACTGGGCATGGAGGGGGGGTACAAATGGAGAGTCACCGGGTGTACGAGCCGCCACCAAAGGGAAGGTCGCTAAGGCTTTTAAAATTCTCGCTCATCGGGGACGTCCCGAAGCTGCCCTTGCCAGATTCCCTGTCACCTGACCTAGATCCGTCCCCGAGGGTGCCGGGCAGTGGGAGGGCGGCACCCACGTCGACACAAACGCTGAAGGAAAATATTCAATGATTACTCCTTCCCCACACATGAGAGGAGGATATGAGGAGCGGTGGGTAAAACTCTGGGTAGGATCCACGAAAATTTCGCTGTTCATCTGGAATGTTACCAGAAATTAACGTTTTTCATCCTCATCGATTCTACGTTGTTTATCAGACATCTCTTGGGACAGATAAATTGCTGCGACGCTACCAGAATCCCCAACACTCGGCTCCTGCCCCCACGTCTGTCATACTTGTGGTCCTGCTGATGACTCCAATTAGTCTGAACAATGTGCCGTCTCACCGCCAGATGTTGCTAATTAAGATGCCTGCCCTGAGTGTGCTGTGCCTTCACTGTGATTGACCATAGGCAGCTCGCGCTGGGTCGGCAGCAAACGAATCCCTGAATGGGTAAGGTGACATGATGACACCAGGGCAAGAAAGAGGTCTTCAGAACACACACGAGAGAGTAGTTATCGAGCAAACATCCTTCAAACCCTGCCAGCTGCAAGCTGGTCTCTGGAGGCACACATTTCAGATCAGGGCAGCTGGAAAAACAGCAGGTATGATTCTGCAGAATGCTGTTGAAGGACCTATTTTGGCTTTTCATAGGAAGTCACAAATTAACATCTGCAGATTTGAAAGATCTGTAAGCACCTTCATATTCCTGAAAGAAATCCTCCTTGTCGAATCAATACATCTATTGTTCTGGATTTAACTGACAGGCTGTGGATTGCCTCTCTGTTTGATCTACATACTCTTGGATGTAACGGCCCATAAGCAGATAAGAGCAGGGTAAAAACACGCTAATCCTGCTTTGGTTCCAAGCACCGCCCTAACAGCATAAGGACCTGCCATCTTGGAACCTTGGGGTGGTCTCCTGCATTGGGGTGTCGGGTGGGGGCACGCTCATCACAGCCAGGGGGTGGAGGAGATCTGCTAGGGAGGAGAGTCCCCAGAGGTAAAGCTGCTATGATAAACATCAGCTTGGGTAAAGGAGGGGGGGATTCACACGGCTTTCACATCAACAAGAAAAAAACGTTCATGAAAGTGACCTACATTTCTAGACCGCTTTGAAGTTCCACGGAATCCTTTTACAGATGATACATTCTTGGGTTTTATGAGTTCTGCAGGCATATGCACATGCACCAGTGAGCAGACAGTAGTAACATTGCTTTCTATTAATAGAGTGTGTTTAAGTCCCAAAAGCTTCCTGCTATATTTTAATCCCCTAGACTATGCAATGAGGCCCTGCCTCGTGTCAAATCGGTCCCAAAAATACATCCCTGATTGCCAATTGTACCCAGCAGTCTGTTCATTCTCGAGCTGCAGCTGAATCTGCAGGAGGAAGCATTCAGGGAGGCAAATCGTAATCACATACCCATTCATTACCTCAGATACTGGCCTCGTGAAAACACACATTCTGTGAAAAATCAAATTAATCAAGTAAAGAACAGCTACAAACTTGAGTAGAAATAGATGCAGGCTATCCAGCTCAATGGTTGTTGAGATAATGAACACATTTGCGTTTTCTCCCAGAGCTGAAAAGTGTGGAAAAACAAAACTGTGCATGCAGTCGTAAAGAGGGAATCCATTTTTGAGCAAAGATTCATATCAAGACTGAGGAAAATTGCATTACATGGCCCCAACAGGGTTGTGGAGCCAAGTTAGGCTTGATTTAAAAACAAAAATCATTATCGGTAGATGATGATTCCTACACTGCACACCAGGCAATGTGAGAATCCCACTCTGCGTTGTGCTGAAGATGTTACACAAGGGAAAGTCCAGACAGTCTACAGAAGTAAATAACACCTGGCCATGTTCTCCTGCCAAGGGCTGCCATGTTGCTGAAGCTCTTGGAGAAGTTGCACAGGTCCCCACAGACAAAACAGGCACCAGCCCAACACCTTCTACCCCCATCCTCACCACGCATGGGGGGAGGTCAGCACAGGGTGCCAATGAACTGGAGACAGCCCGCTGCTAACAAGCAGAGCCCTCTTAATTGGCTCCCAGGGCACCATGATGCAGACTGCAAAGTCCCGGAAATAGGGTGAAATGGACCCAGGGGTGGCAGTCGAACGGCACCATTTGATGGCCCAAAATCACAGCATCCTTGCAATCGGCTACCAGGTACGAGCCACGCTGAGCCCTCACCGTAGTGGGTTGACGGAAACTGCCTCACCTGGGCTTAGTCTGTGAGACACACCTCCAGATGATTACGCCATGTATGAGTCAGTGCTACCCAGCCTTGCTAGTCTGCCTCCTCCCGGAGAGCAGGGAAGACTCAGATTTTATTTCTGAGCGAATCCCGAATCTCTGTTATGGTGACAGCTATGTCAACTCCATTGCGGCGTTATGAGTTAACGAGCTATAAACTGCCAGTAAGTAAATGGCAATGCGTACACTGCATTTTTTGGTGCATACTAATGAAATTAATGCAAGATATTTGCGACAAGAAAGTCCTGGACTAGGAGTTTTGGACCCTCAATGAATCACGCCTCATCATTGTGATGCCCCCCGAATCACTGCAGCCCGGTATCCAGCCTTAGAATGAGGGCACTTTGTGGACATTATGGGATGGCTAGCAGATGGCATCTCTGCCCCTTGTTTCATGACCTTCAACTGCCCAAGCACTAGTCTCACAGGGCAATGAGAAGAGTCCAAAAGCAGTGAGCTTTGGCCAGGATTTCAAAAGGAGCCTTTATCTATCTAACACTGTGAACTCGAAGAAAGGAACACTGAAGGTGAGAACCAAGATGCCTGGAGGCCCAAAGCCATGAGCTTATATAGGACGCTATGTCTCAAAGGCGAGGGACGTGGCAGACACATTGCATCAGGGCAACGAAATGACAGAAAAAGTTAGCAGAAAACTCAGCCTGAAGCAACGCTGACCTATTTCATTACGCCGAGAGTCCTTGACTGCCGGATTCTCCGTGTCGTGTTAATCGACCTTTCTGATACCTCTCCTGGGTGGAGCCTAGAGTGATTAATGAAGACCGACTCACCCTACAGCTGTTTCTGGCCACTGCCTCAACGTTCTTTCAGTGGCTGGTTTCAGGAAGAACACAGAATTGTGAGCTCTGCTTTACAAATCGAGGGACGTCAAGGTGGAGCCTTCACTCTTGACCTTGTGGTATGAATGCTGACCTGGTTTGCGCTTTTACTGAACATCCTAATCATATATCAACATCTTCACAAGCACAAGCCAGGCTGAAAGTGCTGGGTCATTTTATTTTCATAATGTTGTTGACATTGACCAACCTCTTGAGTCGTGCTCCTCCAGGCTCACCTCAACCCAGAAGTAGGCCAGTGCCCAGTGGTATGAAAAAGGGGGGTTGAGCGGATGGATGTTTAAACACACCAAAAAAACACGTAGACACCTTTTTTGAGGTATCTAGACAAGAAATTTCGGTAACACCAAGGCCATGTCTATAAGAACACATGCACGTACTCATAAAACGTGCATTTTATGCATCCATAAAGCATTCTAAACACGCTGCTGATAATAAATAGCAGATTATGGCCATGCTGTTTTTCTTTAACCCTTCTTTCTGCCTGTTGCATGCCTGCAAAAAAATCCTGGTGAGGTCATAGGAAAAGCACAGCGTGTTACTGTCTACCTACATGACAGGTACCCAAACAAACCAGCTATATAACAGTAATACAGAAACTCCGAGGAGAGACTTTCTGAATACTGTTATAAAATGTTGGTTCTACAGTTGGCCCCCCATAGGGAAACAGCAGATGGAGCCAGAATTCATTGCTTATTTGGAATCTGCTCGTATTTCGTACTGAAAGCTGCAGTGTTCCAGCGCATCTGCGCTGAGAGGTTTCAATTCAAATTCCAAACAGGTTTGCAAGGACTTGATTCGCCTCATTATTTGACTAATTAGGCCAATTTTACCTTTATTTTTAGGTGAGAGATGATTTCATGCAGTTGATAAAACCTTAGAATTAAGCAGCACTTATGACAACCATAATTGATTTTAATTGATCTTCATCATAGTTGAGCGCCATTACAATAATATTAATTGAAACAAGGTCACAGCTTGTTATTAATTAGGGTTACTAGAATCCTCTGGCGATGTACAGCCAGTACAGATGATGTCTTCCATGATGAGGCTTCCATGAGTATCATGTTTAAGATGCAGAACAACCATATACCCTCAAATGAATGCTGTGCCCCACAACAGAGATCCTGGCATAAGGACTCACCCTTGTTCCTCCATCATCTCCTGCAGCTCCATGCATTTCAGCTCCACTCTCCTCTTCCGCTCATGGTCCAGGATTTCCCTGTGGGCTCTCTTCACCAGTACCGGCTCTGGCTTCTCCGACTCTTCGTCTGACTTAGGCCGGCCTGCGGATCCCCCCGGTTGGGAGAAGCCATTGGCGCTGTCCTGGGGGGACGGCACCCTCGCCCCATCGTACATGGCCTCGGCACTCTGCGTGACGGCAAAAAAAAAGGGGAAAAAGTGAAATAAAAGTGAGTGAACCGAATGTGAAAGCTCTCTGGGGGGCGGGGGGGCTTCCCTTATGCATCTTTATTCAATTACAATGACCCAAAAAAGGTGCCTCCTCTTCCCTCTTTATCATCCTATCCATAGACTAACCTCCATTCATTGCCTGTTCATGGGGAAGGCATTGTTTTGAAGCTCACCATGGTGCAAATTGTTGTGTGCCTTGTTGTGTTGTAGTCACCGCCTGATTGATGTCAAAACAAAGTAAACAGTGTGAATGAGGTTAAAGTGCTTTGGAAACTCCAGCCACGTGTTACAGGTGTCAGGACTTACGTTAGCGCCATCAAGCAGCTCTGTATTGAAGTACCGCATATCTTATCAAAATGCAAGACCAGACAAGGTTTGATGGGCAGGCTAGACTGTTTCTTTCTGACCACCTAACAAAGGTAAAGGTGTTACTCTGCATTGCAAGCAGAGAGCATCGCTCATCAATGTCCAGCATGACGTCAGGAAGTGCCAGCGGCCAAACTAGGTTGAGGGGTTGTCTCCTCCACAGATAAGAGTGAGAGTGCAGTACAGATCAGAGGTGTATACTGCCTGGAGCCAGTCCTACCCGGGTCTGGGGCAACCTGCGTCAATTTAAGAGGACAGAAATGGTTAAGATGCCATTTTTCTGCTACACTGTTTCCTTTTCAAAACAAAGAAATGCCATGGACTTAGAAGAATCAACACAAAGGTAATAAAATCATATTTTATAGGTACTTCCACTGTGCAGTCACTCTCGGTACTCAAATTGTACGAAACGGAGAAGCGGGAGAGAACCGACACAACTCTCCCACCAAGAACTGCAAGGTTTTCTATCCTGTTGATGAAGATGGAAACGACTGAGGCTGAGGCACTACCCAGAACCGCCCATAAGTCTCCAGCTGGGCTGCGATCTGTCGACCTGGCAGGCCCGTTTCCATCCACGCTTGCTGAGGATGACTCATCAACTTCCACAGCCTGTTTTCCTTGCGACTTGTAAAAGAGCATTTTTAGGTGCAGAAAGCAGATTCCGCAAACGCATCTCTCTCTCCCTGTCAGCTTCTTGTGGCTGCACCTGACTTTTGCCCTCCTCAGATCAGGAGCTGCATGCCTCGTTTTCCATGCATGCCCATGCCCGGCGTGAACATCGTGCTTAAGGAGTATTTCAGCAAAGACTTCACTTAATTCTAGTGTCATGTTAAGCCACTGTTCCTTGTGAAACAAACCTGGTTTAATCACTGAAACTCAAATGTGCCCTCGACAATCACCTTACTCAGAGAATTCTTCTTCTAGCCATGGTAGCCAAGATAATAGGAATTGCAGCTTCCATCCTTAAAAGCACTTCATACATTTCTTAGTTAATTACTTGCTAAGTAATGAAACGGGAGATGTACCTGTGCAGAACCAACGTCTCCATTTCACTGGACTGACATGACTTGTGTTTTATCTTGGGTGTCTCACAAGTCAACAAAGTTAACCAACAAGCTAACAAATCAAATAGCAATGACACGATCAGTTGCTCCAGCAACAGTCCTGTATGTGCCGGAATGTAGATGGTCATCAAAATGCCAGCGGAGGTGTGCGACCACATCCCCTTAGTCTGTCGGGAGATAGACGCTTAGTGCGACACTTGGCCCGAAAGCAAGACTCACTGCCTGTTTAGCTCGGCAAGGGAGACTGCAGTGAGAAAGGCCGGAGAACACTCTGGAAAATGCGGCGCACCCCCCCCTCTCTCTCACCACCATCCCACATTGGTAATAATGCAACCAAAGCAAGCTTTCAGTTACAAATCCTTCAACACACATGAATTCATTAAAAATAAAGCCAAATGCACAGCTTGTTAATTTTGGTGATTTGGGTATGACTCATGTTAATTCTTAGTGCCGGATTACCCAGGCAAAGACAAGGCTCATATTTTCCATTTGCAAGTAACGGCACAGCCACAGACCTGTGTACTGTACTACGAATCGGGTGTTCATAGATGAGATAATGCAGGGGGCCCCGTCACCTCGAGCAACACAATCAACCTCAACCCCTCCGCAAATCATGTGCCTTTTTCTAAAGGGGTGAAGCCTGGGATCTCAGCGACGGGTTCGAGTTTGACAGTTGCACCTTAGAGCCTAATATAAATAGAGGCGCTTTTCGGGGGGGAAAAATGTGCACGACGAGATAAGCAAACCCCCTCAAAATAAGCGCCCCTGCAATTGAGGTTCCGACTGGTGTGCTGCGATGTGATTTGACAGGGACTAATTGGGAGGGGGGGGGGCATCGAAAGCAGCCCCAGCGGCCCAAAGATGTGTGTGGGTCTCTGGTGCATGCGGCAGGAGTCGGGGGACTAATGAGGTCATATTTCACAGAGGGTAAAAAAAAAAATGCTTGCTTAATCAATGCTGCTGCTCCACATCCCCGGGAAGGAGGGGAGATGTCACCAAGCTGCCTTCACCCAGGTGTTTAGCAAGGCCTCTGTATATCTCAGCTAGGACCACGGAGAGGCTGAGGCAGCCACAACTGGTCTGTCTCCTCCTGCTTCCTCGCTGTGGACAAGGTGCAAAGTCCAAGAGTGGCGGGGGTCCAGCAGCTCTGTCCTTTCAGCAGAGTGTGCCGATTTTATGGTGGTAGACCGTCACACTATTCCTCGAACGTCCTTCTAATCGCCAAACAGGTGGAGGAGTTGGTGAGAGAGATTGTAGCTGAATCCATAATGAGCATCTCCTTGCTTGAAATCTCGACGCCTTCCTTTGTCCCCATCTGTTTCTAAACGGATTGGACCTGGCTGACATCAAGCGTGAGTGCAAATCAAGGACAGTCAGGGCATTATAAACAGTTAATTTCCAGGATGGCAGTTCACCCATACCTTCCGGGTTGTGTGTATAGTTTGTGTGTGTGTGTGTGTTGGCATGTACATATTATATTGTAGGGACCAAATATTCCCACAATGTGATAGAAACCTGTTACTCTGACCATGTGGGGGTTCAATTTTATCAAAATTCTGTGAATGGTTGAAGTCAGGGCTGAGTGCGGATAAGAGTTTTTCCTAAAGCCTTCCGTTTCGGCCGGCCAGGTTGGGTCCGCTTCAGTGATACCACTCTAATAAATGCCTTTCATTAGCCTGGTGCATGTAGGCAGATTAAACTGTCATTTGACAAAATGAGACGAACAGTGCAATTTATTTAAGTGAATTACAGGAGAGCAATGCATTGGGATGTCACAGGCCAGGAAGTTTAAATAAAATTATCGATTTGTGGTAAAACAATTAACATGGATAACAAAGTAGAAGCACAAACATTCACAAATGAAACGCAAATAAGAGTGCAGGGAGAAGGGAAAATCTGCGTGTTTACCTTCCGGTGAAATAATGCAAGTGGAGGGTGTTTCTTTAGGAGAGTGGCTATATTATTCTTAATGAATAATCAGTTCGAGAAAGACTGGAGGGCACAGTAGGACGACTGCATTGCAATGAGAGCTTATTTCCAACACCATGGATTGTTTGGAGTAAATCTCTTGAGGAGCCCACTGTCTTGCAAAGGATTCTGGGGCTTCTGAGTAATGGCACCCAGCTGGATCCGCAGTTTTTTTTTTTGCCTCCCTCTCCAGGTCCCCTGGTATTTCCAAACACCATCTATTACAGGGAAATGCGGCAGTGCCCAGCCCTGGGAGCGGCAGAGCCCTCCTCCCCCGCACAGCCCGTCAGCCGCACGCACTGAAATCCTGCATCTCCTGAGCACCTTTCCAAGAGAACGAAGACAGAGCCTGAAGCTCTGTGGCGTCGCACTGCTCTTCTTCCGCACCTTAGTCTGAGTGTGATGAAAGGCTGCGGAGACGCGCTGCCTCCTCCCCAAACAGGGATCAAGTTAGCGGAGGGAGAACACCAAAGCCGACAGGGACGACCTCAACCCCGACCCAGACCTAACCTTAAGCATGAGTAACCAGACAAAGAACAAGACGCCTTTACTGTTTTGATCACAATCACAGGTTTTTATAAAAATTAGTTTCTACCTGGGGGGGAGTCCCCCAGCAATGCACATACACACACACACACACACACACACACACACACACCGGGGCTCACCTGTGCTGCTCTCTGAGCAGACGGGAGTGGTGCCCGGGCAGCAGGAAACGCACCCGCGGCCCCAAGCACCCACGACGCAGAGTGAAAACATTCTCGCTGTTTCTCGCCGCCCTGACAGAGTGCCACCGCTGCGTCGAGGGAGAGCGCTGACTGGCAGACCATCGCGGATGTTGATTACATTGTGAATGACGCGGAACCCTGACCTTGGGAAATAAAGGAGCCTGACAGCGAGCGATCCGCTCCGGCGCCTGCTCCGGGTGAGTCGGCCTACGTCTCGGAACACGATGAGCTTCTTCCGCTCCAGGTCTCCACAAGCTTGCTTGCCCTATTCATTCATTCATTTATTTATTTTAAACAACATGCTTTATTCGCCATTTGCAAAAGTGCACTGGAATGCTCTGCTGACCCCCCCCATCTTGCTCGCCATGGTTTGGGGGGGTCACAGTGCAGGATCAGCTAAGATGCAGCACCCGAGGAGCGGGGGGTAAGGGCCTTGCTCAAGGGCCCATGTACATGTGACTCCGCAGCTGAGCCCGGGAGGGGGGGGTTGAACCAGCAACCTTCTGATGACAGGCACAGGCATAGCCACTTGCCACCTGCCGCTGAACCACCAGCTACCAGCTCTGGTTTTTCCTCCCATTCAGACACAGCATCTCTTTCAAGGTTACTGATGATTTAAGAGCAGGGAGGCTCTGACATGGCTTGATGCACCACAGGGCTTGTGTGACCCGTCACCACAGCGAGGGCATGGGCATGGGCAAAGCCGCGGATGCCTCGAGGGCACAGAACCTGACAAGCCCCCCCCTCCCCCGCCGCGCCATCCGTGCAGAGCCAGGCGGCAGGGCTGGAAAGTTCAGGAATCGCATCACTGTATCGTGAATGCCATACTCGGCCGTCCCTCCCATGGGCAAATTATTATCGAGCTGACAGTCACCGTAACAGAGGCTCCCGCTGTCCGCAAGCCAGAGATTTCAGATTATTATTAGTACTTTTCAACTTGGAATGATTCTTTTCTGAATATTGTTTCACAGTTGAATGCCAGCGGTCCCATTCCTGCTGGCACTGTTTCATTTTTCCCCGTCTAAAGCGAGAAACGGCACCTGTAACGAAGTAACACCTCGGAGTGCTACATCTATTTTCGTCCCTCCTCAGAGACCGACCTGAGATGTGAAAATAGACCAGGGCTCCGTAGGTTGCTCTGTGAGGGTTCGAAGCGCGGCATGACGACGGCACATAGGTGCAAGTAGCTGCTCTTCTAACGCCCGCGGAGAGATGTGTGTGTGTGTGTGTGTGTTTCAGTACTAAGACAATATGCCCCAACTGACCTGATGTAGGAGTAAAATATATACGTAAGAGGAGCACATTGGGTCTGGGGCCTAGCAGATCTGGGAGAAGGGCATTCCAGAAGCCCAAGCCACATGATTCTCGGTGAGCAGCCTTCACACTAAGCCTCCTGCTGTCTGTGTTCTGCATACGTCAAAGGGTTTGACTGCCAGGAGGTGCTCTGCTCTTTACCCTCTCCACCAGGATGCGTTACCTGAGCTGCTTTGGTCCTGTGCTCCCTCAGCCCGACTCTGAGGTCACTTTGATCCTGCTTGGATAACCACTTACACGAAGTTACGTTACACAAAAGATTCAATAAAAAATTTAGACAGACAGATAAGTTTAATTGGTTTGGAATCACCAATAATATACCACACCCGTCTGTAAAACAACGTATCCAAGGGTCGGTAGAGTCTTTTCTCCCCTGGGCCCTTGAACAGGACCTCAGCCATGAGGAGACACTCGGGAGCCAAACTGTTGCTCTTCTAGCCATCTTACATCCATTCTCGGTAACCACTCGTCCTGCTCAGGGTTTTGGGAGGTGCGCACAACCTATCCCAGAGGCCACAAAGCACAAGGCAAGGAACAACCCGGCATGGGATGCCAACCCATCAGGGGGGCGTACCTATGGGCGATCTGATATCTCCAATCAACATCAGCATGTTTCTGGACTGAGGGGGGAAACCAGAGCAACAGGAGGAAACCCCACGATGACATGGGTAGAATATGCCAACTTCACACACGGAGGAAACAGTGCTGACCTCTGTATCACTGTGTCACCCGGAGCCTAAGAACACGCCTGTAACTTTTTGGAGAACAGAATAAATTCCTGTTAGCTTTTGCTGTGTTATTCTTAATTTGAATATGTTCTAATGTTAAATTGTAATTTTATTCTGCACAAATATACACTTACTGTACTACCTAGATAAATAGCTTTAAACATTTCTTTTGACTGCCTAAGACTTTTTCCCAGTACTGTGTATACACACAGACACACACACTGACACACACACTGACACACACACAGGTTTGTAATTAGATCTTTTTGGAGACTCAATCCATTTCTATGGGGAAAACTCGAAGCCCAACATGACAACCTTAACCCCTACCCAGCCCTAACCTTACCCATAAGTAACCAAATAAAATGAGACTTTTGGCATTTTTACTTTTTCTGACTAAATTCACAGATCTTTGTGGGGAGCTGAAAATGGTCCCCGCAACATCAAGATAACAGGTTTTTATTACATTGTGGAGAGCAGGCGGGACATGAACCGACGAACTGCTGGGCAGGGAGGATGAGAGCCTGAAGGTCAGTAAAAGACATGGGCTATTGGCAGCTGCATGTCTCCTTCTGCCCAAGCAGCAATGGCAAGGTAACATCCAGGGCCCAGCCATGTGTGACACGGTTCCCCTATTAAACTGAATCATCGGCAGAATATTACAAAATAAGAAGATTGAGTTGCATGGAGGTGACAAAATATCAAGGCATGAACTGGAAGAGCTCCTCTGCTTAAACTTAAATTCAGAGGGGGAAAAAAACCTTCTCTGATGCAGACGTAGCTGCCGCGGTGATCTGCCTGCTGGCTAACCGCATCTGCCCAGCTAGTATCAATGACTGTTTTACCCAGAATCCTTATCTGCAAAGGCTGCTTTCTTTTTTGGGATCTGAGAACAGAAAAAAAAAAAAAATTACAAACATCTGACGCTTCGCATTTGTCTCTGTCGATAAAATACTTCCTGAGTTTCAGTAAGAAAACTTATGATCACAACATAGAATCCACCGGTGGGGGCTCCGCTGCCCCAGTATGACACCCAGCAGATACCAGGACCGGTATGCAGCATGTCAGACGCGACACCGGGGCTGTAAACAGCCCAGAAAACCTAACAGGGATGTGCCCCCTCCATCTGACCGAGCCGCCTCCCCATGTCGGTCATGGTTAATAAGTGTATAATAAGGACTCCCTCCCTTGTAGAAGGAGGAGGACAATTTTAAAAACACGCCCAGCAGCGATGGGCTGGCATTTCATGTCTTGTGATTCTCAGCACATCACAAAAAAAAAAAATCATCTTGCCCGCAGAACTTCACAGTCAGATGGGTCTCAAAGGGGTGGTGGCGGGGGGGGGGGGCCT
>JABFDZ020000109.1:30879544-30895336 GCA_019775955.2 Pollimyrus isidori
TGTTTCACAGTAGTGCGCTTTTACAAACCATCGATTATCGCCTGTATCGTTCTTAAAGGTGAATGCGTACTTGCGTAGCAGTTATGTGCACCCCTGTATATAAGCACCATAGAAAGAGAAAGAGTCTTGGGCAGCAGAGAAAAAGGGCAAAGCCCTCCTTCAGGTGGAACTAGTAGGAGAAACATCAGCAACCAAACTAGGTTAAATTGATGTCCAAACAGCTGTATCTAAAGTTGTGATGCCTTCACTATTCCTAAGATGTTTCTCTTCATCAGCAAGAAATAAATTATCAAAAGAAATGGAGTTGGTGAAATGAAAAAAGGTGTACAAGAACAGCTAATTCAAAAGAGTCTCTACAGTTAGGAGATGGTGAGTAAAGGCCCACCTTCGTCGCTTCCATCTTGGGCTGCCTGGAGAAGGCGTGTGACGCTTGCAAGCCTGAACCTCTTTCTGCTGGGACTGTAGGGGAAATTTGACCAGAATTCCCTGAGAAAACAACTGCAAATATAAAAAAAGACAGCTTATGGCACAAATTGCAACAAATGTGTCTCACACATATCTAGCAAACATCATGTTCATTGGGCTTCTTTGGCGTTCAGCCTTACTAGGTACAAGCAACAATATAGATAAACAGCATCTGCTGGCCTCTGTAGGCCAGTCTTGGTATTGCAGCTGTAAATGAGGGGAAACCCTCCATGACTGGAGTTTGACAGCCCTGCTCTAACATGACAATATTCACACAAATTGGCCCATAGCGGGAGCAGCGGGAGCAGCTCCTCACCTGTCAGGTTGGCTCTCTCACTGTCATAATTCTGTATCGGGGACAGCTGCTCCGTCTTGGGGACGAGCAGAGGCGCGCAGCCAGGCAGAGAATTCTGGGAAAGCAGGGCGGAAATGGCGGAGCCCTGTAACAGACCGGGCCGTGGCCCCAGAGGGGCCTGAGGGGGACTGTGCTGCCGGGAGCCGGCGGCACCACCAGCCTGCCGGGACAAACCCGCAGGAAGGCAAGTCATTAGTGGGCACATATATTACACACGAATACCCTTTGCAGGAGCCCCACTCAAAAAGTCGCTTTGGGGCCCCAGTAGCAGTAACAGCTTGTGGCCAGCAGGGGACCTCAGGGGCCCCACGCATACGCGTGGTTTTAAAGGTGGCAAACACTGCTACCAATAGAGCGAATCCGATCCATGGGACATGGGGAGGGGCTCCAAAAACACACACATCTAGGGTGACCAGATAATCCATGTCAGCGAGGGTACATTCCGCTACTTCGGGTTTTGCAAACTACTTTCCGACTGAAAGGCTCCTGCGCTCGGCGAAATAGCTCGACTCTTCTTGTGCTTCGATCGGTTTTGTTTCCTTGGCCGAAAAACACATCCAGCTGTTACTGACATTAGTGACACGTGCATGATTATAGGGGACCGACCAATCAGCACGTGGCAAGAACTCAGCGCTTAAGAGAAATCTGGGTCCTTTTAACTGAAATGGCAGTTTTCAAATCCTGTTCCACCTCTCCATGTCCTCCCTGACATGGATTATCTGCTCACCGTTCACGCGTCCTGTGGAGTGAAATTCTTTGGCGTTAAAAGCTACGGAGGGCAGCCGGACTCACTGCGTTTTTCCACTCTCACCAGTAAGCAAGCCGTCCCCAACCTGTACCACAAACTGGCGGTTTTCCATTGTAAATTACGTTAGCCATACCCGTGCCGACATGGTCCTGCACACTAATTGGGCTGAAGGCGCGACCAAAGTCAGATGACTGTGTCATCACCATCTGATTGGTCGAAATGCACCAATGGTACCGCTGTTCTGTGCATGGATTATCTGAAGTAAAAAAGGATATATTCTATTTATTTTTCATTAATAAATTTTGTACGGCACATTGCGATGTACTGGTGCATTCCAAACTCCTACTTAACGCTAATTCCGCTGACGTGTGATGCTTGCATAGCGTGCCAATTCTCAGAGGTGCGCTAGTAAATCAGGGAATTAGCACAAAGTAAATCATGATGTCCGCTGCGCGAACGCTCAACGAGCGCCTCTTCGATTTCACGTCACCGTCGCTCTGCGATCCCGGCAGGGCGCGGCTCAGTTCCTGTGCTCCACTGGAAAAGTGCCACCGGCCTTCAGTGACCAACGTCAACAGATTAAAGTGCAAATCAGCAAGAGAAGCAAGAGAAGCGAAAACGAGTGGAACTCACAGGGCGGCTGGGGGATGAATGGGGACTTTTGGCTTCCGCTGACGGGGGGTCGAAGCCTAACGCCGGCTTGCCTGCAGACAGAGGCAGAGTGTGACGTTCAGGCGGGTTGCCAAATGCTGCCCTGGGGTGAAAGGGGCAAACGTGGGCATGGATGCGCGGGCACGCCGATGGGCCGTACGTACGCTCTGGCCTGCTCCCGGACAGCAGCTTCGCCAGGCAGCTGCTCTGCGCCGACGATGCCAGGAGGGCGGAGCTCTTTACCCCGGGGCTCTTCTGCTTGCACTTGCCTCTGCCGCTGAGCCGCTGAGCCGCCGGGAAGCTGAGCCGCGCGGGTGGAGGGGGCTGAGCCGCGTGGGCCATAGGCGGCGGGCCGAAGTTTGGCGCCGGGTACGGGACGGCGGTGAACGCCTCTGGGTCGGGGTATGCGCCATGCCCCAGCGCGTCCAGGATCCCGGCTGTGGGGCCCGTATGGGTGATGACTGAGGCCGCAGCCGGGGAGCCGTACCTGTACTTCAGGCAGGCTGTGGCGTATAAATCTGAGTTGTCCTCAGCGGCCACTGGGGCGGCGCTCATGAAAGGCTGCTGCCCATAGGACATGGTCCCGGGCGCCAGGCTCGATCCAGGATACTCATCCTGAGAGCTGAAGCCCATCTGTCCTTTGTACTTGGCTTCCGGGGTCATGCTGCTGGGGTTGAAGGTCATTTCTGAAGTCACAGGTCTGTGGTAGCAGGGTTGAGAGGAGGAGATCGGCACCATCCGGTCTCTGCTCTCCGAGGAAAGGTTAGCCTGTGAGAGACAGACAAGCACTGACCCAAACAAAGCCGTCCTGTGTGCGGCGGACAGGGGGAACAAAAGGGACAGGGGCAAGCATTTCTACCCAGAAAAACAGAGGGTCACTGGCTGTTCCCAGGATGACTGCGTTAGGGAGCAGGGCGGCAAACGGACCTGCAGCAGCTGGGTGTCCGCTGGCAGGAGTGGGGCGGGTGGCGCCAGGCTGGGCGGCACCGAGAAGGAGCTCCCAGGCAGACTTCCGAAATAGCCACACTCCGCAAAGCCGGGCTGATCCGGAGGCTGACCACGGCAGCTCGAGAAGAAGTCTGCAGAGACGAGGGCAGCAGAAGCATTTTCCGGAGGTTCGTGTGGGTTGGGGGGGGGGAGGGGGGGTGATCACAACAGGGGTCTCAAAATACCAGCCACCAGGCCACATTCCAGTGATGTGTTGTTAATTTATTATGAAATCTGGCTTGCGGATCATTTTCTAGAGAATAAAAAACAATGGGTACCAATTTAAATTAACTGCACTTTCATAATCCATTCATTGTAATGTATTCATAGAACATTCATAAGCAGAATGTAAGTATACCAAAACATCCTTACATACATACATTTGCAGCTTTAATATACATTAATAACAAACATAATATGATAATAACAAACACAGTAATCATATATTCATATAATGCTTGTTATTAACATACCTGTATAATAAAGCTATTATGGTATGTTAAGACACATACATGATTGGTATGAATATTCTATGAATGCTTTATGAATGCATGACGAAGGTGCACTGAATGTTCTATGAATGCATTGCAAAGGTGCACTGAATGTATTATGAATGCTTTATGAATGCATTATGAAGGTGCAGGTAATTTAAAGCTTTGCCAAACAATGTAACATCTGACAATCGGTACCGGCGGCATATACCGGTCAGCTAGTTCCACTGTTGGTTATCTCAAGGAGTATTAATATACCCATTTTTATCATTATTCCCTCTCATTCCTCTTTCTAACCGCAACCAGCCCACTTATGCTGCAGACCTCTAAGGCAGTGAACTTCAGGTTAAGGGTTAGAAATTTTAGGTTTAAGAAGCCGCCCTGTCGTACGTGCTGGGCACACAATAATCGTTTAAGCAGAACCTCAAAGGTGCCACAGCTGACGCTGAGGGGAATAACAGATAAAATCTGAGATCGAGCCCTTATGACATGACAAAGACAAAATTTCAATCGCGCAGTAAGTAGGAAGGAGGGATATACTCAGTAAAGCAAAGCTGTTGACAATTCATTTTTCACTCCTTTCACAGGAGTCATCATTCGAATGGGGAAGGGGGTTCATTAACCGCACTGAGAGCCCCCCAGGCATCGGGCGGCCAGGCAGAGCCGTGGCCGGAATCCAGCCTCAAGGTTCACTGCATCGGCTTTCGCCTTGCTGACTCCCCAGTCAGCCTGCGGTGCCGGTTCACACCCCGGAGTGGCAGTTCCTCTCTGGAGCTACTAAGCCACCAGGAAGGAGCACAAAGCATGTTATCAAAGGACTAACACTGTCTGACTTTGTCTGGGATGCTGAAGAGCCGTGTGACATGTTATGTCACCATGACATAAGGAAGCGGCAAAAGCATAACATCCAGCTGAACTCCACATCCCATCATCTTTCTGTCTGCTCTCACAGACCAAGCTGTACTCCTGATGTAAATACACTGTCACCATGACCCCTCTACCCTAACAGGGCTGCTATCTGCAGATAAATATGACCCCTGACCTCTGTCTCCGCCTTCTCCTCACCTCCATACTCTTCACAGTTATTTATATACTTCACGGTTGCCTGACTGAGCATGTTACATTATGAGGTGTCAACCCCTGATTATCCCATTTGGTCCCGGTGGACATGCACCTGTAACAGGTGGAAGATGACAGGAAGTGGCAAGTGGACACAGTTGCGCTTTATCATAAACCATCTGACTGGAGTAAATGTAATAGAAGGTACAGCAAAGTCAGCGCCTGTGTTTAGCACCACTCAAACCACGCATATATGTGGGGCCCCTGAGGTATGGGGGTCCCCTGCTGGTCACAAACAGTCACTACATTATAGATGGCAGGGGAATGTAAAAAAATGTATTCACACTCACACACACACACACACCACCTGAAGTATCATTAACCACCCAAAATATGACTGAGGTGATGAGGGGACGGGACGGGGAGTGAGGCCTCCTACCCGGGATGTCCATGAAGTCGTCCAGGATGGGTTGCAGGGGCGTCAAACCAGGCTGGATCATATCAGCGTTGCTGCTGTAGGCTGTAGGAGGGAGAGTGCCATCAGAAGGGGTTGGGGTTAGGGGACCCACACGCCGGTCCGTGTTTGTGGAGGGGGGCGAGTCCCGCAGCCTTTCACTCACAGCAAGCACATGAGCAGCCGCATTTCTGAGTGGATTTCACCAGTGGGGGGGATGTGGGACAGTGTCTCTGCTGTGCGTCTACCCGCCACGGGGGGAGGGGGTGGTTACTCACTGTTGTGACCGTCCTCAGCCCAGGGACAGGATTTCTGCGTCATGGTGAACAGGGTGTCCGAGATGTCAGACAGGAAACAGTCCAGGTCAAACATATGGCCCTCAGCAGCCGTGGGCTTGGGCTCCTGGAACAGCTGACCTGACCATCTCTCCCGGGCCGCTCCGCCCACCGGGTCCTGCTATGCAGACGGGAGAAACTCAGCGAGGGCTGACATGTGTCCAAAAACATCTGGCAAAATCTGGGTGGTGTAAGGAGCTGTTAAATCCATCCTCGTACCCCTAAACATAAAACACGTAACAAACATTCAGGAAGAAGCACTGACAGAGAAACACACGGTACTGCTGACTGTGAACAGTCATTTCTCAACAAACAGTTGAAAAAGGCAGCGCCACTCCCAAATGGAGAGAGCAGGAACATATACGTGCATAAGTTTCACATAGTCAAGGTAAAACAGATAAACCTGTCTAGAGCCAGGCAGTAGAGTCAATGCTGTTGATTCCGTAGCAGTAAAGACACAGAAATTAAGTCATCCCAGAGCGTAACTAATGAATGATAGAAAGGTTCCCTCTACATCCACTTTTTCCTGCCATGCCATAACCTTTGACCTTTGCTATAACCTTTGACCCCATGGTCACTAAATGAAAAGTCCTAATCACAGCTAGCAGCACGCATTTAAATTTCTGGCTCTCACAAGAAACCAGCGAGAAGAAGACAGAAGTGTGAGCGTGCACACGCCAGATAAGTCACTCCAAACAGCACTTTCTGCTTGGGGTCTGTGAGGGATGAACCTGGAGACAAACCCCCCCGCCACAGCCAGCCACCCCACTGCTTGGGGGGACAAATAAAAATACAGGGCAAATAAACCCACCTGCTGCAAGATGCCCCCCTGAGGGGAGGGAACGGCAGGACTTACAGCAGCGAGGGTGCAGACTACGCTGCTCCAGACCACGCTGCTCCAGACCACGCTGTATGCTCGCCTCCACCGCGGCGCCGTTTGCCTTACAGAGTCGCCCGGGGGCCAGATATAGAGTCGGCACAGAAATAAATAAAGAAGCACCAGCCGGAAGCTCAGATTAAGCCTCACCGACGGCAGCCCATGGTAAGGGGAGGCATGGCGGCGGAGGGGGCCGACACAGGTGGGCGGGGCCGCAGTATCTCCGTAACACGTAACCTCCCTCCCACCCCTGTGCTGACGTCCACAGAAAGCAGAATGCTATCGCGGAGGTTTGTCTGTGTGTCTCAGGGGCCGCCGCCACCGCCGCCTTTGTTCTTGACCTAATTCAGCAGCATCGGACACGTGCTGAGTGTGGGGGGAAGGGTTTGCTCTTCCTACAGGGACACAGTACCCCCCCCCACCCCCCCCATCCATACCTGACCTGGGGACTCCGGGGAAAATCCCTGGCTGACGTATTTAACCAGAGTTGTGATTTTCCCAGTTCCTACAGCGGGACATGTCACTGGAGGGATGAATGGGCCAGGAACCAGCACACTTCAGGCCAGAGTCCTTAAACCTGCTGCTCATTAGGCAAAGCGGGTCTCTAAACATCACCACTAAGCCGCACAGCCCTCTTCAACATCCGATTGTCCAGCTGTCACAGTGAACCTGGAGCCTGTCCTCAGAAGCACAGGACAGAGACAGGGCAGGGACAGGGCAGGGCAGGGTCAGGGCAGGGCAGAGACAGGGCAGGGCAGAGACAGGACAGGACAGGGACAGGGCAGGGACAGAACACGGCAGGGACAGGGCAGGGACAGGACAGGACAGGGACAGGGACAGGACAGGACAGGACAGGACAGGACAGGACAGGACAGGACAGGGACAGGGACAGAGACAGGACAGGGACAGGGACAAAGACAAGACACAGACAGCCCGGACTGGATGCCGGTCAGTCGCAGAGTCGCACATGTCCTAATTCAGAGAAGCCAATGTACGTAGAAGAAAGTTTCTGGACTGTGGGAGGAAACTGGAGTTTCCAGGGTTAATATGCACAAATGACAGAGAGAGAGAGAGAGAGAGAGAGAGAGAGAGCAGCCTACACCCAGAAATCAGGGGTCATAATGGAACCTGCAACCCGGGCACGCTGAGTCATGACGCTGCCTGCTGAAATACACACATAAAAAAGAGCTACTCAGCCGCAGACAGGTCCCGTAAGTGAAAATGTCACGTCTTAAAATATTAAATCAAAAGACACATTGTTTCTTTATTCTTAGTCACACAGAAAGCAGGCTGTCTTGTGACCATGGAGAGGCATCATTTTAGACTCGAGCAGGTGACCCCGCTTGGGGGGGATGGAGGTTACCTCCGGTAGGCAGCGGCCTGTGGGGCCCTTCAGCCCAGGGCTGTTGGCTGCCAGCCACGGCCATGTTTATGCTTATTGAGCACTTTCGCACACAAACACACACGCGCACACACACGCCTAGCAGTACCTGCTAGGAAGTGGGTCACTTTTGATTAAGCGGCATTAAGTCAGGAGGAGCGCCGAGGCTGATGGGAACCACGCAGCCGGAGGTTAGAGGCAATCAGAGCCGTGAGTGACGGCGGGTGTGACGGCAGCAGCTTCCGGGGCCGCACCTGCCCTCTTTCTCCCACACTGACCAGGGCCAGGGAGCTCTAACGGGCTCTATTATTAGCCGGCTCGCGGGGGAATGTTTGCAAACGCCTGCGAAGCAGCTAACCTACAAACACACTGCGACAGAGTCAGGGGCAGACATCACAGCCGGCCCCGGGTTCAAAAATGGAAAGCAAATTAGAGTAACTGAGGCCGGGGCCCACAAACACCTGCCGGGGCCTGTTTTAGCCACAGACAGACGTGGCCCCTTGACACATAAAAGATCACAATAAAACTACGGTAAATCATCGTTATCCAGGAATGATGAATCCTGCCTTTGTTAAACGGAAAACAAATGTTAGATATACATATAGATTATAATATACATTATACATAATATACATTATAGATTATATGAAAATACCACAGTTTATAGAACCTTACAGCTCCCTACCTCATTTTACAGCCTAAACACATATCTACAATAAACCATATTCTTATAATTACACTATACTGCTCGGTTACATTACATTGCTTAATTACACCATATTTTTAACTACACAAACCTGGTTTAATTCCACTACATTATTTATTGTAATTCAGATAATTGCTGGTCTACATCGTCAGAATATTCTCTCCAGAATAACAGCATTAAGGTCATTCACATTCACCACATGCAAGCGAAAGCTGAAAGGTGGTAGCATAAGCAAAAATCATTATAAAAACAAAGGTACAAATAAATCAATAAATCAAAAGGGTCAGCAGTGCTGTATATCTGATAAAAATTAAGAAATGACAATTATAACAACAGTTGAATGCACACAATTGCATACATCAGGCTTCCCCAATGCCAGTGCAGGAGGGCCAAAGTCCAACACAGTTTGCAGATTTCCCTGTTCGAATGCGCCTTCTAAACCAGGTAATTAGCTAATTAAGATGAGTTTGAACAGGGAATTCTAAAAACAGTGTTGGCTTTTGGCCCTGCAGGATGGGAATCGGAGAACCCGACATACACGAATAAGTCAAAACACTATGATCGCCTCCATCGAACACAAAAAATGTCGGCTATTTGGTATAAACGGCGCGGGTTAAGGTCTGGGATATATTACATGGTAAAGCCAACGGCGAGTTGACCCAGTCGTCTGGCCGTAATGACTTGGCCCTTCCCAGAATCACACACATCTTTATTACACTCAATGTCTTCTGCATTCAACCCGTCGTCTCTGAGTACCAAACGTTAGGATACTGTGTAATACATCTGAGACCGTGTTCTGCTGAGTCTGAGTCTGCATTATTCAGTTCACATGGGGTGGTCATAAACTTTTGGGCCATTGGTGTGTGTGTGTGCGTGTGTGTGTGTGTGTGTGTGTGTATGTGTTTACCCCCCCATAATCACTAAAGTATTACAGTAAACCCCGTAGATCATTTCAAAGAGTAAAATAAGTGTCTAACTCACCTTCTCCAAAATAGACAGGGTACCATCCTTATGCTTTTGAAGCTGAAATGGTGCAAAGCACTATTAGCACAATTAGCACACAATAAACTATTGATTACACTTCTACTCAGAAACCCTCCCCCTCAGATGCCCATCGACAGCTTTACACATGAGTAATGACTGAAGGAGGAGGGCAGATCGGAGTTGTGAGCCTTTACACAGTGTTTGGGACTCAGCACTACCTCTCGAACGCAGGCACAAACCCCAACGGCAGCACAGAGTCGCTGGTGTGCATGAGCATGATGTGGCACTGAGCACCTCGAGAATCAACGGGGGCCTGAACTGCCCACCGAGCAACTAAGAAGGAGCATCGAGCCCACTGACCTGCCCACCGCAAACACTCACCCTCTTCTTGTGGTATATTCTCCATTTGTGATACTCTTTAATCACAACCTCAATCCTCCACTTCCAGTAGCTTCCCTCCAGGATAATCGCCTGCACAATCACACAACAAACTACCTATCAGAAAATAAACGAGCAGAAACAGCCGTCCATCCCACCATTTATCCCGGTCAGGGCTACAGAAAAAGGGAAACTGTGCATGTTTTTTTTTTCTCATAATAATCCCGTACGTTCTTGATCATGGTTTTACATCGTTTTTCCCGTGGACCAGGAGGAAATTCTTGATTGCCCTACAACCATCATGCCCTGTATGTCCAGTAAGTTGTGGGCAGATGTGGAGCCTTGCTGATGCTGCTCCCTACAGCCGCACACTCGCCTCAGGCTTGCGGTGGGCATCTGCCTCCAAGCCTTCCAGCGGCGTGACGAACCCACACACTGGGTTTCTCCTCTTTTCCACGTCTGTACAGAGTCAAAGACAAGTGGTGAGTCTAATCAGTCTAAGGATAACAGCACGCAGGGCAGGGGACACCCTGTACGGGATGCCAGTCCATCACAGGGCACAAGGAGGGGGATGCCCTGTACGGGATGCCAGTCCATCACAGGGCATAGGGCGGGGGACTTCCTATGGGAAATTTAGAGATGTCATCTAGCCTAATCACAGGTCTTTGGACTGTGGGGGGAAACCAGGGAACCCAGAGGAAACCAATGTAAGACAGAGAGAAAATGCACGTCCTGGAGGCATCGGACAGCAGTGCTGAGCCACAGTGCCACCCGCAGGTACACACAGATATGGCAGCTGTTTTCAGGTTTACAAACCAACTTTTTTCCATTACATTACAAATTATTATGTTTTTACTCTAATACTTTTCTGTCTTGTGAGATATTTTTCATATGTTTACGTGTGCATATTTACAGGCCAGTCTGCTAACAGGAAACTTTAACTTATGGCACAGCTGAAAAACATGAGCCAGGAAGTAGGACACTGCTTGAAGAAGGAACACTCACACTGAATATACCAAGCTCTCCAAATTCCATTATTCAGGCGGATTTTATCCCGCCAAAGCAGACGGAGTCCTCTGAAAGATTTCCATTTGGGGGAGACAATTTTTCCGCTGAAAAAAAGATAGAGAAAAACAGTCAACCGAGTTTTATTAACAAAAAGATATTTTTTTATTAATTTATTTAAATAAGTTTTCCTCAATAGCCAAGGGGAGAAGGTCCAGAAGACTTTAGTACAATCAGAATTTGACCGTTCAGTGCTGGATAAAACGCACCAGAGCCATCTACTGTTCTCAGGAGTAAAATCTGTCAGCTTGAGCCGACCACCTGACCGCATGGACCTGACAGCAGAGGGAGTGGCCAGGAGTGGGAAGCAGGCGGCTGTCCATCATGGAGATTTACTGGGTCTTCCACACCTCGGAAGGTGGGGAAAGGGAAATAAAATGAGACCTGGCCACTCTTATTCCGTTGGTTGCCAGGTAACATGGGGAGACCGCTTTCTGAGCAATGTTTGCGCTAGAATCACGAGAGCGAACGACCCATCCAGCCGAGAAGAACATCAGCAGAGTGTTACCGCGGCGCACATTAAGCCTGACGGCTCATTACCAAACAAACCATGAAATTGCTCCATTACAATATTGTTTTGCCGGACAAACATTACTCTCCCGCCGTATCCGAAGTCGAACGGTAAAGACCCTGTTAGCCGAACGCAAATGGCTTCGAGCCTCGATCACGCTGAAGACAAACTCTGATTTTCTAACGTACCTCGGGGACAAAGAAAATAAGTACAGCCATAGCTATCTGTTGATTTATTATGTATATTTCCCATTTTGCGAGTAAATCAAATGAATTCAAAATTTAAATGAATGTACCCGAACAATGGTAAACAAATGTTTTTTCTAATAATAAAAAATCTGTATTCATTTAATAATATGCTGTTCAAATAATAAAGTGTTTGTGGATGGGGGGTAGTGTTTTTTAACTGCTTTTATGATCGTCCGTAATTTTAGCTTAATTGCCATGGTCTTCCTTCATTTCGCAACGCTCCTGACGAGGCCAGGGGCTGTTTAAAGACTGGCTACCTGTTTTAGCAAAACAGCAGGGGAGACCCTGCACGGGTTTAACTGCTGTCTCCTGCAGTCAATACTTGAAATTGGGTTGGTGTTCAATAAAATGAAATACATGGTGTGCATTTAATTACTGAACACACACACATGCATTGTGTGTATGTATATTTATATATACAAACTCTCTCACACACACACATATATATAAATCTTATAACAACACTTGACAAACAACAAATACCTTTGACTATATGTATACATACAGCATGTTCACCTTACATAATTTTTTTCATTCATATCATTACAAGGATAAAGGGTAACAAAACCGTTAAATGTAGAATAATACAGACTGACTTCTTGCAAAGACCTTGATTCAGTTGTTATATACAATATCACTTGTAGTAATGGTGAACATTTACATTTCAGTAATTGATACTTTATTGATCCCTGTGGGGAGATTCTCTTTATGCCTCTCCCACCTCGTTCTCAGCAGGTAGCAGCAGACTGGCCGTGAAGGGCACCCACCTGTTCCAGGGTGCCAGGGAGCTGAGGGTTAAGGACCTTACTGGATGACCAACAGATGTGCCAAGGTCCAGCTCAAAAATCTGATCAAGAGCATAGAGGCTCCACCCACTGAGGGGGTTTAGGGCCTTGCTCAGGGGCCTAACAATGACATCACTCTCCTGAGCCTATCAATTGGACCGGTAACCTCCTGATCACCGGCCCAGTGTTGTAACGTACCGAGTCACATGGCAAATGGGTCAGACCCTCACGCACCCTGAATACTTCAGGGAACACTAAGACCATGGTAGTACAAACAGTTAAAGAAGACGAACGGAGTTTTTACTTCACATATTTTCGCTTACTTAAGCAAACAGGCAATCCGTGCCTCTCAGACCACTCTGTTCACAGCCTGTGCTCAACGAAGCTTTAGCAATGCTGCCGGAAACTGTATCAGCCTACGGAAGAGGTCCAGTGCAAAATCAGCCCATGAGCAGTATCACCAACAGAAAAGACTGACTTTACAAACCAGCAGTGGTAAACATGCGCGCATGATCTAGGCTTCTCTGAACACAACACTTGATTTTATGTAAATCTAGAGGGTATAAAGACAACATGGCCAGCTTTTTAGGTACACCTGCTTGTTAATGCAAACTGCCTGCCTGCTTTTCCAAACAGCCAATCACATGGCTGCCACTGAATACATACAGGAATACATACATACTGACTGTCTGCCTGTACTTTAGTATGGCTGGAGGATGTCATGATGTCATCAAAGCTATTTTGAACAGAGTATCATTTCTAGTGTCACACATGGTTGTTCCAGCATCATACAGAGATTGACACACACTAGATTGTCTGGAATCCAGCCAATAGCATTTCTGCCACTGAACCCAGCTTGCTAATGAGAGAGGAGGATAGGCAGACTCATTGGCGCTAACAGGAAGACCACAGGTGCAAATATGGAAGCTCAGTACAAAAGTGATGTGCAAATGGATATTAATGACTCCTCAACCTTTGAAGTGGTTGTGAAGGCAACAGGTGATCCCATCCGATACTGACTTGCTAGTGTAAGCTGCAATGTTCTGAGCAACTGCAACTGTGGTTTTCAGTTGCCATTAACTAATTGCCTTGCCATATGCCAAGTTTCCCAATGTCTGTTTTTCGCAAGAAATAAACAGAAGTGATTTACTTGGAGCTTTTACCATGTGAGATGTAACAATCATATTAAGTGGAATAAAGATCATGATGATGTGTGACAGTCAAAACAACGTTCTTGCTCAACGAGAAGCACAGGAGTGACTCCATCTGTCATGCCCTCGGCCTCAGCCTTTGGTACAAGTTTCGTACTGGCTCTCCGGGGGTATAATCAAGCACAAAACCAGCCTAGCGGGACCCCTCCAGCAAACCAAACCAGACGCCGCTGAACGGCAGTTAAAGAAACAGCCAATGCTTTGCTTTCACGCCAAAGCAGGAAACCTTCGGACAGTTATAAATTCAGCCGGCAACCCAAACATGTGTAATTTAACGAGGGATTGAGCTATAATGTTGGCAACCATTCAATAATATTTATTGCTGCTGTATGGAAACTATAAGAGTACTTGTGTATTGGCGTTCTGTTCCGCAGTAAAGATCTATCAAACATTTTATGGCTGAGGAGATAATGATGAAAGGGAGACTCTTTGGTAAACAACACTGGATTTAGTCTTTTGGACTTTAGAACAATGTCACAGAAAGCTGGGGGGGGGTCGTGCCTTTACGGGAGTGTGTAAATCATTGTTAATTAAGAGTGACTTATCACTCACTAATAAGTAGACTAAACTAAGGGTAACATTTAATCCCCTCTTAAAATGTTAGCAAACCGTATTAAGAAAAGTTGCGGCATTTCTAAGAAAAAGTAATATGTTGGTGGGTGCACTTGTGTAGCATGCTTTTAATGTCACACATTTAGGACCATAATAAAACAATTAATCGTTTACCTGTATGCCAGAGTCATGCACTCAAACAAGCGGGTCAGCGTAGGGTCGATGCTCAGGCTTCCTGAGCTCAGCGGCCCGAATCGGTAAGTCTGGCACCATGTCCCGTCCACTGTGTCGAAGTCGTATCCGGCAGCCGCCCCGCTTCTGCGCCGACGCGGAGTAGGATCGCTGTGCGGGGAGGACACCATGAAGTGGCCGCTGTGGATGACCTGTGTCCGGAGCAGCGAGCCGGCGCTTTGCTCCGTTAAGAAACTGGCCCCCGGATCATCAGGTTCCGACTCGGTTTCCGAATCGGGGAGCGGGTGCCGCTCAGTCCGTCCCTGGAACTCCGGTGACAGCCTGCCTGCCATATAGTCAGAATGATGATACCGGTACCGCCAAGATCTGGGGAAGTAGCTGTGGCAGCCGTCGTCAGGTTGGGTCTGAGCTTAACGGGGCAATAGTTCAGTGACTTTACGAGTGGCTCAAAGAAGCGCGGCGCCCCGCAGGCGCACAGAGATTCCGAATCCGAATCAGTAACTTCGTTTCGCCCAGGGCATTTACATGTCCGAGGAATTAGTTCTGGTCCATGGTCAGACACAGAAGACGGAGTTAAAATAGATATAAAACGAAATTGTGCGTGCGTGTGTATATATAATTAATTGTTTTTTGATATGTATATTCCTCTAATTTTGCACACTCTTGCACGTTTTTTGTCTGTTACTGTACTGTAATTTATGCGTATTATCTTAATATCAACTGTGTTGCTTTATAACCTGTTTATAGCAGTGCACCACAATTCTTCAGTCCGTGAGTGCCCTTGGTGAAATAAACTGATTCTGAAAAGGAATTAAAATTCATAATAATAAAATATCAGGATGTAGATATACACACATTAACACATCTGTCACAAAATATCGTTTTATTGTTACAAAGCCAATGAGTTAAAGCTGGGTGGTACTGGAAAAACCAATAGCCAATATCTTTTCCCTTATTTAAATACAATTATTGTCAAAAGTTTACATACACTTATTAATGACATGTATGTGAAGACAATATTGCACTTTCAGTGGTTTCTACAACCGTTCTTTTTCTGTGGCATTATAATTGTATCCCGTAAGTCATTATTATAACAGAAAGAAAACAAACTTGATGCACAAATTTGTAAAGTGGGTTAATATTTGGTTAAAACCCTTAGCACGTGTCACCTCGACCTCGATGCTTTTGGTCGCCATCAACAAGCGTCTGGTAGAATTCTGATCGGATATCTGACCGATCTTCTTGGCAGCATTGACAGCATGCAGCCAAATTTGTTGGTTTCCTGCCACAGACCTGACTTCTAAGCGCAGGCTCTCCTCCATAGGGTTGAGGTCAGGACTGTGGGGAGGCCATTCCA
>JABFDZ020000109.1:30895436-30912246 GCA_019775955.2 Pollimyrus isidori
AACGCTGACTTCTAAGCGCAGGCTCTCCTCCATAGGGTTGAGGTCAGGACTGTGGGGAGGCCATTCCAAACGCTGACTTCTAAGCGCAGGCTCTCCTCCATAGGGTTGAGGTCAGGACTGTGGGGAGGCCATTCCAAACGCTGACGTCGCCCTTATTTGTTCACTCCAAAACCAGCTTTTATGTGTGTTTAGGGTCACTGTCCTGCTGGAACACCCAGTTAAGACCAAGTTTCAACCTTTCCAGCTGATGCTTAGAGGTCATGGTGAAGAATTCTGAGGTAGTTGTCCTTTTTCATTATTCCATCCACTCTGTACAGTGCATTAGTTCCACTGGCAGCAGAACAGCTCCAGAATATGATGCTGCCACCACCATTCTTAACAGCTGGTAAAATGTTCTTGGGTTAAATACTTCACCTTTTCTCCTGCAAACATACCTTTAGTCGTTGTGTCCAAGCAGCTCAATCTTTGTCTCACATGACCATAAAACCTTTCTCCAGAAGGGTCTTTCTTTGTCCATGTGATCAGCAGCACAATCTGAAGGTGTACTTTTGCAGCTGCGGTTTCTCTCTTGGACAGCAGCCTCTCCACCCACAACAGCCTCTACACTTGCCTGTGGAAAGTGACACTGCATGGTGTTCCAGTAGCTTGCAGTCGACGGCTGCTCTGTTTCTTAATTGGGGCTTCTTCATATTGCAGCTGGCCATCCAGGCCATTAAGTTGTATGTTGTACAACCATTCTGCCACCAAAAAAGAACATTCATTTAAATCAGTGAAAACTCAATACTGCCATGACATGCACGTCTGTTATGTAAATGTATGCATCGATACACTTAGGCCTACTTAAGTCTTAATCTTAAACTTTTGCCCACAAATAGAAAGACATATATACCATGGGCTTTCTAAAATAATACCAGTTATTATTACCAGGGCTGTGTGTGACAATTATATTTGCTCTCCCTCTTGATCGGCGTCGTGTATAGATTGACGTGACGCCAAAACCAGCCGCTGCTCCGCGTTTGGCATGCGGGGGGAATTCAGAGGTCGCCCCTCTATGCGAGCTATGAAATATGGGAAATTGAGTCCGAGTAGCAAGAGCGTACACGCAAGCACTACTGTCGAGTTATGCTTATACTATAATAACTCGACAGCACAATATAGTATAACTTATAGTTCTAATAAAATGCGGTGGACGAACACGTGACTCAGTATTCATTTTTGAAAATACGAGAGATATAACAGCGCCAACCCCACTCACCATTGAATGAACTACTAAAGACTAAATTCCAAATCAAATAATTGTTATCAAGCTGTCCTAGAGACTAAGATTCACTACAATTCCCAGACTACCTCGGTGCATTACTTCCGGTCTATTGCTACTGGGAAGGTTAAAGGTCGCGAACTAGAAAGCCAGGTTCTTCAATTTCAGGCAACGGCGAAATTGGTGTTTATTTTTTACAGCTACTCTGTACACCGGTAAAGTCATGGATGCTCTACACAGACATCGCTCTTTGTACAAGGGAACCACGCCGCCATGGAAGGAGACCTACAGAAAAGTAAATAGTCTCGCGTCGTTGTTGTTTTTTGGAAGCCTTTTGCGACTTCCACGACCTAATTATTTCATATTCGTAGTTGTCTAGCCTATGTTTATATGTATCTGAAGTGCTTTCCAATGTAGGCTTGTGTCATCGGATAACTTTAAGTGCTCCTGTATGTTGTTACTATGCGAGTTGTTTTATAGTATCGAGTGCGACTGTTTTACTACACTGTGGTCCTTCTGCGCATATTTAACAACATTTATTGTTTACTCATTTTTATGTAGCACTTGTTTGTCCTTATTACACTACAGTTGGTCTCGCTTTGTATTACATTACTGTTTGTCCTGGCCTCCGATGCACCTGTACCCTACCTACCCCTCATTAGTGGCAGAAAAATGTGACGGTGTCCGATCCAACACGCGTAAACTAAGATTGAAACTTGGAAACGTTCTCACTTTACCAGCGATGCGTGGAGAGATTAAAAAACAGCAGATCGAGATTACTGGAGAAGTACAGACAGATGGGGGAGAGCCTGGAGACAGGGAGCGGATGTGTCCTGGTCCAGGAGGTGATGGAGGAGGAGTGGAGCGCCCTGCAGGTGGCCAATCAGAGGCTGCCCTCGCTGCGCGATAAAGGCTGCATCCGAGACGTGCGTTTGCCTCCATTCTGCCGCCCTCATTCATAATGCAATTGATATGCAATACTATACGATAGCAATAATACAAAGCTGCACCATGGCAAATGTTTCTGCTTATCCCACAGATGTACAGCGTTTTGCAGGAGAGTGATGAGCTGGCTGTGTTAGAGGAGATCCAGCAGGAGCTTATGTCACAAGGTATCATTTGTTTGTTTATTATTATTATTTCATTTATTTATTGGGGGGGGGAGGGGGAGTCTGTTGTGCTGTTTGTTGCTTGCGTAACTCTACCTGTACTTGGATATTTCTCATTACTCGTACCTGGTAAAGCGGCATATGTGCACCTTGTGTCTCGATTTGAGCCAGAAGTGCATGTTTATCTTAAGCATTTGTAAAAGTGTCACACTTTCTGGTTGCAGAGTTGTCAATTATAGAGGAGTATGAGAAGAGCCTGCAGTATGAGGAGTGCTACCTGAGCTCCGTGGTGGAGGGGCTGAATCAGGAAAAGCGAGTCATATGCCCCGTCTGCCGTGTGTGAGTAGAGTCTGTGCCCGTCTGCCGTGTGTGAGTAGAGTCTGTGCCCGTCTGCCGTGTGAGAGTAGGGTCTGTGCCCGTCTGCCGTGTGAGAGTAGGGTCTGTGCCCGTCTGCCGTGTGTGAGTAGGGTCTGTGCCCGTCTGCCGTGTGTGAGTAGGGTCTGTGCCCGTCTGCCGTGTGTGAGTAGGGTCTGTGCACCGGCACGGCTAATGTGAATCGTGGATGTAAAGCTGGAGTTTGTTTTAGGATGAGACTGAGGTCTGTTTGCTTGACACCATGTGACTGACACACACTCGTTTCAGGAACCACCTCTCCATAAACCCTCACTTCATCTTCTGTGGATGTGGCGTGCACATCGACACGGCGGTATGTCACCTTTCCATTGTAATCTGTCACGTGTGAGAGAATCTCAGGCTCATTTGGATGCATCCATCTCCTTTCCAGCAGGGGAGTGTCACGCCGGAGCAGCTGCAGGCCCTGCTGGACAGCAGGGTCTCAGAGCACGTGGATCAGTGCCTCCATAATCCCACCTTCTCTCTGGCCAGCAGTGCGGAAGGCTGTGCCAGTCTACTGATGAGCTGTACAGTAAGTCTCGGCCTGCAGTCTGTCCCTCGTTTGAGGGAGAAACAACTTCACATATCCGGGTTTGTGATTAGTACCACATGAGGGCGAGGTGGCAGCAAACTGATCTTATTCTCTCTCCACAGGCCTGTGACTACATGTCCATTGTTCTGTAAATTCCTAGATATTTCATTAAGAGGCTTATTTTAATTAAGTGCAATAAAATTTATTTTCACTCTTTGTGCCTTTAAACATCCTTAATTACCCCCCATTCCCCTTGCATTTGCTGAAGTATCAACTTGGTCACAAAATGCATCATCTTTATTGAACAAGGTTCTCACAGGAAGCCAGTAGCTTAAGCAGCTGAACACGTATCAACGAAGTTAACAATGCACCCTGCAGCCAATTATCTGCAACTATTTCTTAAATATTGTGCCACCCGTTTATGGTAATTCATACTTCAGCGCCCCCCCCCCCCGACCTTACAATTAAACATCTGAACAACTTAACCGAAATGTATCGGCACATTATCACAGGATTTTTCTTTTTCTTAGTACATGGTCATCCACAGGGAGTCTGTAGAAAGAGCCGGACCAGCATCCTGTAGCTCACTAGCACTTGATGAAGCTTTTCAGATCTTCCAGAAACTTTATGTATTCCTGGTGCTCCAGCGCGGTGCTCAGCTCCATGAGCTCCTCAGCAAAAGTGTTGTCCACCCGTCGCTCGGCCAGGAAGTCCATCAGGTGGTCATACAGGGCCTACAGAGAGACAGTCTGCTGCTTATTTTTTTTGTTTACGAAGCAAGTAGGGAGTGATGTCATCTTTTGGGGCGCCAGGCCCACATACCCAGTCCAGGGAATCTGTGTTAAGGGTATAGCTGGTCTCCTTCCAATCATCTTCTCCGATTGGCTGGAAGCTGACTTCCCGGATGGCAAAGATGTCACTGTCCTCCTCCTCTTCCCCACGTCCCGTCTAAAAAAAAAAAAAAAAGCAGAGTCCTTTCCTTTGTCTCAAGTCTGCTTAGTGATTTGAAGTCCAGTCAAATGCAGCAATTTAATTTGTTTGGTGTACACAGAATCTATGGAAATGGCATGATTTATTATAAAATTTGCATTTCTGTATTTTAGTTCCCTGTGATGGGGGTTAAAGCCTGAAAAATGCAATTTAATTGAATTCTATTCGGTTTACTTTGCAAAAAATCCCAATACATGCAGGTGTACCAGACCAGTAAAGGGAATTTGGATTCTGAACAGAACCAGGAAGTGCTAGGGGGCACGATTGTAAAAGAACAATAGACTAACCAATTTGAACCTGAATACCGCAATTAACAGACCCCGTGTGATGTACTGTATGCATCAGGTATCACTGGCATCTGGAAATAGTACTGACAACTATCAATCCCTATTTCTTCTCCAGAAGGATCTAATACAAACTGAAGATAACAGCAAGTAGTACCACTGGGTTCATAGCCCATCAATTGGCAATTAAAATAAAACTATATGGGTGCAACTGCTCTTCAGGGCACAAATCTGCACAACACACTGTCAAAATCAACGATTAATATCCTACCTCATCTTCAGGATAATGACAGTCAAATACCAATGAATGCTTTCCACCTTGTTTCGTCACTTCAACCACAAAGTTGGGTGTTGAGACGATTTCTGGCTGTAAAAAACAAGTTTCTCTTTAAGGCATAAATAGGGAAAATCGGCAGTTGTCATTCTTAATAGAAGATAGGACCAGGACACATGTATATTAGACACAGCTCACCTCATTCTCAGATGGTTTCTGTCCTTCCTCTGGTTCTTCCTCAAAGTTAGGTGGGATACTGTTGTTCACATTGAATGTGACAGTCACCCTACAGGGTTAAATAAGCAAACCAAAAAATATTATATAACAACTAGATGTAAGTTTGATATTATACCAAGAGAATTAACGTAGTTAATTAATAAACATAAAGCAGATTACGTTTCTCCGCCTGTTTTCTTAATTAGCTTTGCTTCTGTGCCATTCAGTTCCACCTCCCAGCCTCCAGACATCACAGGAAGCGATTTGCCTTTTTGGATCTTCTTCTCCTCTTTTATCTCATCCGATAGGAACTCCGCAAAAGCTTTGTCTCCTAATGGTAGGGAAACGAGCCCAAAAGTCTATTAGAGCTATAGAAAGCTGTACCATTACATGAACTACTTCTACATAACAGTCAATTGTCAATCACCTTCATGGATCATTCTAGAGTCTACACGACTTTATGTAAAAAAATCAGAAATACATGATTAATACACGCCACAATAAACCCTAAAAATGATCAAAAGGCTATTTTATTGCGCTTCAAAGCTAAACTTATAGCAATACACGTGACTTACCTTCCGTGTGAAGTCCTCCGCAGCCACACGAAACAGGCTGGATGTGCTGGTTTGAATTGAGAAAGCCGGGCCTGTGTCCTCCTCCGTTTTTGCTCATCATCCACAGAGAGCGAGTAAATGGTCGGACTGTGGCTAATTTTGCTAACTCCGACCGGCCAGCTGGCTCCAGCACCCGGGACGCCGAGGCGGTGGCAAGACGGACCCCGCCGTTTACGATCCGCGTCAGGGATTTCAACATGACTGCAGAGAGCGAAGACTGCACCGAACAACGTGTTAAAGGACGCGCTGACTTCTTCGGTCACATAACCTTCGACCTATAAACCGGTAGTTGCGTTACTAGTGTACGTATAAATGTGTACCGTACAAACACCGATGCCAATAATGAAGGTTCCGGTACAAAGCAACGAAACAAGCATTTATTTTTTTTATTTCAATCGGTTCCTCGGTGCTATCAAAATCAATTTCTCTCAAGGTCTGAGCCACGGCACCCGGAAATGATTTTGTAACTTAAGCAAACTAAAATTATATTTTCTTGGATTTAACATTTTATTGTTCAATTATCTAGGCTGCATGGTTAAATGAACTGTAATTTACGCCATATTCCGCAAAATTCTACACAATTATAGTTTTACTTATAAAAAATAAATTTAACACATTATAATGTGCTGGGAAAATGTTATGTATTCTGACAGATGACAATATGAGATGTGTTTTTTTTTTAGCCTGATATTCGCATCATTTAATACTTTCAGAGTAAAGAGCAATTGAATATTAACGACTGGTTCACCCGGGTAATCGCAGAACAAAACACATGAAATTATTAATTACTAATTACAAACCAGCAGACTTAATCAAACTACCAGATATACCATATCTATACGTCTGCGCCATATCGTCGGCTAACTAAGAAAAACCCGCATCTGCAAAATCATTGTTTTTCTGGAGATACGAAAAACGATTTTCCTGTTACGATGAAGTTAGACTCGTATCGATAACTTTTATATATCAGTCCAGTAAGTAGTACAAAGCCAATGTCACTTATGAGGTTTTCAACAGCAGTGAATATGACAAAATGGTATGTTCAAGGTATTCATCTAAATTTCCTATACGTATATATTATACCATTAGAAGTAATTTTGATCGTAGCCAAGGGAACATTGTGAGGGGTTTGAGGTTTCCACCCATTGTGGAAACATGATTGTTGTGGGGTTGTAGTAGCTGGTTTCGATTTATTGGGGGGGGGGGGGCTACAAGCCTACAACCCCCCCCTGCAATTTATGCGCATGAAGGTAGGGGTAGATGACGAGCACTTACTTTGATCAGAATAATAATCTTTTTACTAGCCAAGTACAGAGAAGTACAAGGAATTTCTTTTGGTGCGCGTGGTATCATGACATAAACAAAACATACACACATACAAATAAACATCTAAAAATAAATTCTGTTTTTTTACGGGAGATGTGCAATTCTGAGTCAAGCATGTGGGCAATATAAATAAAGAAATAAATATATAATGAATGGATGTAACGTGCAAAGAGCTTAGGTACAGTGCAAATGGGTTCAGTTAGTTAAAATATGATAATGAAGGTTGAACAGTGCGTGGTTCCATTATGACAGTTTTTCATGGGTCCTTATTTAGAAAGGCGGTGACCTGGGGGCAGAAGCTGTTTAGGTGATGGTTTGTCCTTGTGCTCTGGGCTCTTATTCTTTGCTTTCACCAGGATGAAAGATGCTAGAAAAGGGAGTGGCCAGGATGCAGAGGGTCAGACGATAATTTTTTTGTCTCTGATAAGTACAGTGCTTCAAGAGGGGGGAGCTGACAGCCAATGATCTTCTCCACACATTGACTTAGATATTGCCAACATAAAAATAGGTCCTTGTGATTAACAGAGTAGCAAATTCATTGCAGATTAAAAATTGCCATCTAATCTTGTAGCGACTCTCACCCAAACTTCATTCAGAACACAAAAACATGGAAAAAATATTCAGAAATGGAACACTCCACATAGCACTTGTAGTAAATTATCACCGCTTCATAATAACACTAAAACTAATTACGACTAAGCTCAATAAGGGACAATGCACAACATTAAGTGGTTTTTAATTGCAATAATAGTACCTTGTACATGCATGCAGTGCCATCGGCTGCTGAGTGACGTGACAGAATTTGCACAAATTTTAAAGTTCATGTTCACCCCAGGGGTTTATCTGTGACATTATCTGTACATTATATGAGTGCTATCAATAACATTATAGAAACAGTGCATTGATTGTCTTCACCAGCAGTGCATACAATATGAGCCAGGAGGCTGGGGCAGTGTGGTAGAGCAGTGGTTAGCGCTGGTCCTAGGTTTGGTCCTCAGGTTGGGCGTAGGAGCTCGCATGGGGGATCCGGTAGGGTGTTTGGCGACTCTAAGTTGGCCCCGTAATGGTATGTTGGTGCCTGCCTGCACCTGTTCTCAGGATAAGCTCCGGTCCCCCACACAACTATCAGCTAGTCATTTAATATTGTTCTCCTATCGTGTTGTGCACCAAAACCTAAACTAAAATTGCAGATAGGTTTTCTTAGTTAGCCGATGACATACTAAAAATCTGTGTATAAAAACCAATCACAGACAAGATGGGCTCTCATCCCAAGGGGAATTTTTGTTTTATTACAAACATTTACATTACTTGTATTATATAAAGTTTATCATTCATTGGTCAGACAACTGCCCTGCGATGCTGAAAATATAAACCTCATTCAGTATGCTCTATTGCATTTTACCCAGGCTAAGCATTTTCCTTTCCACACACACAAAATCATTAAGTAGCTGAGCACACGGAGGTCACAGACTCACTGCTCTAACAAAGACCTCCACTTTTATTGCACATGAGATCCTTAATATTTTTTTATTGTGGCATATAACATATTCAGTAAGGGGAGTTTCCTGCAACATTCTAATAGCTCAGGACTTACTCGAGTTAAAATTTAATAAAGATTTTAATTAATTCCTCTTTATGCAGTGTAAATTTGGTTTGGGTATAGGTAATTTTTGTTCCAGATTGCACAGAATTCTGTATACTATGAAATAATTTAGGGGTCTAGATATTGCATAATACATCTTTGAGATTAATTATTCAAAGTCCAATTCGCTTTTACCTAGCAAAATAAAATCTAACTTTTAATAAAACTTTGACATTTGTAATAAAATCCAGCAGCTCTCTCATTGACCTTCTGCAGTACCGTCACTGTGCAGTAAAATCATCCATTTCCATGCATGGCAGGCACACACCTACAGGCACATTAGCTAATGCTAAGACAGTGTTGCTAAGCAGCATTCGGACACCGCAGTAAATCATCATAGCGGATTGAGAGGTAATTTGCGGTGTCGCATTTGAGTACCATACATATTGTCACATCTTTGCTAGCACATGTGCTAGTGCTGAACTATAAAGATGTGAGAGAAACATGCATCTGGCATCCAAAGCGAAAGTCGAACTCTGGACATTTTACGAAGGCTGAACACGCAGGTTAAGGCAGCCTGAGACAGACAAGACTCGTGAGTAACTGGCTCTGACTAGCTAATTACTGACAGGCAAGACAGTTTTTACGTCACTGCATTGAAGTTCAATTTCCTTGCAGTTTTCGCAATTTTACTAAAACTAAATTTCAAACTAAATGAAAACAGACAAGCGATATTTGGTTAGGATTAAAAACAAGTTGACACAAAGGCCGAGGGGACCGGTTGTTCTATTTGTCAGAAATGTATACGGCGGCTGGATACATCCGAGTGTGGTCTTTACATGCTTATTTCAAAGGTATGAAGATAAAAAATGAACCCAAAAGCCTGAACAGTGGCTGACAGCTGGAAGTAGACCAGTAAGTTAGGAAAAAAGCCAAAACACTGGGATCGAGAAGGTAGCACAGCCTCGGGCAGCAGAGAGAACACCACGAATGGCTGTCCCGGGCCGGGTCAAACAGGCAGCTCGGACAAGAAGTATGCTAAGGGTGCTCCATATACTAATCCCGCTACGAGTCAGAGGCATGCAGGAATCACTAATGGTAAACAGCAGAAGAAAGCACCCGATACTCCTGGACTCCTTACGATAGTCCAACTGCTCTTCACAGCACGGCACTGGCGCCGTAAACGTTTTCGATGGAAACGGGTGGACTCATTTCTCTCTTTCCAATGGACCCAATTTGTATCTGTGTAATTCTGAAACATAGACCAGACGCAAGACGGCCGTTCATCTTCTACGAGGGCAGATGACGATCAGGGCGACGGAATGGCGTGTTGCTGGTGAAGTAAGCGTCTGTATATTAGCGTCCCACTGTAGAGGTACCAAGCTACAAGTCAGACTGTGGAGCACAGGAAGAGGTCAGTGGTGGGGTCACCACGCTTTCCAGCTCTGAGGTTTCCACTTCATAGAGGGGAGGGGCTTGTGGAGCTAGCGGCGGGGGGGCTAACTCTTGCCGGCCCGCAGTTTCCGGCGGAAGTACTCGGGCGCGGCGTCGTGGAGCCAGTCGGCGTCCACCAGGCAGAGGTCCCTCATGTAGCACTTGGAGGTGTGGAGCAGCTCGTTGAAGATCACGTACGCCGGCTTGCCCTGGAAGAGCACCGAGGACGGGTGTATGGCCACCGGCTGGTGCGTGTCTAGCGCCACATAGCTGCCGTCGGGCTGCAGCTCAGCCGCGTTGGTGAACAGCCCGTGGGCCAGGCAGCGGCGCACGTTACTCATGTCAGCGCGTGAAGACTGCAGCGTCATCCCCAGCTAAGAGACAAGGACGGGATGAACCTCTTGGTTAGACCTCTGGGCTGGCAGGAAGCTCACATGCCAACATCACCCTAGGACAAGGGTCTCCAACTCCGGTCCCGAAGAGCTACCGTCCAGTCGGTTTTATATCCTACCTGGCTTCTGATGAGACACACCTGTTCTCAGGTAAATACCAGGAACAGATGTGGCTCATCAGAAGCAAAGTGGGACAGAAAACCTACTGGATAGTAGCTCTCCAAGACCGGGGTTGGAGACCCCTGCTCTAGAAACTCAAAAGCGCACGTCTCCCTACCTTGAGGCAGATCTCCCTGAGCTGGGCTCGGACCTCAGACACCAAGGCCATGTTTCTGCTGTTGACAAAATTCTCCCGACACCATTCCTTCAATGAGAAATGAGGGAAGGCACAAGATGACTTGTTAAAGCATTCGAGTTAGGCACTATTTTTTTAAAATCTGGCCCTCGATAAATATCTTAAATCTTCACCTTATTGCCACCCACATTCTTGAAGGCCCGGTAGATATTGAGTAGGGTCATGTGATCACCCTCACTAGAGATGAACTTCCTGCGCACGGCGAGAGCTTCCTCCCGCCGAGCGGGTGGATTATAAAGTACGCTGTCCACAGACAGGAGAGACACGATGGTCAACACCTCCTCAGTGCAGGAGAACTCTGGGGACAGGAGGATGGTCTGCAGGAGGTCACATGGAAAGGTGGTCAATGTTTACTGACAACACAGCCCAGGATTCAGAGGAGGAAATGGCACTGCTCTCACCTTGGCATAGCTCGGCTCCAAGGGAAAGCTGGCCATCTTCTTCCCCAAGGGAGTGAGGCTGAGATGTTCATCCTTGCGCTCCACAGCTCCCAGCAGATCCAGCTGCTCGACGGCTGTGTAAATAGCCTCTGAAAAATGGAAGTTCTTGAGTGTGAGTCGGCCAGTAGGATCCACGCAGCTCAATGTCTCATGAGCAGCATTTGCTGATCCCAGGAACCCTTGACAGGTTAGTTTACAGCAGGTGGGATCTCTGGAGCCTGAGTGCTGCAGAAAGTGCAGCTTTTCTGCTACACATCAGCAGCTAATCACCTCAGTGAAAAAGTGGCTTGTATGGAAAACAACTTTGCTGGGTGTTTCAGATGTGATTGAAGTATCAAATAAAATATATTCTGTAAAACCTTCAACCCCCCCCTAATCTGAGGACCAGTCCAACCCAACACGTGTATGTATTATTAAAACTGAGTATAACCTATGTTAGCAATGACAGCAGTCATCAGTGAGAACTTTCAATTGAAGGAGAAGATAAAGAGCAAAATAAAACCTACCTGATGATGGTTTAGACATGAAATCAAAATTGAGGACATCAGGAACCTGCAGAGCCAGCAGCTGTAGTAGGACACTAGCCAGGTTACACCTACAGATGGAAAGGATGATGACGTTAACCACACCTCATTTTTAAAAACTCTTCCAAGTGCCCTTAACCTTCGTCAGGAAATGTATAATCGCATTCCTACAATTTTACAGCCCTGAATTGAAAGACAAAATACTTCCAGAATAAGTAGTGCATACGCAGGTTTCAGACCCAGAACTAGTTCAGGACACTTCCCGACCCATAAAGGGTCTCTGTATTTCCTGGGAACATCTCAGGCAGTCTCACCTTTGGATCTCCGGCACAGTCATGTTGATAAAGTTTTCAAATTCGTCCTCTGTGTAGAGACGGTAGCAGAGCCCACTTTCCTCCCGGCCCGCTCTCCCGGTCCGCTGCCATGCCTGGGCCTTTGACACCCTCTGGACAGCCAGAACCTCTAGCCCGCTGTCTGTGTCCAGAGATGAAACACCACCGTTAAGCTCCAGACGACTTCCGAGTTCTAGTATCCAACCCATGGCGTGGTTTCTTTTCTGGGTTGGTGCGCATCGGGAAGGTTAAGAGATATGTTGCCTGCAGTGTTTAATCGCTGACAGGGTCACCCATGCAGTGGGACCTTAGGAGAGATGCAACACAAAATCTACCATCTGTTAGTGGCAATAGAGGGCTATGGATGATCACAGTGGTGAGCAAAGGCTCTACACCGATGAGCCAAACCATCTTAGCCTAGTCTTCAGAACACAATGGAGCTCTTATTAATCACACAGGCATTCAGTTCTGCTCATTTCTTCTGCATTCAACAAAACTACAAATCTAATACGTCCCAGACCTCAACATGTTGTTTTTACAGTTCCTCGGGAGCGCTCCCCATTAGAGGAGACGTGAGAAAATTATTATTATCGTAATTAATACCGTAATAACACTAATGTCTACGTACTGGCCCTTTGCAGATCAGATTGGCCAATCCTGGTCTATTGGTTAAATATGAAGGACAAGAAGGACCACAGAGGAGTGCAGACACCTTTGAATTCTTGGTCAAATCAAGACCAAAGTGTCACTTCACAAATGACCACACTGATGCAATCTTCTGTTGGGCACATTATGAGTGGGGACATCGTAAAACCAGTATGCTTGGTTAGTCGTTAGTTAGTTATGTTGACTTAATGCCATGCAAGCAGCTAGAGTGTATAGATAGTCCAGTATGGTTGGTAAAGCTAAAGGTAAAAGAAAAAGGATCGAATGACCAGCTACAAGACGGATGGACTCAATTATCACAACAATGAGCATGCCTGAAGACCTGGACAGACGACTGAAAGCCCTGGAGGAATGGCATCTGTGTAGTCATGAGGAGTCTACAGATTGTTTTTTGTAGTATTATAATCAATTGCTGTATTTTTAAAAGAAACTGTACCCATATAAGACTAACAGAACTTTCATGTCAGGCTGTTCATTAATCTGTGTAAATGCGATCACCATTCCCCTGCGTGTTGAAGAAGTAGAAGGGGTCTCACCTGGATTGTACTTCTTCGCTTTCACCATTCCCGTGTCAATCACATACTTGATTCCAGGGATGGTGATGGACGTTTCTGCAATGTTGGTGGAGAGGACAATTTTCCTAGTTCCCTTTAAGAAAATGAAATGTGAGAAAAGATCAATCACCAGCTCCAAGGCATCTGATGTCCAACACAGATCCAGATGTATATATTGGCGACAATTTCTCTCTTAGGAATTCAGCTGCGTGTCTGCCACGTCATCAGCAGGCGGATCCTTCCAGTGCGGCCAGGGCGGCTGTACCTTGGGGGCAGCCTGGAAGACCCTCAGCTGCTGGGAATGGGGCAGGGAAGCGTACAGGGGGATGACTGTCATGGGGCAGCAGGTTTCTGGCAGATGTTTGGAAATGTCCCTGCAGGTGCGTGCCAGAGCTTCGATCTCCTCCTGGCCAGTCAAAAAGACCAGGATGTCCTGAGATGGCGATGCCTCCTTTAGGAAAGGTGTGGGGGGGGGTGGACACAGAGGTCAGTCCCTGATCTCCCCAGCAAGACGAACAGATTAACTCCAGTTAATGTGAATGGGCTTCACTGCACCGTCCAACCCAGGACCCATAAGTCAAAGGAGCCAATCATGAGTGAACAAACCTGAAAGTCTTACTACCATGTTCCAGCAATACGGACATAGTCAAGAGTGGGTGTGTTGTTTCTGGGGCTCCACTCAATAATCCACTTTGGACGCCCCTCACCCCCCCTGCCCTCAAATGTTTCAAAAACTAAACAGCTAATGTGCCTTGAGTGGCGGCAAACACTGGGCATGCTCCAAGTGACTTTGCCCCAGTCGTTAAATAAATAAAGAAGTGAGGTCGGAGCTGGCCACCTGATGGATCTGAAAGATGGACACCAGGGCGGCCTGGAGGTAGTCCGACTGCGGCTGCTTGGTGTTGAAGATCTGGATGGGGTGCTGCCGGCCCTCCAGGTACAGCACAGGCGCCTTGTTGAAGTACTGCGAGAAGAGGTCCACATCCATGGTGGCTGACATCACGATCACCTGCCAGCAAACAGCCAATAAAACAACAGGTGCAGGTTGAGTGGATACAGGCCAAGTGTGATGAAGGTCAGCACAAGTTATTAAGGGTCACACTAATACAAAATATGTTTTATTTAGTGCCTGATTCACACCTGAAATACTTAGTGATGGTAATTACTAATTCTATAGAAGAATCAATAAAGATCTGAGGACGATGAACCAAAATCTGCTGACCATCTTCAGAGGAAAATCCAGCTTTGTGAGGCAGTAAACAAAACCACAACCTGCACATAACTCAAAATAAAGGCATCTCAGGAGGAATCCGCTTCTTCATTGGATTAATGGCAATGAGTCATGCTATCCAATCACACGACGGCGACCTCACCTTCATGGGGAACTTGCTCTGCTCACGGCGCTTGCGCTGTGCCGACTTCACCACGCCAAACAGCACGTCTGTGTGCACCGTCCTCTCGTGGGCCTCGTCCAGCACCACCACTGAATAACGGAGCAGCAATGGGTCCCCGATGGCCTCACGCAGCAGCATCCCGTCGGTCATGAACTTCAGCTTGGTCTCTGATGAGGTCATGTCCTCAAACCGCACCGAGTAACCCACCTGGGAGGGGGTGACCCAGCTGAGTCAGCCTGGCCATGCAAAGACACTCCGAAGCAACCCAGGCATCCAAGCACAGCTGACATGAAGTTACACCTATATACTGGTGACTAAGGATACTTCCATTATGCTTAACGACAAGAATTCTGATGTATTAATAAGAAGCCAGGCAGGATGAACAAACTGCAAACTCCCTTAGGATAAGATCACCACTACGTACAAGTTTCCCCAGCTGAGTCTTCTTCTCCTCGGCCACCCTCCCAGCCAACGAGATCGCCGCCACTCGGCGAGGTTGAGTAATTGCGATGATACCCTGGCGGCCGATTCCCGCTTCATAAAGATACTGTGGGATCTGAGTAGTTTTCCCAGAGCCAGTCTCACCTGAGCAGCGACATTACGGTAACATTAAGTAAAGTGAACATAAAACATTACTGTACAGCGATTAACACGTCCCGAACATTTCACGGACACATAGGACAAGACATACAGTGCAATAGGCAATGTGTAAGGCACCTACACAACAAAGTATAATCCAACATTTTTTTATACATTAAACTACGTGGAAATAAACTTGAACTTGTAATAGAATCTGTGGACACGCTGTACCTGTGCAAAAGTATATTTGTAAAATTGATGACGACCGTCCATTTACTTTGTTTCGTAATTTCTTCCGTTTTAAATAATTCCCCGAAATTTCCAACGTACAATTTTATGATAAAATACGTAAAATATAATCAGACTAAAAATAAAAATTTAACAATCACAAACACAACATGCACAACTGATTCCTAGTGATAGACAATAAAAAAGAAACAACAAAAATAAACTAACAGTGAAAAGAATGTCAGTTAAACTGCTGCACATAATTCCATAGTATAAAATAGGATCGCACAGTGAGTTGTAGTTATAAATCGTATTGCACGATGAGTTTGCCTGTAATAATTATAATTATAAACGGCACCACACGTAGGGTTGTACAGTGAAGGAATGAATGCTCTGTGTAAGTGCAGTGTTCCTCTTAAGCACTACTTACCGATTAAAACGGTGCCGTCCAGCTGGCGGAGCCGGTTGATGAGTTGTGACTTCGCCTGATAAATAGGAAGATGTTTGCGCTGCACATCTACTGGCACTGATGCGTTTTCCTTCCTGGGCAGCAGCATGCCAGGCTTCTTATTGAGACGGAAAAAAGGGGACCCCGGCTTAAACCTTTTCGCCGGAGGAGGATCGGGGTCGTGGGGCATGATCCGGAATAAAATCTGACACGAATTCCCCAGCTAATTTGATTCCTGAACCCCAATACTTAAGAAGGAACTATCAAAAATATCGTTACGGAGTAGAGATGGCAAGCAAGAACACTGCAGTTCCCCTAACCCACGTGGTACTGCAGGCGTTCTGTCGCGGGAGTTTTGCGTCATCATGCACCGCACGATATCTGACACTGCCAGATTATGAATAGCTGTAATTAGTAGTGATATACGGCATGAGCAATGAACAGAACAGAATGTGAAGATATATGATGCACCTTTTGTATTTAATTATTTTAGTTTTATTGTCATAATAAATCAAGCAAAAATTAAATCGAATAATAGAATATAAAACGGGGGTGATGTTACAGTTCGCAGTGCTATTCAATCCAACGAACTTGTATAGCAGTGTGATAAAATTAAGCTTTATTTGTCATTTGAACAAGGATGAGGACAGCCACGTACATTAGAATATGTTTTGTGACATATTCCATCTTGCTTTTCTTTGAGACACACACATACAGGTGAAAGAACCTGCTGTCCATTCAGCAGTGAAAATGGGCCTACTGAAATGGGCACGGGATTCAAACCAGTGGCCTTTCATTCACAGGCACAGTAGGGTTACCACTTTTACTACATAAAAATAAGGGACGCATACTGCAGGGGGCCACGTCCCTTGGGGGCCAAGACCAC
>JABFDZ020000109.1:30986087-30996406 GCA_019775955.2 Pollimyrus isidori
CTCACAGAAAGGCTCTCTCACAGAAAGGCTCTCTCACAGAAAGGCTCTCTCACAGAAAGGCTCTCTCACAGAAAGGCTCTCTCACAGAAAGGCACTGGTGGCTGGCAATGTGGTGAGGAGACTGCAGAATCTCAAAGAAATGACATACCATCCAGTATAATATATAGTCTGTTATTTAGAATCTCGTGCCCTGACAAGTTGTTTGCCCTCGCCACTGAAATCATTTTCCGTGTGTATAAACAAATATTTAGCTTACTAGCAAAAATGGTCACATGCAAGCAGGTTTGAGCACCTAGATGTGAACACAATTAAAACCACTTGCGGAAAATGTTTTGTGACCGCAATGTGTCGTCTCCGCTCTCTGGCACAGAAAAGCCCACTATTGGAAGCCAGGTAGTCACTTTTTTGTGAACGATGAGCATAAAAAAACAAGCTATTATTATCTAGTACTTATGAAAAATCTTAAAGATGACAGCAATCTTAAGCGGCGGGTGGGATTTTTCACAACCACAAAAGAAAAAGAAATAAACATTATTCCGTGTTAATTTTATCATTTTAGCTACAAAGACCTACAATACGTCATTGGCAGCAAATGCTCAGTATCATTGATAAATACTCGCAGGAACCCGTGACTGGCATCCAGTTTGCCAGAATCCAGTGTTGGACCACATCGGTCACACGGTACTGAAACTAACAAGCCACCTGTCGGTGTTGGCTCAAAGCTCGCCATGTCACCACCAAAGCCTCCATTAATTCATGGTACTGGCTGCTCTTGGTTGCCCAGGGGAACCAAGCAACCCCTCAGCAAAGCGGGCCGTCAGAAAGGAGGGCGGAAATTCACGAAAATAGACGCTCCTTCTCCATTTGGCCCCAGTCTCACTTGAGGTGATGCCTCCAACCAGGAAAATAAGTTGTGACAGTGAGACGAGCTTAAAAACATCTGCTTTGCTAGTGGATACAGGTTTCAGGTGGCAAACAGGACTGGCCATCATGGGGCCAGAGAGAGATGGCTTTATTGGGAGCCAGGAGGAGCCATTATGGTGGCTGGATCCTGACCACGTTGTTTTAGCCTGAGAAAGAGTGGCCTTCTATGCAGTAGCCATGGATAGAGAGAGGGAGTGTAAGAAAAGAAGGATATACCTCATTGTGGCAGGCAAGAGGAGGAGGGTTAGGCTGCAGAAAGGAAAAAACAGGAGAGAGCAAACAGACAGTGTCACAACTGGTCATGCGATCTCAACTCTACGCTCCAGGCGAAGCTAGTCCACCGCAAAGCTAATCCTGCTATTTACCATCAGGGGAGGTTCTGCTGGATAGAGCAGACATGCTTTACAGCTCACGCAGGGCAGATCAGCGCAGCTTTTTCAGAAACCCGAGGGATGGATGTGCAGCCTTACCTTCGAGGTGGTTGCGAGAGATGTACTTAAGGGCCTCATCAAGAAGGATAACGGGGAAGGAGATCTTCAAGACCACAATCCACTGAGAGTGACACAGAGGGGTCACCTGGAATATCAGCTAGGAAGGGAGACAGCAAAGCAGAGGACAAAGTTAGGCCTACCAGACTGCAGGTCACATGCCTATAGGTCTGTATGTCAGCAGCCAGGTTCAGTGAGCCTGCAGAAAACATGGAGCCCTGACAGATCCGCACAAGAAGTTGGTGAATGAGCACTACCCTACTGAAACAGACCAAGCTTCAATTCTTCTGTTCAAAATATCCAGACAGAATTCTGTAAAGCGAGCTTCTTTAAAGCAAAGTGGGCAGGTGTATCCCATGTGTTTCCCAAAACTGGACTGCAGACTGATATAAAGGGTGGTAATTAAGACTGAACCATGATACGCTTCCCCTCCACAAGGAAGAACAAGTCTCCGCTACCCCTATGGGGAGATACAGCGGCACTCACCGGCAGCGGCTCCACGTAGAGAATAAGGAAGTGCAGTGACAGTGACAGGATGATGGCTCCCAGCAGCCAAATGTTCACCCAGGGAGGCATCCTCAGCAGGGACTGATTCTCTGACAGGCTGCGGGGGGTGGATACCATAGTACCATGTTGGACCCGCTTCATTACATACACCTAGCTAGCTAGGACCATGTTGGACCCGCTTTATTAGGTACCCCTAGCTAGCTAGTGCCATGTTGGACCCGCTTTATTGGGTTCCCCTAGGTAGCTAGTGCCATGTTGGACCCGCTTTATTGGGTACCCTAGCTAGCTAGTGCCATGTTGGACCCGCTTTATTAGGTACCCCTAGCTAGCTAGTGCCATGTAGGACCCACTTTATTAGGTACCCCTAGGTAGCTAGTGCCATGTTGGACCCGCTTTATTGGGTTCCCCTAGGTAGCTAGTACCATGTAGGACCTGCTTCATTACATACACCTAGCTAGCTAGGACCATGTTGGACCCGCTTTATTAGGTACCCCTAGCTAACTAGTGCCATGTTGGACCCGCTTTATTGGGTACCCCTAGCTAGCTAGTGCCATGTAGGACCCACTTTATTAGGTACCCCTAGCTAGCTAGTGCCATGTAGGACCCACTTTATTAGGTACCCCTAGCTACCTAGTGCCATGTAGAACCTGCTTTATTGGGTACCCCTAGCTAGCTAGTGCCATGTTGGACCCGCTTTATTGGGTTCCCCTAGGTAGCTAATGCCATGTAGAACCCACTTTGTTAGGTACCCCTACCTACCCAGTGCCATGTTGGACCCATTTTCAGCCTCCAGAATAACTTGGTAAAGGAGTACCCAGTAAACCAATGTGTAATTTGTTTATTTTCAATCCTTCACCTTACAGAACAGTTTATTAATGAGTAACACTGTTTGCTCTTCAAAAACACAGGGCTGCTTTCCTGCAAGCTGGTCCCAGCCACGTCATGTGACCAGGACACGGTGTGCCCCTCATAGGAGTCCCAGCCCCTCTTGCTTCGGCCTGCTTTCTAGCCTGACCTAAGGCTCCAGGAAGAGCCCAGCATGGTAAGAGCGGTCCCTGTCAGCTAGGGGGCGCCCTCTGCACCTACCTGTTTAGTGCGTTGAACATCTCTATGGTAACCAGCACAGAGAGTGCCATGGTGGTGGGGTAGCGGGATTCGAAGACTTCGCAGTCGATGCCAGAGAACATGGGGTTCTGATCGGTGCACTGCATAAAGTGCCTCTGTTGGGGGGAGTGGGGGGTCGCAATCAGAGCCACAAAGCACAGGCGGAGCACTGAGTGACCAGAACTTCCTCGCACGGTCATAGTAATTAGACCCAGTACACTCAAGCCGCGAGGGGTTCACCCTTACCAGCTGGTAGAAGGTCACTTGAGGTCCCTCCTCGTCAAACAGGTACCACCATGTAGCGGCACCCACAGTCCCCAGGCCCACATACCCTGCAGTGGGAGCAAGAGGACGCCATTGAGACTAGGGTGGGGCATCGGTACAGGTGCCCCCATTCCATTTAGTTAGATACCGACCCACAAGCTAAAAACGATTTAATTCCATTTCAATAGCAGTTTGATAGGAATGAGATACTACAGTACGTAACAGCGTTCCATATTTGGAGAGATGCGTAAAAAGGTCTAAATGGAGCATAAAATTAGAAGAGTCACTGGAAGCTAACTGTGAAAAGCACAAATGAAGAAGGTCAAAGGCTAGCGCAACAAATTCATTCGATTTGAGCAACACAGGGGTTTAGTTCCTGAGAAACGAAACCAATCTGTCTTTCAAAGCAAAAAAAAAAAAACCTAAAAATAACAGTCGTCTCAAACTTGCATGCCGTGTTTCAGAAGGAGCTAAACTTTAACATATGTGACGAAAAATAAATCAGAGTTTGTCATTTTTTTGCACGAAGGTCCACACGGATGTTCTGGTAGTGCCTTTTTAAACGGCCATGTACAGGTATGGGCAAAGATACTGGCATCCCTGCACTTCCTTCACACACAATTTCTTTTGTGTGCAGTGGAACAACACAAAAAAAAAAATCAGAGGAAAAGAGTCACATCTGATATCCTTCGGCTTAGTGGCGACTCGAGGTCTGTACACAGGGGTCAAGTATATAAATAAAAACAAAGATTAACAAGTTTACATAACGTCCCAGTGCCGGAATTCTTTGTAGTAGAACACGGTCATACTTCGGACGGTTCTGCTTCAGGCATTTTAAGTGTGTTTAAGGTAGTTACTAGTTAACGGTAGCCATATGCTAACATCAAGGCCTGTGAGGTGCAGTGATGCTTCTGTTGCCAGAGGGAAAAAATAAACTCAGGCATTTAAGTGGCACTGAGATATGTGCTGCAATATGATTTAACAGTCATGGAAAAGAAACTAGAAAAACATTAAAAAAAAAAAAAAAAAAATGCATATTAACCCGAAAGGTCGATCCATAAAATTTACAGATCGATATTTCTGTAAAAAAAAAAAAAAAAAAGGACTGCATTTATATAGCGCTTTTCTACTCTTCCGAGTACTCAAAGCGCTTTACAATTTTATGCCTCACATTCACCCATCCATTCACACATTCATACACCAGTAGCAGAGGCTTCCCTGCAAGGTACCAACCTGCACACTGGGAGCAATTTGGGGTTCAGTGTCTTGCTCAAAGACACTTTGATGGGGGAGGAAGCAGGGCTCAAACCCACAACCCTCTGGTTGCCAAACAATACCACTGCCTTCTGCACCACCATCTTCCCCTGTACACCCCCAGTTGTGATGGCCATCCCAGGCAGCAGTCCTGGGGGGTCCCACACCCCCGCCGCTACGCAGGACCTCACCTCCGATAGCTAGGTATCTGAAGAAGAGCCATCCAGATATAAGGGGCTCCTTGGCGTTGCGGGGGGGCTTGTCCATGATGTCCAGGTCGGGGGGGTTGAAGCCCAGGGCGGTGGCGGGAAGCCCGTCCGTCACCAGGTTCACCCACAGCAGCTGCACGGGGATGAGGGCCTCAGGCAGGCCGAGGATGGCAGTCAGGAAGATGCTGTGGGGGGTGTCACAGAAGAGGGGGGGGGGATGTAAGCATCTGGGGGCTTCTCACAATCCACAGTAATCACTGGTCCTGAGAAACATTTTCTGCCTTGGTGGGGGTCTTAACGTACAGCATGGTCGTGTCTAACTATGGACATCTCAAATGGACCCTCTTCCAGACCCAGAGGGAGAACTTGGCCCTCAAATCCTCTCATTACAGACAGTGACAGGGGAACTGATGTGACAGTTCTGGCTTCAGGAACCTTCCATCCATTGCAGGCCCTGGTGAGGAGGACGGTGGGGAGCCCTCACCAGACCACCTCGCCCACGTTGGAGGAGATGAGGTAGCGGATGAACTGCTTCATGTTGTTGTAGATGGCCCTGCCCTCCTCCACGGCCGACACGATGGTGGAGAAGTTGTCATCAGAGAGCACCATCTCAGAGGCTGACTTGGCCACGGCAGTGCCCGAGCCCATGGCGATGCCAATCTCTGCCTTCTTCAGGGCGGGGGCATCATTCACCCCATCACCTGTCTGGGGGTGGGCGTGGTGGACAGGGGGTCAGCACCAATCGTACCATATCTGCCATGTCCTGTGTCATCCATCGTCTGCACTGCACATCTAGTACAGGGCCATGTTGGTATATCATTCATCATATTTAACAAACAACGCATTTAAAGAAACAAAAAGGTTGTCTTTAATTTGCTAAAGCCTCCCCCTGGATGGACACTGAGGTACGTCCATCTAGCATACTGTCCCAGAGTGTATTACTGTTCCATCCATCCATCCATCCATCCATTCATCCATTTAGCTGTTACATTATGGTTTTGCTCACTGTCTAATGCAATGTGCTACTGAGCAGACGCCTAATCCTGCACACAACTCAGATGTCAGTAGTCATAAGACCTGCTGATTAGACTAGGCACTCCACCTGAAGTTAAGCAGGTCTGGGCCAGAACGTGTATAGGAGACCAACCAAGAAAGCTGGGCTGCTGCTGGAAGAGAAGTTAGTGTGGCCAACAGGGGAAGCCTATTCTGTGGTCTGTGTGGATCCCAGTGCAGTGATGGGGACACTGTGCTGTACAAATGGCAGCATCTTTCAGGTGAGACGTAAAACCAAAGGTCCTTAATCTCTGAGGTCATAAAAGATCTCTGGGAATCTTTCGAAAGAGTAGGGGTGGTGCCTCGATCTCCTGGCTAAAATTGCCCACTGTGGCCCTTTAAAATCTGGCCTCTTAATCATTCCCTAAGGTAACCGGTAAATTCCCATTTGCCCCTTGTGTGTGGTGAGCATACTGGTGCAGAAAGGCGACCATCACATCATCCAGGTGGGGGCTACAGAGTGGTGGTGATTCAAGTGGCTCCCCATTGCTTCTGTAAAACACTGTGGCATCTTGAAACTCGCTAAATAGACGTCTATCCAGCATGGTCACGAGGACGGCGTGAGAGCGTGTGGCAGTGCCCGTCACCGCCTGTGGACTCACCATGGCTGTGATCTCGTTGAAGGACTGCAGGTAAGCTACGATCTTGGACTTGTGGGCGGGCTCCACGCGGGCGAAGCAGCGGGCCCTCTTCACGGCCTCTCGCTGGACCTCGGGACTGAGGTCGTCGAACTCGCGCCCGGTGTACGCCTTGGCCTCCACGTCCTCGTCCTCGCCGAAGATGCCGATGCGGCGGCAGATGGCCACGGCGGTGCCCTTGTTGTCGCCCGTGATCATGATGACGCGGATGCCCGCCTCGCGGCACAGCTGCACGGAGCCGATCACCTCTTTCCTGGGGGGGTCCAGCATGCCCACACAGCCCACGAATGTCAGTTGGGTCTGGTGGCGGGGGGGGGAGGGGGTGGCAAGAGAGACACGAGTTCGACACTCTCGCCCTCATCCAAAATAAAGGAAAAAGAAGTGACACCCCCTCAGCCGGTGACTCGATAATGTTCCAACCTCAGTGAAATGGGCATCAGACACACAAACACACACACAATTACTGGATCTGAGCCTGTGCAGTATGTACGTGAGTCAATGCCCACTCCTGACCTCATACTCGGCGAACTTGCTGGAGTTCTCCAGGTCCATGTCCCCCTTGGGGGGGGGCGAGTCTCGCGTGGCCAGTGCCAGGCAGCGCAGCGTGTCTCGACCCGTGCCCCACTCCTTGGTCTGTGCCATCAGCTGGTCCCGTAGGCTGGGAGTCATGGGCACTTTGCCGGTGCCCATCCGCACAAACTGACAGCGCTCAATCACACTCTCGGGGGCGCCCTGACAAAAAAAGGGACACAGGGTTTACAGAAGTGCCAATGAAAAAAGGCGACGTTGGTCTTGATGGAAAAGTTCACGTTATTTTTTCATTTATGTAATATGTGTTCCTTAGGGTGGCTGTGCTAAATGGAGTGCCATACCTTGACAAACATCTTGCTGAGGGAGCCGGGCTTGGCGGGGGTGCAGTACACCGACATGGACTTGCGATCGCGGGAGAACTCCAGCGTGAATTCCTTCTTAATCACCTGCTTAATCACCTGGGGTAGGGGAGGGGGGGTGACACTGAGGGCGGTGTGGCCAAGAGGCTGATTCACATAACCATGATGGGCACCCCCCCCCCCCCCACATACACACACACATATACACACACAGACAGACACACACAAACATATACACACACACACACACACACACATGCACACACACCCGCACACAGCTAGGAGTCCTGCGGGGGGGGGGGGGGGGGGCGGATGTTTTTTTACTGAATGAGTCATGTCTCTCATTCATTCGCTCAACCTCATCATTTTGACTCACCCCCCATTAAAAGTGAGGTCCAACCTCCTCATAAAAAGGTCCAATCCCCCTCAAAAAACATGACTGTGCATTTTAGCCCGTGTATTTACATAGAAAAAAACAAATTCAACAAATGGTAAAGTGTAACTCCCATGGTGCAGTTACATAAAGATTATTTCAGTGCTTGCATTTATTACGGTCCCTTGTCCAACAATGGCTTGAGGTACATCTGCTAGGTGTTGTTAATGCTGCTTATTGGATTGTATTTCTGTCCTCTACCACTAGGGGTCACCGTTGCAACAGCAGGCACCTCGGTGAAGGTGAAGGGGGCGCCGTCGCCACTCATCTACCATCCAGACACGTGTGACGTTAATCGATGATGTAAGCGGGCACAAAAAGCCCTTGACAGATGCCCCGATAAAGCGAGCGAGACGCATTAAGATGCAACATCTCATCTCTCCGGCAAAAGACAGAAGTCTCCACAGTCTGGGGGAAAGCAATGACGTGATGCCCTCTACAGGAGGCGGCTCGGGGGTGCTCACGCTGGAACGACAGTCTTCTATTCACGGCTGAATGGCAGACGTGGCCTGAGAGCTTTTGTTTATCCGCCCATAACCCAGCTCTGAGCTAGAGATGCTGCTTATTCTCATAGGTCTGAAGGCTCCGAAGGGCTTTTCCCCGGAATGAACCACTTGCAACTTAATTTCAGACATTTCAGCAGGACACTCCTGTCCGCTTACATGGGGCTTAGCGATCTGCAGCCAAAGCATCAATCCCCAGTGGCCTCTACAGGCTTCCCCTGGGGGTCACTACATACCCCAGACACAGAGAGAAAGTAAGCTATTGACTGTGCTGACCTATAGCAGCTCCGCTAACCTGTATAGCTGTGATGATGGAGAACCACCGAAGCAGGGGTGGCTTCGCACGGCCGTTATGGAGAAGCTTCTGGCCGCCATCCACCCAAAGCAGGGATCCAAGTGGATGGATGGAGGTTTCTGAGTGCTCATGGATACTCAGTGGAGCTACATTGAGTTGAGTTTCCTCGAGCATTCAGAACCATCCATCCATGCGCTCATCCTGGTTATCGCAGTGGGGCAATTGCAGACCTGTTTGGCTAGATTTCATACAGAGAAACGAGTTCTCTGAATGTCGTTAAGGCTGTACCACACTACCCTCCACGCCCCCCAGCTTACCGAATTGCACACGCCTGCCCGCTCCACCTTGGTCAGCCCAGAAAGGTCAGTCTTGAAGACGTTCATCTTCTCCACCAGGGTGGTCAGGGCTGTCTCCGTTGCCTCTCCCACCTTCTCATAGACACCCTTGGTCTGCACGGATGACAGAGATGGGACTGCTGACATCGTACATAAAGTGATGTGTGAGGTGTGTGTGCTTGTGTGTGTGGTGTGTGTGTGTGTGTGTGTGTGTGTGCACGCGTGACCGTGTCTATGTGTGTCCGTATACGAGTGTGTGTCTGCATCTAGATAATGGATGGAACGCAGACACGCGTGTCATTGTGTGTCTCATTCAAAAGCACGTGGAGCCATTTCCAGATTAAAACCATCGTCCATGAATGCAGAGGAGCTGCAGGCTGCACCCACACAGCGCCCCCCCCCCACGACAAAAGTTGCCCGCTGGCTGATTCTAATAAACAATGTTTCCTAGATAGGGAAAGAGGAATAAAAATGAATGGCAGTTAAGATTTCACAAAACAGGAAGCCATTCAGGGGCCTGGCTGGGGCCCAGTCCATGTGAAGGCGAAGAGTAAGAGGAAGAGGAGCCAGGCAGTCGGGTTTGCACTGGGCCTCATGGCCGCCCGGGTACGCGCTGTGTGGCCCTAGACTGGCCGCCCGGGTACGCGCTGTGTGGCCCTAGACGGGCCGCCCGGGTACGCGCTGTGTGGCCCTAGACGGGCCGCCCGGGTACGCGCTGTGTGGCCCTAGACGGGCCGCCCGGGTACGCGCTGAGTGGCAATAGACGGGCCGCCCGGGTACGCGCTGTGTGGCCCTAGACGGGCCGCCCGGGTACGTGCTGTGTGGCAATAGACGGGCTAGGCTCCTCCCTTCTGCCTCGACTGGCGTCGATGTCGCACTAACCGTGTGCTTTGGGGGGTGGTGAACTCTCATACCTGCAGGACAGCCAATGCTGCCTGGGGCACGATGTACCGAGGTAACCAGAACCCAAAGCAGGCAGAATGGGCCGCATGGGCTCGGATAAAGGAATCACCCCCAGAAGGACTGAAGTTTGGGGGGATAGAGCCCGACAGCATGAAAAGCAGGGTTTAACCCAGAAGTCAAACACAGGCACAGAAGCACGCGGCCTCATTGTTCCTCACAGTAACAGGTAGTAAAGCAGTGTGTTTGGGGGGGGGGAGGGGGTGTAGGTAGCGTGTGGCTTACCTCATTGTAATCTAAAGAGGAGTCGTTGCACATGGCGCAAATGGTGGCCAGCTCCACCAGGCCGTCGTAGTCCCCACACTGCACGGGGCGGTCCCCCTTCAGCCTGAGGGGGGGGGGGGGGGAATAAGGTTATCCAACCAACAACAAAGAGTATAATGGCTTCAGCGTATACGCCATTGGCCCGGCCGGAGTCGGGTAAGCGGGGGCTTTAGCCGGGGCTGCGTGACGGTTAGTTAG
>JABFDZ020000109.1:31045225-31066359 GCA_019775955.2 Pollimyrus isidori
AAACCCGCTGGGAACGGCAGTGCGTCCTCAGCCTGCCCCCCCCCCACGGAATAGCCTCCTCATTCTCATAAGACTGCAGTCACTGGAAGACATTCAGGAGTCGACGCTGCCATTCTGATCGGCAACCTCCTTTTCGGATGAGGACACCCTCTCTCAGACTCACGGGGACACGTCCAGCAGCTTGGTGGATTTATTCGAGTAGTTGATGGCTAGGCTGATAGCAGCGACATTCTTCAAAGCCTGATGGGAGAGAGAGAGACACAGAGGGACAGAAAGTGAGGGGGCGGAGCTACCAGAACAGGCCCCGCCTCTCCCCAGGCATCCTCTTAGCGCAGTGCGGTTGGATACAGGAGTCGGACCCCTCCGCCCACGCCTCCACCATGCATGGTGATGAGATAGAATTACAGGCGCATTAGTCCGAAGTGCGGCCCACACACGGCAAGAATCGGGGGGGTACAGGGAGCCCGGCTTGACAGAGTACAGCGTGATTCATCGCAAAGCAAGAGACTCATTCACATCACCACAGATCTGTACTGTAGCTGCAAGCACAAAGCTTCCAGAAGCTTCCATCTCTGCTCAACCAAAGAGAATCAGCCGCATGAGAGTAACCGAGCGTTTTGTTAGACCTCAAGCCCACGTATCACCAGAAGCCCCTCACTCTCCTCCGTGCTGGGACCTTGCAGAAGATACTGCAGTAGGCCAGGTCAAAAACAAACCCTCACCTCCATTTAAACAAAACACAGAGATTCATCCAGAAAATGTTCGTTTTGAGCCTTTAATCCCGATTATTCCCCCCCAGAAGATAAGCTTCCTTGCTGAAGAAGTGCAGATACAATAAACAAGAATGGAAATTAAATTCAAATGGGTTCAAGCTCAGGCTGCCGTGTGTCATGCGGTGGGGGAAATGGAGACAAAACCAGCGGAGTCACAGTACCATCACAAACAAATGGTACGGCGGGAAGGGCTCCTGGGGTCGGATCTACACACGCGCCCCACCAGTCGCGGCAGTTCCCAGCATGCTCTGCTGCTCGCTGCCGCTCTGCACGGGACCCTCACCTGTGCCGTGTGATTCAGGAGCTGCTCACTGGTTGTCAAGGCCAGTAGGTACTCCTGGAGGATCCCCTGCTCCTGGGAGGCAGAAGGGATAAATCAGGCTTGCTTCTCGAACATTTACCGACAGCAAAAGGAGCAGAGACGAATGTGTCTGGGACCGCCGAGAACCACACCTTACAGCTGCTAGTTACAGCTGGGGAGTGAGGCAGGGCACAGAGGGGCGAAGAAATAGGACAAGCAGAGTTATTGGGAACATTCTGGAAGTGGGACTGGGCACAGAGTAGCCAGTGAGAGGCAGAAGCACAGCGACAGCGTGAAATTAGCCTACGGGGATTAAACACTGGGATGACACGGCTAACAGGGTGCAGCTAGCGCCTAGACGAGCTGCTGTGATCATTCAACAAGTGTGAAGCCAAAGTAATCTAACCAGGGAAGTTATAAAAACGCATTAAAGATACTGAAGTATACCCTTCAATACTGTCAAAAAGTTGTATAGATAGTATCGTTAAATAAATAAACGGCCAATCATGGGTTTTCGCTGGGCATGGCAGGAACAAGTACACCTCAGGTGATTCGTCGTTTCAAAATGGCTCCACCTCCAGTTTTGTTTTTAGTCAATTTACAATACGAGAAAAGAAAAAAAACAGCCATCATTACACATGATATAGTCCTGCAGGCAGTTCAAAGAGTAACAGTCAAGCTGACTGCTCTGAAATTCACACGAAGTGAGAAACCACATCCGGCGCTGAACTATCACTGGAAAATTCTGCTGCACAGAGTGGAGAGAAAAAAAAAAACATTCAAAATGGCTGCCGATGGACACGTGCTGTGCAGCCGCCCAAGCTCTGCAGACCCTCTAAACGGTGCGGAGCGCCGCTGCTCAGCATAAACCCGACTCGAATAAGACCAGGCCACAGCATCGTGAATACAAAGCTGACAGACTTGTAAAAACCCAAACGAAGCTGATTTTCCAGTGAGTTCCAGTTTCCACTATGAAACTTGGTTATATATTTTTCACCAACAAGCTTCATCAAGCTGTGTATGGCGGAAGGGGCACAAATACCCCAGAGCACTTTTATATGATTTTGAGGCAACCTGTCATAGACTAATTCACAAGACGGTTGGGGATCTCTGAAATGCAGCTGAATAAAAACTTTAACAATGACAGCAGTGTATAATTAGTATGGACTCAGAGAGGTGTTGTACACACTTCCGATGCACTAGCCCCCGTCACCCATTGATCTTGCTGAATCACACTGGCATCAAGACGCCTCTGACTGTAGACATGCCTGTCCTCGGCGTTTCAAAAGAAAAAAAAAAAAATTAAAACGCAGGCGTGAAGCCAGTTCCTTCCTCGACATCAGCGGAGGACGCACACTGCCCCCTGCTGCTTCGCCGTGGAGCCATATTCACGCCACCCAAACTAATGGAACCCACACATCTGTCAGATTCACTGAACCCGAGCTGAAAATCAGTTTCTGCAGTGACTCAGCAGAGAATAGAAGAGTGGAACACATAGCGTGGGGAGTGGGCGTTGTCATGGAAATCAGCAGGACCGAAGCGGACGGAAACTACTTCAGCCCCTCTTGCATGAGCAGACACACAACACAAGCCTTCCCCTCTTCATTCATTAAGAAGGTGCACCCTGCGGGCGAGTGTGGCCTGTTGCTTGCATCCTGAAACGCTGATGAGCCTACGCACAGATGGGCAGCTCCAAGGAGCAGGGAACAAAAAGAACAGGTGGGGCGAGATAACCAGGCTGGGATCCAACCGCAGTCAGTGCAGGAACGTCACTGACACCAACAGGGCCGCATTCCGAAAATGTAAACACAGCCCTGTAGCGTCAGGAAGCCCCTCAAGTGCATCAGACACAAATGAGACAGACATCTGGCTGCAGATTTTGCAATGAGACAACAAAACATGTGGAATACTGCGGTCTAAAGTTCAGAGAAAATGGACACTTGGGCAGAAGATGAAAGAAAAAAAAAAAAAAAGATCATTCAATAGCATCTGTTCGTTTTCCATCTTGTGGGTCCACTGAGGTCAGATGCAGCGGCATTTCAGGGGCAAGCAGGGAAGCAGAGCTCACAACTGGGGATGTGTGTCTTTTCTGCTCAGGAGTTCCCCCATGATGAAAGGTAAGGGAACACTCACAAGTCCCAGGCTGACTGATGTGCAGCTGCAGTCTGTCCCCCAGTGAAGGAGAGGGTGGCATCTATGCGGCAGAGTTTGCAGAGAGGAAAAATCTGACTGTTTGTGTTTATGCACCAAACTGTAGCTTGAGGAACCCTTTTTGGGGGAAAATAGGTGAGGAACTCAAATGGAAACGTCTAACAAGATCCTATTGGAAGACCTCAGTGCAGATAACTGGAGAGGTGTGATTGAGAATCACAGCCTCTGGGATAAATTGGATTGATGCGGAGTTGTCATTGGACTTTCCATGGACTGTAAAAGCCATGAAATGTCCATAATGAACATAATGTTCAAACACCAGGACATTCACAAGTCCACTGTGCACTAAAAGTGAGGAGAGTGGCAAATTTATCAGCTGATTGCTAATTATGGGCAAGTTGGATTCAGCTTATGGGAAGGAGTCCAGACGGCCAGGAAGACCCAAGGTCTGCTAGGAATGTATGATTAAAACTGAATTCAACTTATCACTCTTGAAAACTGGTGTACTGAAGTGGCTGCAATGTGCTAGAGCCTGAAATCATTCAGTCAGTCTCTGTGATGTCAGCAACCTGATGGCAATCTCCTGATTTGGCAGTTAGGTAGCAGGCCAGGCAAGCTGCGGAAAAGGCAGTCAGAGGCAAATGCCCTGAAATGGGAGGAGTCTAGAGAGGCTATCGGAAGTGATGATCTGGAAGCTCCAAAGATGTCTCAAGAAGGGGAGTTGGAACACTGCACAGGAATGTGTAGCACAAGTACGGAACTGTAAAGAACTCTGGAAACAGAAGTAGGGGAAAGAACACGGTGAGGAATTCTTCAAGCCAGTGGATATGGCCTTTGTTGGAAGCTTCTGGTGAATCAGAGTCTGAGTCTATCACTGCAGCTGAGTCACTATGGTGGTCAGAGGGGTCTTCATGGTGGAAAGGGTACAGTGGTAAAAAAAAAATAAAAATAAAATTTTAAAATCAGCCAAGAGATGTTGGAAGCACTGGATGTGTTGCATGGGCGGCAGGTAGAGTACTTCTGGATTCACAAGCAGCGGTGGTGGTCCCTACTTTGAAAAAAAGGGGACCAGACTGTGAGCTGCAGCTATAGGGGGGGGTTATCATCATTGGGAGATACTGGTGGTGGTGGAACGGAGAATCAACTCTCTCGCACAGCTCTGTGGGGGTTATTGGTAATGTGCCAACACAGTAGGTATATGATCACGTTCCCTGCCACATTCTGTGGCATACAAGCTATTGTGTGCTATTCTGATAAGAATGCAGTAAGAGATGCGTCTACATACTTGGCACAAGCTGTTGTTTACAAAGGGTGCTGGCCTTGCCAAGGGACGGCCTAGTCTAAAATCCTGTTTGTCATCTTCATGGGCAGGATATCAAGGTGCTGCAGTAACTGGAAGGACATCTGGTATGGGGGGCCAAACGTGACAGTCCTGCTAATTGCAGATGATGTTGTCTTGGATTCATTTGACCAGGATCTGTGCCCACCGGATCGATGAATGTGAAATGACAGGAATTCACGTCATAATCCCTGAAATCAAGGGATTATCGCAGAGAGATAGAGGACTGCTCTTTTATGGAGGGGGTGATGAGTCTGTCCTTAGTGAAGGATGCCAACTGGTTGGCACCCAAGACAACTAATGGCACTGCAAAGAGCTCCCGGAGCTGTCGGGAAACACACTGGAGGAGTTTAATCTCCCGGGTGGATAAGGAACATCTGGGGATCCCCAAGAACGAGGGACCAGAGAGGAAGAAATCTTACAGTGATTTAGTGCTGACCTCTGAGATGGAGAAGGGAGGTAATAAGATGGTAGATGTTTGCCACTTCACAGCTGTTCATGTTTTACAGAGAAAGGGCTCTCCTAAGCAGTTCTGCTGTTAGCCTTAACAGATGAACACTATGAAGTAATTTGCAATGATCAGGCCCCTGCTGATGATGCTTAACAACCTTTTTAAAAACAAACCTCGTTTGAGGCTGGAAAACACAGCAAGAGCTAATTATCTGAACCAGAATCTCTCTCTTGCAGGTGTAACATGGCAAAACGGCACACAGAAGAGCAGCGACTGGGGGTCCAAGACCCGAATGGGGCATCCTGCAGTCTAGGGAGCACTGAGGCTGCCCCCTCCACCGTGTCCCACTTACCACGGCCCGGGCCTCGGCCACGAAGAAGAGCTCTGTGAGGGCTCGGTGCAGCGGGAGCAGCATGGTGACATTGGTGAGGTCCTGGCCCAGGCCAGTCTCCATGGTGCAGAAGAGGCGCCACAGGGGGCGGAGGAGGGTCAGCTCGAGGCCCCTGGGAAGAACATGGAACAGGTAGCAGTCAGTCTGATTCTCGGCTCACAGCCGTATTCAACAACCAGCAGGCTGTTGGGTCCCTGAGGCATGGAAAAGCTCTCCCCAAATGCCACGGATGCGAAGGGTTAGCGTGTCGGATCAATCCTTCACAAAAATACCATGGAGAGCGACCATATTGCATACCGACAGTCTGCTCCTTTCCAATTCACAGCGGCCGATTAGGAACAGAGCCCAGAATGAGAGGCCTAGTTAATACCAACTCAGCTTCTGGATTCACCTTGTATGAGAACCAGACCTAGTGGGTTTGAGGCCCTTAACCCGGGTCGTTCCCTTGGGACTATTTGACCCTGCATTCTCAGAACTGTATGTCGCTTTGGATAACAGCTTCTGCTAAACAACTTAAATGTAAATATAATGCAGTGGGTCCGTCTGACTGAAAACAGCCGACAGCAAAAGTTCCTACTCCAGAAATGGGTTTTCAAAAATTTCCCACAGATCGATGCGAATTTACATATAAATGTGGGGGAAAAAAGTAATCTGATTATAGTTATGACTCTTAAGACCATCCGGTGGTACAGATGCCCCATCAGAGACCCAGTTAAGACCCCCCCCCCCCCTGCACGTGACAGCAGAGCATTTCGTGAAGTAAGATGCAGGAGTTACACAGAGGTGCCTCACCGCTGGGAGGGGCACTGCAGCATACGCAGGAGCAGGTGGATGGCCTTCAGACGCTGGCCCCCCGTCTGCCTGCAGGCCACGCCCACCTGCCACTCCCAGAGGTCAGCCAAGGGCAGGTGGCTGTACACCTGCTCGTCAGCTAATATCTGCTTCAGAATCTCGAAACCTGTGAATGACATAGAACCTCAACTGATCCAAGTACCCAATACCAGTTTGCCCGCCCTTATTGATCCCCCATTTGAGGCTTAGTATGGGGTAAAGATTTTATTCCTTTTCTTTGGAGGAACTGATTTTGTATTTGAGGAGGAAAAAGCTTATCATTTGTCACATGGCAGCAGAGCCTGCAGCGCCCATTAAAACAGCCAAGACGTGTTAACGATTTTAGCTTTAGCGGCACGCAAAGAGATTAAAGCTCAGGCAGGTCTGAAGCGGCTTATGAAGCAGCTGCTAGGAGCAATGATTAGCGACTGGCTTTCAGTCGAGAGAAAAACACCATGAAAAGTGGGTGCGTGAAATCACAGGCATGAAGAAAATTTTGGGAAACCCTAAAATCACCAAGAAAAGGAGCAGCAAAATCCTGTCTGCACACTGAGTATTAGAGCTGAAATAGCGTCCGTCAAAGCCTACAGCACAAAGGGCACGGACCAGCATCACAATACCTGTCTGGAATCGGCCCCGATGGCCTCCGGTGACGGTGAACCTGTATCCCCACTCGGTGTTGCTCATGTCCGATATGAACCTATAGTAGAGTGTGTCACCTATGGGAACAGCAGACAGACAATCATTTACTTAATTTTTTTTTTTCTTAGCAAGTCACAGAAATCAGCTCAGGATCCTTTAAAAAAATTTTTAAAAGCCCACCAGTACTCGTGAGGGTTTCCGTACTCAAGTTAAGTAAACTAACGGCTCTTTGCACATAAAATAGCGGCGTCATATCCGCAAGCGTGAAACATGCCCAACTTGCTTCCTCTTTGAGGAACTACAAGTGCAGGAAAGGATAAACTTGTTTTTCTAGCTTCTGAAACACAATACCACGAACGCTGTTGTTTCCTGTGCCCAACGTCTCCGAAACACAAATCGGGTTTTAAGTCTCCACACACACCTATAGCCAATTCGGAAAATCCAATTAAGCGCGGCATGTTTTTGGACTGTGGAGGGAAACCGGAGTGGCCGACTGGAAGCCCACGACAACACGGGGACAGACTCTACACACATGGGACCCTGGCGGGGACTTGGACCCAGGTCCAGAGGTGAAAGAGTTTCCCACCACACCCACATGCAGCATCAATCAAACAAACATATACATAAATAAAACTACAAATTAAATATTTAAACAGGAAGAACTTTGTTCCTAGCATCGTTATGCTAACGTGTCATAATTTGTCACATATTACAATATATTTATTAATGCACACACATTTACTCACTTGCCTCATTTCAAAATGTAATTGTTTGTACACAAATTTAGTTATTTTAAAAAGTTTGAATATCCACTCCATACAAAAGAGCTCATCTTATGAACATAGGAAACACGACCCTGTTTGAACGCAGCATAATATACCTGCAACAACAAAAGCAAGTACAGAGGCCAGATGGGGCGTGGCCATATTTCACACATGCAACAGAAATCTTAACATTTAACAGCTTGAACTCTAACTCTGACGAAACTACCAGCGCTGCCCAACTTTTACACTGAGGTTTCTCGTGCTTCTTCATGAATCTGAAGCAAAAAGCCCCCACAGCAACCTCCCCTGTTGCCGCAATTCTGTCTGACATAAACGTAGATTAACTCAATATGCACCTAAGCACATATAGAATGTCTAACTTGATATGTTCTAAGCTAGAATGACTAGGGATGTTCATAGATACCTCACTGGCACACGCATACACTATCACAGTCCTCGGGTGATGTGTATTGGCATAAGCTAACTCCAGCGAGAAAACTGAAAGAATAAAGACTCCCTTTGGTATCCGTGGATGTTAAGATGAGGCATGCATCTTAAAGCGCTTCTCTAGTTTACTCATTGGCACTTTGGAGAAGTATTTACAAAGGCGACGTCGATCATGGATTGGCCATGTCCTGTAAACAGCATGTATAAATCAATGCCGAAAACTACCGAAAAACAAGCCAACTGCATCTCCATGAACGTGGAAGCTGAAACACTAGCATTTCGAGATATCCTTAAGTGAAGTACTATGACAGCAGAGGAAGCGTGACCCGTCTCAGGAGGACAGGCAGTGTGCCAGTTCTGTGAGCTCACCCGGGATCTCGAAGTCGGTCCACTTCTGAGGCGAGCCACTAAAGTTGTGGAGATCTTGCACAAAGTCAGAACTGCTAGCCATCAGCAGCTCGTCACAGCCTTCCTCTGTGTGGCACCGCGAGTCGAACTTGATGCACAGGTATATGGCTCCAGGGATGTGGACCTTGTCCTGGTTTTGGAAATGAAGAAGTCTTACCCAACACATCATCATGGACGAGCAGACCGCACGGCAGCCTAGTCGGCTTTGAGCCCCACGTACTTCAAAGTTGGTGTCGTTGTCGTAGGGGTGCTTAGACTCCCGCACCTGCACCGCCATGCCTGGCTCCTCCATGAACTGGCAGGCGGTGAGGGACAGACTGCTCAGCATGTCCTCACTGCAGCCCTTCAGTACGTTCTGCAGGATCTGGGGACAGAGGGCTAGATTGACTGAGAGTGTCTCACACACCCCTCCAAAAGCTGGACCGACCCAAGTCACATGCACGCACAACCCCCCGACCCAAAACTACATCAACCCTCCCAGCCTACACACACACACACACACACCAAACCCCTATTCCACTACGCACTCCATCTGCCGAGTCCCACCTTCTCCCATAGCTGCTTGTCCTCCAACTGCATAAGCATGTCCAAGATGTAGACCATGTGGGAGGCGCCACTGAGCTGCAGCACGTCTTCGCTGATGGGCACGCCAGCGGGCCATTCGGCCAGCAGCAGGCCCAGCGTATGCCGGGCATACAGGATGGCCACGGCATCGTTCACCTTGAAGAGGAACTGGCGTACGGCCCGGTTGCTGCGTGCATCCAGCTCCTTACGCAGCAGCGCTGAGCTCTTGGTGCGCCGCTGCTTGGCGTAGCTCCGCTGCAGCTCGCCCTCCGTGTTGGTGATGAGCTTCTGTGTCACCAGGTTGGTCTCCTCCGTGGCTCTCTCGCAGCGGCCTGGTTTAGACTGGACATGTGGGCGAGAGAAGGAAGGAGCAGGGTTACTTACAGGATAGTCTATGGGACACAGCCACAGACCATGTGTATTATTTTTCGTACTACCTTGTTGCCATCATCACGGCCACCATTATCACCACCATCATGATCACGGTCATCATTATCACCACCATCTTACTAAGTCACCATTATCACCACCATCATACTCACTGTCACCATTATCACCACCATCATAATCATAATCACCATTATCATTACGGTCACCACCACCATCATCACCACCACAGTCACCATTACTCACCATCCTGATCACCACCACCATTGTCACCATTACTTAACATCCTGTCAATATCATCAAGGTCACCAACCATCATGTCAATCTGTTTCCTATACTGACAAGAACATTTCAACCTTTCAGAAATCTGAGGAGACATGGTGAAATACCCAGAGGAGGTCTCCTTCTGGGACTGGATCCAGCAGCCCTCCGACATGAACACGACTCCTGCTGCCATGCCGCTTGTGTAACCCCATGCGAGACGCATGGGGAAGCCGGGGTCTGAGAGAGACACGTACCACACACGGCATGACGATCATGTCTGTGTCCACTGCCTTGGCACTGCGCTCCTCCGCCCGCGGGCGCTTGGACGGCTGCCACTTCTGCGCCAGCGCGCAGATGGTCTCATCCGTCTTTATCACGTCACCGTCGAACCTGGGGGAGGGTTCTCTTTAGTTAGAGGGGGTGGGGGTGGCGAACTAAGATGGCACAGCTGCCAATCAGACGGTAATCTTGCGTTCAAGGATTAGACATGGTAGACATTAATTCATTTTTCCACCTACCTCTTCTGAACCTCCAAGAAGAAGGAGTCTGTTCTTTTCATCTGCAGCTCATACATGGCCCGAAGGATATGCAGCGGGGCATTAAAAGCATCGTGAGTAATCTGTTACAAAATAAAAGCAGGACAATGAAAACGCACCTTAGGACTCAGAGAGCATTGCCCCAGCTAGTTAATGGTAACCCTGAGGGATCCAAGCCCAGGGAGACCAGCTCAATGGCATGCTGTACCTGGAAGCAGATCTTGGTCTCCTCATCGAGGCCCTCAAGTGGGTCGGGCTTGTTGGGGTCCGGGTCGTCGGCACAGCAGCTGGAATGTTCCGAGTCATGTTCCTTCTCCGGCTTGCGATCATAAGGCTCCGAATCAGTGACCTCGGCCATGGAGCTGATCTCCTTCTTGGAGGAGTACAGCATGATGGACAGGATCTCCAGGTCTCTCAGGAGCCACATTTTGCTGAAGCCGGTGCCTTTGCTGCACTTCCTGACCAGCAGCTGGACCAGGTCTGCCTGCTGGATAGCAGCCTGGCCCATCTCCACACCATGTCTCTGCAGGGGCAGAAAAGACTTTCAGACTCGGGCACCGATAAACACTCCCATCTGTCCTCCTTAACCCATTGCCGAGTCGCTGTGACCCCAGAGATACCCATGTGAGCATGTCGAGGATGTCACCTCCATGCTGACAGAGACCAAAGAACTCAGAATCACACTGGTATGAGGCCCTAATGTTACCCACAAGCCATCAAAATGTAGAAAACCTCAACAGAGGAGAATAGACCAACCTGACTTAAATTCTTGCTGTGATTAACCAACTTGCACAACAGAATTTAGAACATGACCGCTTGGGTTGGCATGCCACAGACAGACCATCAACCAAACACCAACCACAAATTAGGTGACTGAGAGGAAGGGAGCACGGAGCTAAAATCTGCGAACTGGTAGGAGGCCAGTAGACGACTCATCATGAAAACAGGTAGATTTTAATATATATATATCATTTATTAATTATTTTCAGATATTAACCAACTTATCCCCCAAATTCTCAGTGTTCTGGTGAAATAATGGCTGTGTTCTCGTGGTCTAAAAGGTGTAACGTGGAAGATAGTGTAGAGCTGACCTTCAGGCTGGTGTAAAGCCCCTTGAGGGCCAGCGACAGGACCCAGGTGGCCTCCACAGCGTCCGGAGTGCTGCCCTCCAGTTCACTCTGCAGGAGTTGACTGCAAATGGCCGTGAAATGCTCCAAGTAACGGACGAGGGGGACAGGCCCCACAGGGGCGCACTGACCATCAGGGGGCTGCACCAGCTGGTAGTCCTTCACTGAAGGGGGGGGGCAGGGGCATGTGTGAGGACCAGGGGCAGGGAAACACGTCCCCAAATCCCGGCCAAGCGAGCCTCACCAGTCCTCCTCTTGCGGGTCCTCACGTCCACCACAGCCGCGCGGTTCTTCTCCGTGAAGTGCTTCAGCAGGATGACGCAATGCTGTTCGTTGGCGTTGTCCATGAAGGTGGAGTGGGAGCCCATACACAGCACCTGGAGGGACAGCAGTGCGTTGGAGAAGATGATCTTGGCAGAAGCTTTAAAGCCACAAGAACAAAGGCGCTCCAAAAAATGATGGCCAGACGAGGAGAAGAAGCACCTCCGGGAATCCCACCAGCACCAGCAGGGTGAACAAGTTGGAGCGTTTCAGCTGGGTGGGAAGCTGCTGGACGCAGTGGTCGGTGAGGGCTGCGATGACGCTGCTCCACTGGGGGGAGCCGTTCAGGTCCCGCAGGATGTCCGCCACCAAGCACGCCCAGTCTAAGCCGATGCGGCTGCAACAGGGACGAGGAGAGACTCAACCTTGATGTCCTCAAGAGGGTCGCAACAAAAAACACAGAAAAGTAGGGAGGGGCTACCTGTCTAAGCACACGGCACCCAGGCTAAAGAGCAGCTGCGTGGTCCTCCAGCCGGGGGCATCGGGGGCTCCGTCCCCTGGGGTCAGCAGCGCCTGCCTGTCTGCCAGGGCCTCCGTAACAGCAGTGTCGGCAGCCGCCGGCGAGAGGCGCAACAGCAGCTGACCCAGGAGGCCGAGCGTCAGATGGTAGGTCTCATTCAGGCAGCCGGCGTTGGAGATGACGACGCGGAAGAGCAGGGGGAGGATGGAGCTGAGGCTCTGCAGAGGGAGGGTAGAGCCCGGGGGCTGGCGAGATGGGGGCAGAAAAGGTTGGTTAAACCGTCCATATTCACCCGAAGGAGGAACTTTACTCTGGATCACAGATGTGACAGGGTTGGGGGGTGGGCGGCATCTCACAGGCTTGCCAGGGGGCAACATGGCCGCCAGCAGGCCCAGGATCCTCTCTCGGGAGCACTCGGCAAACACGTGTTCCTGGAGGGGCTGCTTGGCGGCGCGCTCATCCAGGGGCGTCACGGTGGGGGGCACGTCGAGGTTCGCGTCCGTGCCAGCCCCGGAAGCTGGCGAGGCAGACAGAGACATTGCTCAGGCCTGGCCCGGCATGGAGAAGTCCGGGAACGCAGGGCCTCTGCAGCCTTGTAAGAGCGCGGGTACCTCCGCCAGGAGTCAGGCTGGCATCAGACGACGTCTGGCTGAGGCCACTGATGTCGCGCCGCTGCCCCCCCGGATCTCCTGTGGGACCCCCCGAGGCCAGCGGGAGATGGGAGGCTGGTTGCCCATCGTTTGCCCCGCCTTTGTGCTGCGGGGGGGTGGGGGGGGAGCGGCGTGTTAAACAATTACCAAAAAAGGGTTTACCCTTCATTCCAGCATTCCAGATCATGACCAGGTCATATAAAGGACAAGCCACACATTAGCACACGTCAGAAAGATGGAGGACGATCTTAAGCACTGCCTGCCGTCATCATCCAGGGCACAGACAGACCAGCCAGCCCGCTGCGCGTTTCGCTCTTAATTATTCCAGAAAACTCCGGCTAGCACGTTGGCACATATCCGCCGTCTATTTATAAGGACCCGCATGCTGAGGCACAGATTGGAATGCGTCATCTGATGGAGGGCGGACGACGCTGCAGCTGGTCACCTTGTCCCTAGGGGGCGGCGGTGAGCAGACTGTGGCAGTGCCACCTGGCAGGGGGTCCTGGCCAGACTCCGGCTCACTTTCCGAGGCCGACTCACCCGACGACAGCAGAGACATGAGTGCAGAGGTCCGCAGACCTGCATGGGGGGGAGGGGGTGTTATTTTCACCAAAATTGCACCCTAGAATGAATTCTGCTGCGTTATATGGTGAAGGCAGCCAGGGTTGCCACGGTGAAACGTTTCGGAGATGTGAGAAGCCTGCCAGTTACAGAAACGACTGACCTCTACCCTTTTGACCCTTCAGCAGACAGTCGGCGATGAGCTCCGAGCAGCGGCCTTGCAGGGTGGCGGCGCCGCCCTGGGCCCCGACCGCCAGGGCCTCGCCCTCCAGCTCGCGCTCGCCGGTCAAGTCGGAGGCGTAGAGTGCCAGCGCACAAAACAGCAGCCAGGCGTAGTTGTGGATGTAGGGCTGGATCAGACGATGCCGGTCGCTGATCCGGATGGTCACCATTGGGTACACTGTGATGCGGTGCGTCGGCAGGTGGCTGGGAAAGGGAGACGCAGCGGTAACACAGGCACGTTCCCAGGAGCCCAGCGGAGGACAAGGCGGAGCCCTGCCCCGCTCACCTGTCGGGGTAGCGCTTGGCGTTGTAGCAGCCGAAGCACAGGTCGAAGTCCTCGCACACGTTGCAGTTGATCCTGCTGCCCACGATCAGCCCTTGGCAGTGGTCACAGGCGTATTCCATGTTCACCATCTCATGGTCGTCCTCGTGGCCCTCGGGCTTGGCTCCGCCTACCAGCAAACGGCAACGGCTCAAAAAAAAGTCTACCCGAGTCAGACCACGACCGCGCAGTTCTACGTTACCAAACGTCTCACCAGTGCCCAAGGCTTACCAAGACGTCAAAGCCTTCCAGACATCCCAGGAGATGCATCGAGGCGGTCTGGAGGAGGAACGCTAGCCCACAGACCAGCAAAGCACTGGAGATTTACCCAGGATTCTCTGCGGTTACAGGGACTCAATACCATGGGGGGGTGGGGCTTACTGAGGAAGCAGGTCTTGCAGAGGTCCATGTCAGTGCACTGCAGGCAGCGGTAGCGGTGCCAGGGTGCGATGCGCTCGCAGCCATCGCAAGAGATCTCCACATTTAACAGGTCGCAGTAGCGCGCGATGAACATGTGCATCTGCGGGGAAATCGGGGGGCACCCTGGTCAAGTGGCTGGAGGCAGACGGCACCAGGTCCGAGTGCTGCTATTGCTACTATTTGCCTGATCTGGTGGATCTCCCTTGTAAACAGGTTGGGCGGGAGGCTGACAGTATAAACAGTAGTGTGGCTGATAGGTGCTCACAGGTCAAACGTCAAGTCGGTTGGAGGTGCATCTCTTTATAGGGTTAAGCTCCATTTGAAGACTCATGTAGGGAAGAGTAAATATTTAATTTCAAGCAAAGGCTGACACACACCCGGCAGGTGCATTCATAGGGCTTCCCAGGTTTATTACCAGCACCGCCTGTCGGCAAACATTTGCCTGGCTGGAGCAAATATGGTTCTATGTAAACTTGAATGTACAGATGGCCGATTTCTCAACACGCACTCTAATCCCTACATAATTCTTTTGAAGTGAGATCTCCTGGGAAAGCCCAAAAGATCATCAGCCATGCCAAGCATGTTACAATCAAGTGTTATGAAGACCTTAAGCGTGACTCTCCTTAATGGTAACCAAGATCAACTCAGAACGCTGGTCTTCACCAGAGAGGCGTAGCCCTGCAGGAGAAGGCCGACCTCACCTTCCTCCGCTCCTCCGGGGAACCCTGGACAATTTTGTCGTACCACTTCTCAAACATCCCATCCTGACACTCGTCCATCCATTCGCAATTCCTCAGGTAGTCGGCTACCTCGTCCTCCTCGCTCCATTGGCTAAAAGGCCCAGAACAAAAAACGGTGGCCATTTATCATCCAAAACCTGCCACCATAGGGGGCACCACATATGGACCTTAATAAACCTGAAGGTTGCTGCTCTGAACCCCAGGAACAGTCTACGGTACTAACAGTGACTGGGTTAATTGAGAAACTATAAATTTTAAATAAAAAAAAAGAAACATTCATTTACTGAATGTCTACCTGTTGCCTAAAAATGTCAGTTTTTTCTCCCCCCCACCCAGTTCCTTGTACCTTATAGCTATATCATGGACGCTGATGTTCTCCTGGGCCATGGAAAGCAGGAGATCCGGCAGTTTGATGTCAAGGAAGAGCGGGAGGTCCTGCACTTCCCAGCTCATGTCGAGGAGGTGGAGAAGGCAGGTCTGCACGCAGGAGAGTGCAGGAAGCAGAGCCCTGTGAGGGACGAGGGACACGGACCATTAAAAAGCCGCTAAGATGGGCCAGCATCCTGTCGCTACAATCAAAGGACCCTTACTTATCGCCGATGGACTCGAAGCTCTGGACGGCATCCACCAGCATCTGCACCAGCTGGTGGTATGACTGGCGGACCTCATCCTGCACCTCCTGCCCGCTGCCAGACAGCTGGGTGAAGTAACTGCATAAAAAAGCAGCAACAGTTAAACGGGTGATGGCGAGGACCATGGGGCCTCCTGAAATTCAGACCTGATGCTCCTCAAATAGATCGATGTCGGATTTAGACTGCAAGCTTACATGGTGCAGGCAGCTCTCTCGCCTCAACTCTTTATTAATCCATTTCTGGAGTACAATTTTAATCAATATCTCTTAGCATCTTGATGGGTCAAAACACACATTTTCTTTCAAAGACAGCTAGTCGGGCAGGCTGCAAAATATTAGACTACAAATGCAGGATAATTTGTACAATTTGCAGGTCGACTGCAGAGAATATGGAGAGATTATGAACGAACGCAGCTAAAACCGCACGGCAATGGGCTACAGTCCCTGTCGGCGGGAAGGGGAAAGCTTTCCGTTCCAGCCCCCACCTGGTGAAGTCCTTCTGGAAGGCCAGAAGCTCCTGGAGGAAGAGGATGCAGGAGGCCTGGAAGAGGTGCGGCTCACCCAGGCAGCACAGGCACTGCCGCACGGTCTGCAGCGCCTCGCTCACGCCGAGGGCCTGGGCCTTCCTCAAGGACAGGAGCTGCAGGACGCTGCATACACGCATGCACAGGTCAGCGGACCGCGCTGTTTATGCATGTGCTACGCGCCAGACCTCACCAAATCGCACACATGCTAACGAGCTTAGCGGTCAAAGACACAAAAAACAGGCATCAGTCTTAGCGTGTTAGAGATCCTCTGCCTTGACACAAAACGATATATAATGACTATAAAGAGCACTTCAGCCGCACACTGCACAGGGAGGAGCAATCGGGACAGCCGGCGATTAAAGTTAGGTCTCTTCTCCCCAGATTATACGAAGGGCGATATGATCGCAATAGCCAGAGGCGGTGGCACACCTGGCGTCGGAGATGGTCTGGTCCTTCAGGAAGTTCATGATATCCTTGAGGATGGGGAACCTGTCCTTGACAGACAAGGGAGGGCGGGACTCCTCCACGGACCGGAAGGAGAGCAGCCGCATGCGGCCCCTGCTAAACGCCGCCTTGCGGTGCAGGCTGAAAGGGGAGGCCGGTTCTCCGGGCAGAGAGGTCAGACTCTCAGTGGAGCCTCGGTGGGGGCTCCCGGTAAAACTGCCCGGAGATCCGGGGTCGGAACCGCCGGAGGTCTGGACCGCCGGAACGTGACCCTTCGAGGGGGGGTCTGCTCCAGCTTCACTCCCACCAGCCTGGAGCCCGGACGTCGAGCTGCCCTGGAAGTCACTCTCAGACACAGAGGTGGATCTGAGGAGCGGATAGGAGTCATTCCTGAGGGGGCCGTCGTCTGCTGCCGGAGCCCAACAGGGGGCGAACTTGAGCAGGAGCAGGCTCTTGGCAATGCAGGCATCCGCTGGTGAGAGACGAGACAAGCGGTTTGGAGAATGAGGGGATGCAGCCACGGGAACCACAGAGACTGAAGAGAAAGGGAACAGCGGGGCAGTGAAGCCCCCAGCTGGCGGGCGGGAGCGTACCCTGCGCCTCCGTGCTCACTTCCTGGACCTCGTCCTCCTTTTCCTCTGATGGATTCGCTGCTCCCATCAGGTATCTCTGTTTCATCTCTAGCTGCAGAGCAAAAATAATAATAAAAAAAAACGGGCCTCGATCGTCAGGCGCTAATCCTGGCAGCATATAAGACAGCTGCAAGAACAGATCCTCGAGCGGGTACGTTTCCATGAGACAGCAGCTGCCCCCCCCCCCGGGGCATGCAGACGGAGCCTCCTAAGCACACTCACCATCCAGGTGCGGATGCCCTCCGCAAAGCTGTACACATGAACAAAGTCCTCAGAGAAGCTGGACTTCCCCCCCTGGGCCACTGCTCAGCAACAGAAGGGCAACATTTAGATTAGCTTCGCTGGACAGTTTGCTAGCCCAGCACCCCACCGCCTAAAACTTAAACTGATCTTCCAGGTGAATGGTGTAAACAAGCAGAAATTAATTATTACCGTAGTTCCGCAGACTGCGGTGTAGGACCGGGGTGTGGTAAACCATGCAGGCCCATATAGCGTTGACGGCCTGGTCAACCTTTGAACCCGTGACCACATCGTTCCGGGCAGCTTGCTTCCTGCAGGCCAGCACGAGCGCTTTCATCATCTCCGCCCCACCGTCCGAGGCGTCTTCAGACGGTTCCCAGCTGGCAAAGTCGACGAGGAACTTGGCGAGTTCGTCAGAGGGACTAGTGTTCACCTGTATGGCACATGGAAACCAGACAATTACTCATTCAATTCAACATTCAATAAAACACAGCACTTAAGTAATTTAAATTGAATAAATGACTTCAACTGCATTTGAAATTATTTATTCATTACACCAAAACACTCAATCTTTAATGGCCTTGCTCAAAGGAGGAAAATTACTCTGCTGAGCCTGGGATCTGATCTGGTGACCGTCTTATCATGGGCACAGTAAGCTAACCAGCTGAGCTACACACCACTAAATTTTCACGTAGTTGAATCATTCATTTCCTTTCCACTCGCAGGTAGCGAGGCCTCGCCTAGTGGGGGAGAAGCACCGCTGGGGTGCTGCAGGGTCTCCACGTTACCTCACTTCCACCCCGAGTGTGCTGCTCTCCTTCAAGCCCCTGCTTGAACATCGGTTTCCACAGCGCAGAGGCAAGGATGTGATTCATCTTCCCCGCCGGGAGATCTTTTGCACTCCCCGTTTCTGCCAAACAACATGGAAGCCCCTCACACATCCTAACCACGGATCTATTGTCATGGACAAGTGCACGTGCCACCTTCCGCCACTCGGACCGGGACCCGGCGGGGTGCTCACCCTGGGGTGACTTCAGGGCCATGGTCCGCGAGGCCAGGCGCCCCAACAGCCGAGCCGTGAGCAGCAGCAGGTCGGAGACCCAGGACACAGAGATGTCAGGCAGCCCGTGGGCCACGACCGAGAACTTGTAACCCCAGCCGTTGTTGTTGCTCTCGGAGTGGAAGAGGAACTGCAGCTGGGGTCCCCCTCGGAAGGTCACTTTCTGAGGGCGGCAAGAATGTACTCAGGTGTCAAGGAAGCAGGGATGAAGAAGAGGGCCTCTGCAGGCCATACCCAGGCGCTGGCTGGTCATTTACAGGGCTCCAGTCAATCAACTTGGGTCCTCACACCTTCCTGCCCCAGGGTAGTGACAGTTTGTGGCCAACAGGGGGCACCCAAAACCTCAGCGGCGCCACATAAATGCGTGGTTCGACTGATGGTAAAAACTGCCCTTACCTTGGGCCACTTATCCGTGCCGACCTTCAAGCCGTAACAAACCTTTCCGCCCCTGGCATCTGTAAACTCCAGGTAATCGTATCTATTGGGGGGTTCCAAAGACAGAAGGCCAGTTGAAGAAAGAACGTCAAACATGTGAGCGTCCACCACAAGCCAGCCAGGGATGGGGGCAGTAAGTCAGAATGATACCCTTCTCCACCAACACCCCCCCCCAGCATAGTAACAGTTTTTTCCACACACTTACAGGTAACATTAAAAAAAACATAAAAGAAATTAAGAGTTGTTTAAGAAGGCATGACTCGGGACAGCATGCTTATCCAAAGCGACATACAATTCTGAGTGTCAGTCAGGGGTTAAGGACCTTGCCCAGGGGCCCAATATAGGGAAGTCAGAATGCTGACCCAGGGATTTGAACCAGCAACTTTCTGATCACGGGCACGGTCCTAACCCACTTAGCCTGACCGCATGCCCCAACGTCTATGAGAATAAAAACCACAGCACTGAAACAAGTGATTCCCCACACGAGAGATTCTGATGACTCATCAGAAACCATGCAACGTTAAAGACCCAGAATATCACCGATGACAGCTAAAGGCCTCCGCTACCTTTTCTCAGTCTCGCATCTCTCGTCGAACTCCACCTCGAAGGACGTGGCCCCGGGACACTTGAAGATGGTGGTCTCGTGTCGGCTGCTCTCGTAGCTGTGGGCCGACTCCATGCTCCAGGTCCTCAGGACCACAGGCTCCTGGGGGCACGGCAGAGGAACACAGTGCACAGGGGGCCGCAGTGCACCCGACTCTCAAGGAGACCGACAGCTGGGAAGGCGGTGCTCCACAGGCAGACCTCCCCCCGCGTAAGTATCACCCTCCACCACGCCCAAACAACTGATAATGCCACCCCCCCCCCCCCACATCAAACAAAACACCTTGCAACAAAAGACACAAGCTAAAAATATCCTAGCGATATATACTAAAGGATAATACATATTAAATAACTTTAAAAATATGTAGTGCCAATTTGTCACTATATGTAGGCAAGTCACCGTTTTACATTTATGCTTCTGTAAAATGTCTCTCGAATATTTTTGTGCAAGTCTGGATTTACGAATGTCAGTCTTCCGAAAGTCGGGAGCTGCCTGCATCCAAATAAACTCAACATGGACGGCCATTGTGTTATGCAAATGCATGGAAGAACAGACTGACTGAAACGGAGCGGTACTGGAGTGTGAATAGAGTGCAGGGTGGCTTACTTTGGAAAGGGCTTCATCCTCATCCTTGTCGCTGTACATTTTCTTCAGGATCTCGATCAAGGCTGTGAAGTTTTTCAGCAGGATTAAGTGAGGGACGTCCAGGGAAGCGAGTTCCAGAAGGAAGATTATCTGGAAAAGTAAATACGACCAAGTTATGCGACAGCACACCCTACATGTGGAAATAACCCATATCTACAGCTTAAAATTTAGTACTGAAAAACCTGCGATACTGCAACCACTAGAGGGCAGCACTATCCAAAATAAAATAGTAGTTGTGTCTCGAATACCAGTTGCCTAGTAACCATGGCTAGGATAGAGGGGCTCAGCTTCTCCATGATCTCCACTCCGGTGTGCTTCTCCAGCAGAGAGGTCATGACACCCTGGACGCCCGAGAGGAACCGTTCCACATCTAGGAGAGAGAGGAGGACGGGTCAATGCAGGAAGCTCCCCAGAGGTGGAATGGGGGCTGGGGAGAAGATGATCTGCTCACATCGCAGGAGGATGTCCCTGGCCAAGTGGCACAGGGTTGTGGGTCCCGCTTTCAGCTGGAGGTAGACCCAGGAGAGCAGGCTCCCCTGAAGGGCCCAGAAGAGCGACAGCAACACCTTCTGGCTGTGAGTGCCACTGCCGGCAGCCATCAGTGTCTCACACTGGGGGAGAGAGGAACAGCATCCATCAGTACATCCACAATAGGACTGCAGTGAGGCTGGAGCCTATACTTGTAAGCACAGGGCAGGGGGACACCCTGGACGGGATACCAGTCCCTCACAGGGCAGCGGGACACCCTGGACGGGATACCAGTCCCTCACAGGGCAGCGGGACACCCTGGACGGGATACCAGTCCCTCGCAGGGCAGGGGGACACCCTGGACGGGATACCAGTC
>JABFDZ020000109.1:31068766-31091808 GCA_019775955.2 Pollimyrus isidori
ATCGGTGTTGCATGCGTCCAGTAAAGCAGCTGCGCAGAAATAAAGGCAAACCGCCGCGATCGGTGTTGCATGCGTCCAGTAAAGCAGCTGCGACATAAAAGCGTTTCACTGCAACAGAATTTACACGCCGGTTGTGTCACTGCTCTTAAAGCAAAGTTCATGTCTGAAAATCGGAAAGCCTGGTGGCCACTGAAAGCTTCGTAACCTGTAAGATCCTCCAAGATATTACCCATCGGCAAAATGTCATAGTTGTTTAGTTCACTGACTGACTGAGCAAACCAGTACACCCAACTGATCTGAAATACCACTGCAAGTTTGTTCACTGAATGAACACACACACTATTTTGAACTACTTCAATGAACTGTAGACATACAGTACGCTGAAGCTTAACTGAATCACGCAACAGAGCACTATTTACTGGAATCAGTATTTTTATGCAGCAACATTTAAAAACATACAATTATAACAACAACAATGAACTGTGTTAACCTCAGTTTTTAGCATATGCTAATAGTTCATGTTGTTGCTTTTTCTTTAGCGTCCAAACAATATAAAGCTGTTTTTGAAGTGAACAAATTAGTGATTCAAAGATTCTAATTTTGTATACTGAATGAAACTAATAGAATCACAAAGAATCATCTACCACATGTCTTAGTGAACGGTTTGATTTTATTGAGAGTCTGCAACGCAAGTTTCAAAGCTCATGTTTTCTTTTTAAAAACTGGGAAGGAATACTACTCATTTACATTAAAAACCTTTGAGTCAATTTTAAAACACAATAAAAGGTATATCGATATAAAACTGTATACCGATAAACAGTATAGAAACGTCCGTTCCGCCTCTACTAGGCTATGAAACAGCTTCATACCATAAGGCATCAGAACACACTAATATCTGGACTGTCTCTCTTCAAATTCTTCGAAACAGCATGTACAACAGCATGTACAACAGCAAGTACAACCTACCTCCAAATTGCAACTGCACTTTACTTACAAAGTTTACATCTCTGCACTACTTACTTGTGTGTGTGTGCTATTTATTTACTGCCTATTTGCACCTTGCATGCCCAATTATAATACACAACATTACAGTATGTTGCACAATGGCCATAGAGAACATCATTTCATCACTCTTTGTACATGTATGAAGCTGCTGATGAAGATATAACCTTGAACTTGAACACAACATTGTTTTCAAGGCTTTAGGATGCAACAACTTGTTCTGAAAATATGCATTCAATATACCGGCCAGCCCTAGGCAACAATAAAAGCTGTTTTTGCATGAACATCTTTATTAAAAGATGTTATTGGCCTCTGCCAGTAGCTTTTCCCCCTCAGAAAAAGGCTTTCTAGGGACATTTTGAAATTGATGTTCAGCACGATGGTAAGACATGTTAGCCTGCCCACTAGCCTTTAGCTCCACTTATTTTCCAATGCTGCCTTTGTGCAATACTATTTATCACAAGAGTCGTGGTGCAATACTATTTAATCACTTATCACTATACAATTCAATGATCAATGCTAGCACTGTAAAACCCACTGTGCAATACTATTCATTACTAAATATCCCACGGTGCAATACTATCACTGTACAACCCAAGGTACAATACTATTTCTGTACAGTATTATTTTTTCACTGTACTACAGTGGTGGGTGATGTGATGATATCATCGATACCTGAAAATATCAGAAGCAACCCGGTGTTGACATTTGACTAAATGGCGATTGTCGCCATCGTCAGGGAAGCAGGCGACGCACAAAACAAGATGACAGAAGAGGATTCCGCTTTCGGTTCAGCCTTCGAGCCACAATTCTGCTGCGGGCAGCTGTTACACCCAGACGCTGCCCGGTGCGGTAAAAGCCCGTTCCACACCTTTGACAGCCATTTCACCAACTTATCTTTCAGTCAGCAGGCAAAAGAGCTTCCCAGTTTATATGGAAGGCTGTTTAAGGGCAGCCGACCACCTCGACAGCCTAGTTATGAGTTACTGCATTGCAGCTTCTTTTGTTCATGGGAGGAAGTGGTCTTCACAGGATGCAGCCAAAGCTCGAGATAAAAATCATGAACCATTCACAATTTTTTTAATGAATCAGGCTAGTCTATTAGTTTTTAAAGCTTGGTGGTGTGCAGACTGCCTGTTTTTTTTTTATTTAGTCTATGCATAACATTTTCAGTTTCCCAGTTTGCTTCATACAACGTGAGAATTTACCAATACCCATGTTAAACTGAGCTTACCAACCTAATTTTGCTAATGTCAGTATGCATATCAAATACATCTCCAGCTATTCACCTCATTGAGCTGCCCCTTTAAGAACTACAACGCCCATATGCCAATACTTTGCCAATAGAATAGTAATTGAAATAAATCGCCAAAGTAATGGCACAGCGCAAACACAAACGAACGTGCCTACAATGTCAAAGAAAAACAAACAGCCTGAAGTCAAAGTTTAAGGAGGCAAGAGACTCGAATCAGCGCATCGGTCATGATCGCACGGCGTGCCAATTTTACGACCAGCTTTGTACCCGTGTAAAAACGTATCAATGTGCGCGTGCGTGACGTTTCAGAGCACCGATGCGTTCACATTACAGTCAGATACAGGTCACTTGTACTTATGAATGTGAACCGTCAAGACAGACAAATCCGATCTGAGCAAAAAAAATTTTTTTATTTATTTTTTTTTTTTTAAATCGAACGATGTGGCTGGCAGTGTGAACGTAGCCCAAATGACTAGCTGGCCAACTTCCAACCAGCCAATCACAATCTGAATCCAAGTCCCACTGGCCAATATCACCGGTCCACAGCGGTCTCTAATATTACCATTGCGTACAATGTGTGTCCATGCAGGATATGTAACCCTGGGGGTCAGTGGCATGCCTGGTACCCTGACTGCAGGTAGCATTTAAGGACTCTGATGGCGAGCAGTCCTCTCGGGCCGGGCCGGGCCGGGCCGTACCTGCACAACCCGACACTGCTGCAGCTTGATCTCCGTGTCGTTCCAGTCATCCTCCAGCTCAAACCAGCCAACCGGCTCGTCCTCTGTCAGCTTCGTGTTCTTGCTACTGTGGGATCAGATTCAGGACCAGTGAGCACAGGGCCAGTTTATCGCAGCAGAGGCTGGAAGCTGCTTGCCATTTAAGGGTGAAACGTTTGAAGACAAAGACCCAAATAAGAGTAAATGGCCTTATCCTACCTTTCTTTCAGGAACTGCCTGAAGTCCTTGAAGGTCCAGGTGTCATAGTTCTTGAAACGCTTGAAGTGTTCCTCTGCGTTGAAAGCGTCAGCCTCATTGTAGGCGAACACCAACCCGAATTTGGCACCAATGGCTCCTTTACGCACCTAGGAAAATCGACCCGGGAACGGGAGAGGTCGGCACATCGGTCACCCCAAACACCGGCAAAGATGAGGATGCGTATCAGGAAGCCTCGACTCACCCTGATTTTTATCTGAGTGACCTGGAAGGAGGTCTGGTCCGCAGTCGACAGAATGATGGCGGCTTTTTTCTTCCCGGTTTCCGTTAGGAACCCTGGGAAAGGCACAGTGGGGGGTCACAGCATTGGACATGAACTCAAAGTGAAGCAGGAAGCAGCTGAGGTGGAATCTAAACTTTATAAGCTACAAGTTTCATGCAACATGCAAGACATTTGCTTTCATTTAGCTGTTAGACAATACAAACATCATGCTCATTACATTAAAATGTCAGAGCCTTGGGCCTTGTGCTCCCCCAGACCTAACACTGGATAAGTGTTAGGAAGGCCCACAATGGGTGGACAGAAGGAGGGAAGGATGGAAGACAAAGTGGAGAGCAGAGCGCACCGTCCCCCGTCGAGGTTTCCACCAGCATGTTCTCTGGGCCTGACTTGTCTTCTTTGCCCTTCACATCACAAGCTTGGAGACAGAGGGGGAGGGGCTTCCCTGGCAGGCAAACAGGCAGAAGACTGTCAATAGCCTGTTCGTTTCCAGAACCGCACAGTGCAAGTTGGCCCCATTCTGGCAGTTTCCGTGAGAAGCAAACTGACTGACTCGATAACAGTAATCAAAATAAAAATACAAGTATTCAGCACTGGAATCAAGAGCCCGACAATTTAACCTCAGCGTGCCTTGAACTGCATAAAAGGCACCTTGGACATCTTTGCTTTAGCTAAGCCCTTCAGTCAAAAGGTCAAAGGGCATCTTTGCTTTAGCTAAGCCAGGGGTGGCCAACCTTATCCGCAAAGGGCCGGTGTGTATGCAGGTTTTTGGGATAATCTGTAGGTCAGCTGCCCAAACGCAGGTGTGAGGACTCTTCAGCCAATCAGTCCTCTAATTAGTAATCTGACTAGGGAGTTGCAGCAAAAACACACCGGCCCTTTGCAGATAAGATTGGCCACCTCTGAGCTAAGCGCTTCATGGTCAAAAGGTCAAAGGGCACTACTACCATTCTTGTAGAGAAGCTTGAGTCTGACGACAGCCATGGAGGAGATCAGAGAGGACGCCTTGTACTGTCTGTCCAAGTGGTCACTAATGCTGGAGAGGAACATGATGATCTTGGCCAAGCTACCCCTAGCCAGGGCAAAGGCCAGCAGGGTGAGCTCTGCCTCAGGACTCACACAGCAACTGAGACAGACAAACACAGCTGTTACAAGTTCATTCAATTTACTAACCAGTACAATAAACACCTACTGATGTGGAACTCACACTGCAGCAAGCCAAGAAGTACAGAATGTTATCTGAATGTTTGCATGTTGAAGTCCTAACATTACTCTTGTTGACAGAATAGGTTTTTGACTACGGTCTGTTCTTCAGTTGTACATACAGAGCACACAATGTAGAATAAACCTGCTTGGTCTTCCACTGACTGTTCAACAAACACCTGCCAGTCATGCAAGTAGCAATACTTATTATTACTCGGCTATTCTGAGGAGGAAGGCATCCACTTCCTCCATGATGTTGGGGGAGAAGAACTTGGGGAATTCGGTGGAGCTGGGAGTCAAGGACAGCGGAGGCATGTGCTGCAAGGCTTTCCTGGAGAAAGGGGGGTAAAAAAAATCTATCAGCCGACACAGGGAGGAGGCCCACAGGCGGCTTAGCCACGAAACCTAGCAAGCACCTGAAAATCATCAGAGATTCATAACCTCGGGAAATAAATCACTAGAAATTTAGCATTTCAGGAACTTTGGCTAACAAAACCAATGCTGCACGATAACAGTTAAAATGAGAGACATGACTACTCCGTGACCACAGGGTGCGCGTTCATGAAAAGGGACGCCGCTGGCAGTGGGTGTGGCTCACTGTGTGCTCTGGAGGACCGTCTGAGCCAGCGCCGGGTTGCTCTCCATGGACGCCGTCACCAGGGAGGTCAGCAGCGACAGATACCAGATGGCAGAGGCGTCCGAAACGGAGACCTCGGTGCTCTTGACCACCTGGTAGCCCATGGTCTTCAGACCGTGAATGCGCGTGTCGCAGCCGTCGCTCAGGCAGCGTTTGATGTTGATCTGCACATCTGCAGCGGAGGTTGGGAACTTTACAGCAGAGTTGGGGTAACCGCATCACAGAACGCCGACGTTGAGGGATCAGCGAAGTACTGCTGACATTGGAGACTGCAGCAAATCTATTAGCGCTGAATACGCCGACGAACTAAATGATTTGCCGCTATGGAAAATTAATTCAAGGCAATCATCCCCATTGATTCAGTAGTTGGGTCTTCATTTGTGGTGTATTGACTTTGAATGATGACTACAGTCTAAATATTGGCTGGCAATATCGGCTGTGAATGACACATTGAAGCCAACGTCTCAAGTCTTGATTTTTAACGAGCATCGGCTAATACCGATGCTAACTGATATATTGTGCACCTCTAAATCTCTAAATGAGGTCAAAGGGAATGCAACACAAAGTTCAGCATGCAGTGGAGTGCGATTAACAGGAATGTATACAACATCCAACATGTAACCGAGTGAGATCCAGAGGAACACATACAGGAGAAGCCTGGCGTCATAGCTGGAGGGAGTCGAGGGGCAGTAGGACTTACAGTTCTGCGTGATGTTGGCGTTCTCCAGTAGGGCAACATAGCCGGTGACATTGCTGGGGATGCGGATCTCTCGCACCTCCTGCAGGCAGAGCCGGCTGTTCCCCACGGCCACGGACACCAGCTGCGGCATGTAGCTGTGGTCGTTGGAGGCCACTGCAATGGCCAGCCGCCTTAACACCACGCCCGGCTTCATCTTTAACCTAAAGAACCATTGACAGAAATATGCAGGTATATCAGACCTGCGTGTCACAGACGCAAAGTGTCACAATAATTAACCAGTTATCCAGTTAACGCAGCCTTGCCTTATCCAGTGCGACCGGGCGCTCCCATCCGACTGCCAGAAGGACACGGTTTCCCCGTTTGTCATCTTGTAGATGTCTGCAGTGTTGGATGACGCCTCAATGAAGCTGTAACACGGGTTGACGATTTTGACCTTGTCCGTATCGGGGTCGTGATTCTGCTCTGCTTGGTACTGGATGTCTAAATCTGCAGAGAGGGAAGGAGAGAGGGAGGATGCAAGCCCACGCACCATAAGACGTGGAACAACAGACAGTAGCAGTCTGAAAAACAAACATGTGCTTCTACCAGCTTATTATATCAGATGCTGAATCGGCAGGGAAAAAGTGAGTATTTAAGTGCACACTAAGGTTACCCCGAGTCACTGTGGCCATTTTATACTATGAAAGTACATTTAGGGTTAGCGATTCCATACCCTTCTCTTTCTGCAGCAGGAAGTCCAGGTAGCTCTGCACGACAGACGACCTCATGGTGCAAAGGCTGCTGTAGCCCTCCAAAACAGGGAATGGGATGGCGCTGCTGGGAATCCTGTTCCGGTGCAGGAACTTCAGTATCTTAGAGGCATGCGATCCAAGGCGGTCCTTTGTCTTGGAGAAAATGTCAACAAACCCTGAAATGCGGCACATGACATAATGAATGACAAGGATCGAGCAATAGGACAGGGTCCATGTCTGAATGACAAGGAGCAATAGGACAGTATTCTGTCCCATTAGCAATAGGACACACATTCACACACCCAGACACCAACTAAGGAAACGTTCACATCAAACCAGGTGAAAGGAAGTTCCCAATAGACATCAATGGGGAGCGTGTGCAAAAGTCACACAGCAGGGTCAGATTTGACCCCATGAGGTAACGGCACCTCTCCGCTGGCCCGCTGCCCTCCCAACAGCCACAGTACCTGGTGTGAGGGAGCAGGCCTGTAACTGCCGGATCACGTGACTCAGCTCTCCCTGAAGATTGGCTCCGTTGCAACTCTTCAGCACCATCAGCATGTTCTCCACATCTACGATGCCATCTCCTTCTGCATCAAACTGCCCAAAGGCCTGTGACAGAGAATGGGTCTCACCATCAGCCCAGGGTACTCCAAAGTATAGTAACCTGACTTAAGCCAGTTATTTTTCCTTACCGTGATGAGACTCTACATATTGTACATTTTCAACAGCAGGCTGCTGGAGGTGTCATCTTAAAACCAAAACAGCCTTTCCCACTCTTGCCTGTCCACTCCCAAAGTTCTAAAACCATCCATTTCAAGCTGGCCCAATTCCAGCAGGTTCAACGGGAGGCCCATGACTGAGTCATTTAAGACAACAGAGGTCTTTATCTACCCATTAATATCTAGGTGTACATTGACCTCAAAGGACAATCTGCTGCAATGTTCTAAAAGAAGAAAAAACGTCCACATAACATATCCAATGCTTTGTCAATTCCTGGCTAGCACATTAGATAGATAAGCATCACAGCACAGAGATAAGCGTCACGCACTTTGTCAACAAATAGCATATTTCACAGGTGGTTATGATCCCCAGTCTAGGGTTGGAGATCTGCAACATTACTGAACTAACGAATCAAATCAAAATGAAACTGAAAGTGTTCATACGTTACAAAATAAGCAAAAGCAATCTGAGGAAGACAATCATGGACTTCTTGGGAATCGGCCACTTAAACAACTGAACTTGCTGTTTTTATAGTCATAAACAACATTTAGAATAAGCCAAAAACTATGAATGGAGTTTAACTTTAAGAACTTAAACAATGGGAAAGTAGACGAAACTAAATACTAACTTAACCAGAACATTTAAAAGACTCGGTACGTTTACGTTTTTCATGCGTTATAAAAAGTAACAGGTGACTTAGGAAGCCGAGAGGCTCACTGGCACTTCCGGGACCTTCCATATTAGTCACTGACCGCACATTACACTCCTGTTCCCTCTGTCTGTAAACTCATCTGCACATATTCCAAAGCTCTCTGTACGCTACATCTTGTCTCACCTTTATTTACGTCTACATGTTTTTTTAATCATTATTAATAGCAGAGTTTTCTAATTCTCCATCTCTGTTTAATTCATTTGTTTGTTGTATACTCATGCCACAGAGTAGACTGCGACAAAAGTTTCTTGTACTTTTTGAACATTATGATACTCCCAACATCAACAATAATTCTGATACTCTAAACTTTAAGATCTGTAAAACTCGCTATGTTTAAGCTTAAGTTATGAGCAGTAACAGGTGACTTGGTAAACGGATTAATTCACATAAATCAGACTGCGAACAGGCAGGAGACACAGGGAGCGGTAACTGAACCCCGGTCGGACGTTAGCAGTGAGGAACCGCACCTCCTCACACTCGTGTCGCGGAGCGTCCCGGCTCTCCAGCATCTCGCAGAACTGCTCAAGTGTCACGGTCTCCTCGCCACGGCCCAGCCGCTCTTCCAGCCAGCGCACCAGCGCACTCTCATTCCGGGCAAGCACCGACTCCGAAACAGCAACCCAGGAGTCGCTCATTCGGGCCGCCGCCGACCTCAGTTTGCCTTGCTCCAGGAGGTCCTCGGGTGCGGGGAGTCCGAAGGCCGGCGCGGGAGACCTGTTCGACCCTCTTACGCCACCGGATCCGGAGGCTCCGCTCACTGCCGCCGCGCCACCGCCGCCCGTGGTCGCAGAGGCCGGGCTATCCCCTGCAAAGACGTGGCTGTCGGTCTCGACGTCCTCCTCGTCGCCGCTGGCGCCACCGCCGCAGCCGCTCTCTACGTTCCCCATGTTCGGGCTTCCCCGCCTCAGTCGGAAGGCAGCTACTCCGGGGCTCGTCAGGGGTGCAGCCTTACCGCGGCCGCCAGCTCGCCACTCCGCTGTCAACCACCGTAGTGACGCTCGCTCTGCTGGTCGAGGCTCCGCGAGGCGTTACGTCACACGGGCCGGAAAACTCTGGACTCCGTGCTTTAAATCGCCACTTCCGGGTTCGCCACCGGCCCGCGGGCAATAACAATCGGTATATCGGTGTTTTCTCCTGCTGCCATCGGCATGCTTTTTAATTTTACGGTTACAAGTAGGTTTAAAATGTAACTACTTCAGGCTGGACAGCTACTCGCACGTAAAATTCAGCATCATTGATAGCTTCGCCACGGCCGTGAGTCGGCGTTTGATTCATTGACGGCAAGAACCTTCTTCGTTGATTTCCCTGTAACTTTATTTTGCTTCAAAGCCGTGAGAGGCGCTACTGCCACCTGCTGCACCGGAGAACAAATCAAGCGCCTTGGTATCTTAAGCCTTAAGAGCTTTCCTTTTGACACAGTGAAAGCCAACACCAGTACACCAAGGCATAGAAAACAAACAATAGCATCTACTTTCTGTAACCGCTTATCCTATTCTGGATGTCAGGGGCTCCAGAAGCTATGGGCACAAGACTGGGGAAAATGGGCCGTTAACCCATTACAGGGCATGCTCACATATACACTGTGTGCAGAATTATTAGGCAAGTGTGTATTTCACTTGTATCTTCTCAACCGACCAATACGCTGAGTCCGGATGAATCTCTAATTAAGACCGTTTAATTAGAAACAGCAAAATGTTCAGTATTTGGTATGAATATTTTCTGCTTGGATTAAAAACAGAAAAACATAGATACTTTCCAGTGCAGAATTATTAAGCAGATTATTATTACTGTTGAAATGGGCCAAAGAGGACATTACAGAGAGCAGCAAAAAAAACAAAATAGTAAAGTACCAGTCAGAGGGATGCAAAATGATCAAAACTGCCAGACTTTTGAAATGTAATCACTGTACAATCAAGTGTTTTGTTGCCAACAGCCAAAGAGAACTGAGCAGGCTTTTAGAGAGAAGATGACACACATCAGAATCATGTCAGGGGAGACTTTCAAAGACCCTTGAGCATCAAATGCCATCATTTTTCAAAACTGCAATCTAAACAGAACCTCCAGACATTCTAGGTGCAGTGTGCTGCGTGGCATTCCTAAGATCATAAACGCTGAAGCATGGCCTTCACCCAGTAAGGCATGTAAGAATGGGCACCGACACGTCTCAAGACTGATGGTACAAAGGGGGACAGGGGAGATGAAAGTGACTCTTCGTGGCCTGTGGATTGAGATCCTCTTCAAGCATCAACAAGGTGGTGCAGGAGAGATGACATGGACTGCAATTATCAGTCATACCTTTCTGACTTGCAGATTGCATAAAAATCAACCACAAGGTCTACTGCCATCTTCTAGAAGATTCCCTCCTCAAACACTGGCACAAGAAGAAGTTAGCAGCTTACTAAGAGGTTATGATATTCCTACATCACAATGCCCCTCTCTATGCATCAAAGTATTTCATAGATTGACCTAGAAAGACGTGAAACGTGATTAAATTATGGCCGGCCCCCTTTCATCGCCTGACTCAACCCCATTGAGAACTACTGGGCCTTACCAAGGTGATTTACCAAAGTAGCTTCTAAGAGGTGGTCCTAGCTGGCTCAGTTAAAATAGGACAGGATCTACTCAAAAACCTGATTGGTTCGGTGGGAAACAGGCTCAAGTCAACAAACCCTGAAATGCGGCACAGGACCACACTGATAATCAAGCGTTTCTCTTTTATTTTTGTTTGTAAAAGTCAAATGTAACATCTTCCTTCTAAATAAATTTGCTTTGTACACATGTGATTGTACATGTGCCAACTCCAGTTCACCTTGGCATATTTTTGGATGAAGGGGGGAAACTAGAGCACCCAGAGGGAACCCTACGACATCACGAGGAGAACATCCAAAGTCCACACTCATGGAGCCATGGTGGAGACTCAAACTCTGGTCCCAGAAGTGTGAGGCAATAGTGCCACTGCGTCTCCATGCCGTCCCAACATCAATACCAATAATACTACATAATCTATTATGGTGGAGGAGTGATTAGCACTGTTGTCTCCAACCAGAGTCTGTGTCTCCACCGTGGCTCCATGTGTGTGGAGTTTGCAAGTTTTCCTCCCTGTGTCATCATGGGGATTCTTCTGGATAGTCTAGTGTCCCCGCCAGTCAAACATCCTGAGGTTAATTGGAATTGCCACCTTGCCCATGGGTGTGCATATGTGCCGTATAATTGGTGGGCACTCCATCCTGGCTTTTTCTTTGTTTATGGGATCTTCTTCTGCATAATTTCTTTATGAGTTTTGTCACACAAACACACAGTGTACACAGACTTATGTTTAGCAAAATGCTTTAGCTATGACAATATATGTTCAAATTGTACAGATGTTTGCACAGATTGTCCCTTAAAATAATCTCCTTTAACATTTAAACATTTTTTCCCATACATTTGTATACAGTCCTTAATTAATGCTATACGGTTTAGTCCAGAAATCGCTTCTACACGAGCAAAAAGTAGGCATGTCAGGACATTATAAGAAGAAGATGTGGAATGTTGCAGTGCTGGATTTGTCAATAAAGCATACTTTCTTGGTTAAATGTAATTGTTATTGCGTACAGTGTGTACGCAATTTCCAACATAGTTCCAGTAAACCACGCCCCTTATTATCAAGCCTATCGGCCGGCTCACATTGTGATTGGCTGTAGAAAATTTAAGTAATTATTATAGGCTTACGAAAGATCTTTCTGTTGCTCGTAAAACAAATATTGAAGAGAATGTAGGCCTACTTGATGGACTACCTCTGAGTGGTTGAGGTGTGGTCTGCTGTTTCTCGTGAAATAAACCTTAAAGTTTGATTTAAAGTATGGTTTACTGGAACTGGATTGGAAATTGCGTACACATGCACAGTATCCAGTTCCGGAAATGTACGTTGACGTTTCCTCTTCGCTCACCCGCGGTTTGCTGCTATTCGTTGTTGCTAGTGAAAATTGAGTATTTTGCACGTTAATGAACATTCGTATTTAATGGCACGGTGTCTGATCGCCGTGGCCGCTGCATCCGCAGCTGTGCTTGTCGCCGTATGCGACCTGGACGCCGCTATCGCACATTTGCTCGCTCTGTTGGCGATTTTTTCCTCATCTCCGGACGCGCTGCCCCTGTTAAACCAGCAGGACCTGTCACGGCATCACGGCGAAGTAGGCAGCCAGGGTCTGTACCTGTCTGTGCTGGGGCAGGTGTTTGACGTGAGCAAGGGGCGCAGGCACTACGGACCCGGCGGTGCTTATCACTTCTTTACAGGTACCTTTTCTACATTTTCTTTGCATGCGCTAAGTGCATTTTTACTGTTAAAAAACACTTTGCAAAGGTGTACCATTGAGAATACGATTTATCATGTAATGGGGCAGGCAGAGATGCGTCCAGGGCTTTCGTTACCGGGGATTTCACGGAAGACGGGCTGACGGATGACTTGTCTGGTCTGTCACCGTCGCAGGTGGTCGCCCTGTATGATTGGCTGTCTTTCTATCAACGGGATTACAGAGCCGTAGGTAGGAATTGCGTACACAGATCGTATTTTGTGAGACACCACATAAAGCATCAAAGTATAACAACGTATGTTAAACCGAAGGCAGGCTGATCGGACGTTACTACAGTGATACCGGCAAACCCACGGAGGCTTTGCGGCAGGTGGAAGCTGCCCTGGCCCGTGGGCTGGAGCTCAAAGCTGAAGCCGAAGCTGACAGCAAGCGCTTCCCGTCCTGTAACTCCGAGTGGAGCGGCGCCGGTGGGAGAGTGTGGTGCTCCGAAAAGAGGTACAGCAGCATGTGTTACTCAACAGGGGTGTTTCCCGAAAGCGATCGATCTTAGCGAATAACGAACAAATGAAAGGAGTGAGATTTGCGACTGTTCCTCAAAACGCTTCGTTATTCCTGAATTAAGGCACAAACTTTAAGTGGTACTTAAAGCCCGCGAGTAAGAAAAGCACAGGGTGTGTAGAAAACAGTAAGATCGACACCATGTATTCAATATAATAACAATAACAACAACAACAACAACAATAATAATAAAAAGCCAGGGGGCGGCACGGTGGTGCAGTGGTTAGCACTGTTGCCTCACACCTCTGGGGCCTGCCTTCAAGTATTCGCCTGGCTCTATGTGTGTGGAGTTTGCATGTTCTCCCCGTGTTGTTATGGGATTTCCTCCAGGCACTCCGTTTCCCCCCTTAGTCCAAAGACATGCAGAGGCTAATTGGAGTTACTTAACTGCCCGTAGGTGTGCATGTGTGAGTGACTGGTGTGTGAGTGTGCCCTGCGATGCATCACCGGGGGAAAATCTTGGAGTTCCCAGGGACTGGTGTAAGCACCAGAATCGCATCTTCCGCATTCCCCGAGCATGCTCTACAGCAGTTTGTGTTCTTTGGTGTGTGGTGTGATACCTCTCATCAGCCATGGTTTGGGGTTCAACTTCAACACTGGAATCACAGTGTTGAACTTGGCTGGATTAAGTGCTTACCAAGGTTGTTGTTGAATTGGAATTTGAATTGAAATTACAAGAATTTAGTTCATTTCAATTAAAAGAAATTCAATGCAATCACAACACAGTCATTCAATCTATGACAACATAATATATATATATCCCCTATATGTACTATAATGAGTGAAGTTTACTTTGCATTTGCATTATTGTAACATGAAAAATTCATTTAGTCATTGTTTAAGCATATTCTAACAATACGGCCTGTGGTTAAAATTGCGCTAAGCCTATATAAAGATTGATATTTTCTGTTTCAACCATCTCCGGACGGCGCCGATTCTGGAGCTGTAGTACTCGCCCACTGTCTGCCCAGCGGCGCTGCTTAACTCTCATTCATTTCCCTGTACTAATGCATGCTTCTACACTGCTTTCTGCATCGCTGTGTGCCCAGGCTGTAATAGCGCGTCCTTGCGTCTTCTCTCACTGCAGTGGCGGGGTGCAGCGCCCTTGGGCCGGCGTCCCGAGGAAGATGTTCAACGCCGGATCCCGGAGCGTTCGCTGTGTGTGTGTGCCGAGCGGCAACCTCGAGCTGTCAACCAGCGCCGCACTGCAGGAATACGAAGGCTGCCCACCGCTCGCAGAGTCCTGCCCAATCTACAGCTTTTAAATGTTTAAAAATGGGAACGCGTTTTATTAACGTTTCTTTTGGTCAAACTCAGGAGCTTCTGCAATTTAGCAAACTGATCTGAGTTTTTCCTTTATTTATACAGTGAATGCAACACGTAGCCTTTGTAGTGGGTTCCGGATTTATATTCTGATCATTAAATCTGAAAGCACATTCTTGCGTTATAAAAAGAAGCCGACCAAGAAGCCGTTCCAGCTCATTAAACGTTTTCAGTAAACGTTTCTTATTAGTCCGGATGGACCCTGTCAGTCATTCAGTGAAGGTTGCAAACTCAGATTTCAGATTTTCGCTTTCAGATTTTCACGCTCACACAAGCAATCCTACGGCAAATCTATATAAATTTCCATTATATAGCTAAAATTAGCTATATCAAAAACATGGGGTAGTTTGCAAAATTTACAGGGTATTTACAGGTCAGTAAAACGGCTACATGTGTAGACTTGACTCGAATTTAAAATCTCACGCCCGAGTCAGCAGACTAAAAGTCGGCAACCCTGGTGAGTTACCAGTTTTGGTAGGGTTAGGGTACTTAGGGCGTCTTTTTTTACAATGGTTCGTGCCATTTAACTGTATTCTGAGGGCGTTTTCTCCCCCGTTACTCATAGCGCACATCTCGCCTCCATACCCACAGCGCATGTGCGGGCACTTCCGCGGATAAATGACTCCAAACTGCTTTTTGATGACCTTTATGTAAAGTTGTCCTCCTGCGATAAAGAAACAGGCTAAATATCTGAGCGTACAGATACGATACAATATGCATAAAAGGTTAACTGAGGCAAGGTTTAAGTTTGTCACATTGACAAAAAGCACAAACTGCATAAAGTACAAAACAGTTATAGTGGTCAAAAATATTATACATTTATCTGTACAATTTATCAATAAAGAGCAGACCATGGACTGTAATCACATCCTCTCTAAACTCTAAATTAACTAGTAAGACATGGTGTAGTTCTGATGAAGACTGCCTAATGGTATAGCAAACATGAGGTCATACATAATGTGTTAATGGCATTCAGTTCAAAATTTAGCTAGTAACTGAAATTAAGGTCCAGCAAGAAATCCTGCAATAAATGGAATGTATCCTTTGGATCTGAAAATGATTCTTTAAATGTGTTATAAAGGCAGCTCATGCATACGCATTAAGCTCTTAGTATTCCATCAAACAAAAAAAAAAATCTGATGTTTGTAACATGACAGATCTCCAAGTGTTTCTCAGTCATCCAGGTACACAATCTCTCTGTCTCCCCACAAGTGTAGTTCTTGCTGTTTTGGAAGATTACCCAATGAGGGATGGCATGACTGCGAGGGGGGCAAACACTACACATCCACAGTAGACTGCGTAGTGTACTATCGGGGGGGGGGGGAGAAACTACAGATCTATTGATTAAATGGCTAAAACATGTTGCTCTGCACAGAACAGATGAGCTCATCGTGGTAAGCAGAGATCATTCCCGTACCTGATGATTGCGAGTATTCTAGTGATGCTTTCATCCATAACATTCTAGAAAGGCGCAGTGTCGTTTAAATCGGTAAAAGTGACTTGCTACCACGTTAGTGTCCTCTGAAGATTGCCCACTCAAAGTATCAGGTTTTATAAATACTAAGGCTCCAGTAAATGACCTCCTTACTTAGAATTGAGCTTTTTGAATTGCTGAACCCAGCCTTACATTACCGAATTGTCAACACTACTTAGTATTCCATTCCAGAACATCACAAGTGACGGTGACACCCCCGACCCACATCCTCTGCCGCACTCCTACCCGCCCTTTTGTTCACGCTACACTTCGGTGATCAGAACAAACTACTCGTAAATGCAATATAATGCACAGACTGAAAACCCGGGCAGTGGAAAACAAAAAACAATGAAGGAAAGGTACATATGAGCGATGTGAAATTTGTCCAGGCTTCCCAGTGGGCCTCTCCCAGGCTTCCCCCGGGCACGAAGGCGGTGGCAGTGGTGGCGAGGGGGGGAAGGGGGCGTTAGGACACCCCACCCAGTGTCAGCACATCGAAGCAGATGTTGCACACCCGCACGGGCTTGTTCAAGTCAAACTTGATGATGGGGATCTCCTTCAAGGAACACTTGTGACACAGCAGGCGGCCACAGTGACGGCTGGGGAAGGTCACATTGGAGGTCAGGTGACCGACTTCGGCCAATAGGAGAGTTGTTCTACGCACACCATCTTGCGTTTCTTAAAGCAAGCTGACATGGGGATTCATGCGGGCAGTGCGCACTCTTACCAGTGATGCTTCCTCGTGGTGACGCCAAACTTCGCCGTGCATTCATAACAGTTAGAGCCGTCACACCATGGCGGCTCCTTAGACAACATGTCTTCCGAGGGAAGAGATAGATCAAACTCCATCAGCCCCTCAAAAGAACAAAACACCAGCAAAATATCCAAGCTCCCGCTTAGCACCGCTATCGCGCGACGTCAGGAGATGTTACCTAGGAGCCGGAAGAGCAACTGCTTGGTGGCCACCTGGTAGTTGAAGATGTTGACGCCCTGATTGTTATTGACTCCTAGGCGGGCACCGGACCTCACGATGGCCCGGCACAGGTTGGCATTTCCTTTCATGTATGCCAGCAGAAGCACTAGAATTGGGGATCAGGGGCGGGTGAGTCATGAAGCACCACCAGACCCACATTCTAAGGTGGGTCGGCCGCAATGATCAAACTTACCGGTGTTCCCTTCGTTGTCGGGCTTGTCCAGTGGATACTCTGGCATGCACTCGAGGAAGAGCTCAAAGATGGCGGCGGCATTCTCCTTCCCATAATGCCCCAGCACGTGCATTGGTGACTGACCCCTGTGAAGCACATGCCATTGATTCGTCCTCAACCCTGAACGCTCGTTGACAGTCAATTGATCATCTTACAGTTCAGACGTGGGAATAGTTGTGGGTTCCCACACTGTCTGTCAGACATAAGAGGCTATCAGATTATAAAAATCAGACTTCACTAACTACACAAGGCTATTAGGAGCTCAAACAGACTCGCCGAAAGTCTGAACAGGAGTGGCTTGGCTGGGATGTTAAAAGAGATTCTATCACAAACCAACCTTGCCAACCCTTTCTACTGACGTTTTAAGGTACAACAGACTGAAGAACCTGACAACTAACAAGAAGCCTTGGCACCCTCCAGGTCTTCTCTGAGGATGCCCCCCCCCCACAGAGTAGAGACCGACTGAAAGAGGAGAGGCACCTGAGGTTGAAGGCCTCTGCATCTACAGTGGACTCCGTGAGCAAGGTCCGCACGTTGTTCAGACGTCCGTGCATCACGGCGATATGAAGGGCTGGGTGGAGGAAGAGGAGACAATGTTATGTTGTCCTTCAGAACCATTTGTTTGCCACTAGAAGTATGGAAGTCACCACGGAGACCTTAAACTTGCGTGGAGGCCGGTGTGCAGCATCGGCGTGCAGCATCGGCCGCACTTCTCACCATTGTTGCCATTCTCATCCACAGCTGAGAAGTCCACGCTGTTCTCCAGCAGCACAGAGCAGATGGTGGGCAGGTCCTGCTGGGCAGCCAGGTGCAGTGCGGTCTGCCTGTGCTTAGTCAGCTCGTTCACTTTGGCCCCTGCCAGGAGCTGCAACAGGTGTGCAGACCCCTGTATTGCATGGATAAGCAAATACCTCCCACAAACCCAACGCTAGCCATCCTCCAGCCTACCTTGGGGCCTGTCAATAATTCCCTGGCATGATCCCTTTTCCCAGTGGTAATATGCATGATATTATAACTAGGTGTAAGGTTTAATACCATAAACGAATGTGACCTTTGGATCAGATTACAACAGCCCTCTGTGGAAGCCACCTGGTTCAGACTCACACAGAGCTTATTTCTGTAGTGATTCGCACCCGGTCTCCTCCATAAACATCTCCATCATACTTCATGTTAGGCAAGTTCATTAAGGTGCTTTGATTCCTTAGTGATTCAGAGGCACCGAACACGACTCACGGGCCGGATACCTACCAGGTTGCGGACGATGATCTCGGAGCCTGCCTGCACGGCCAAGTGGAGGGGCGTGAGCTTGGCTGCATCCTGCACCCTCGAGTTCACGTTGGCCTGCACACTGATGAGGAAGAGCACGCTCTCGATGTCCGAGTTCTGCACCGCCACGTGCAGGAAGTTACGCCCTTTGTTGTCCACCTGAAAGGGGAGAGAAAGCGGAAAACAGATGACACTCGCTTCCTCTACACCAGGGGAGTCTGGTGGCAAGGCCCCGCCCCACGTCCGCTAGGCCCCGCCCCACATCCGCTAGGCCACGCCCCACATCCGCTAGGCCACGCCCCACATCCGCTAGGCCCCGCCCCACACCTGCTCAGCCGCTCCAGACTCCCTCTTCAGGATGGCCTCAGCCGCCTTGTTGTTCTTGTGTGTCATGGCGCAGGCGAAGGGTGTCATGCCCTGCCGATCCCGCACATTCAGTCGAATATCCGGGTGCGAAATAAGCAGCTGTATGATGACGCTGTGCTGGTTGCTTATGGCCACATGGATGGGGGCCCTACCCTCAGCATCCTGCAGCAAAAGACGGAGACTGGGTAAGGGCATCATCATCATCATCATCATCATCTCCTCAGCGCCCAACAGCACGGATGAAGGTTCTACTTTGAAGCACACATATATATCACCCAGCTGACTAACAGAGTGCAGTTTCTAAGTTCTCCTCCAGAGGAATCCATGTTGAAGCACAGTGAACCCGGTGTGACAAAGACAGCCACTCGGGGCCCAGTGAGCTGACCTGCGCGTTGACGTTGGCCCCGAACTCCAGGAGGCATTGCACCACCTCCTCCAGGCCCCAGCTGCTGGCCAGGTGCAGGGGCGTCTGTCCGTCCCGCGCCTCCTCATCCCCCTCTCCATTGGGACCCGGCCGCCGGGGGCTGTTCACGTCGCAGCCACTGGAGACAGGGCAGCGGCCCAAGCCCCACAGTCAGACCCACCGGCCAGGTGATTCCCGGATATGCTAACGCGGGGAGGAGGCGGTGCAAACCTGCGGACGAGGAAGCAGGCCACGCCCTCGTTGTTCTCGTCCACGGCGCGGTGCAGTAGCGTCTGCTGGCAGCCTCCCGGCCCGGAGTTCCAGCAGGTGGCGTCGCAGCCGTGTCTCACCTGTACCGGGTACGAGCCAAACGCACCGTCAGTGAACGATCCTGGGACTGGCTAGCGCCTCTTCCCAAAGCAGACCGGCCGTTCCTCTTTATATCCACACTCAGATGAGGCTGCCATCTACTGTGCCCCCTCTCTGGACTCCTGGACTGATTCAGCTTAAGTTCAACAGACCGACAACAGACGGCTTACCAGAGTGGAGGCGATGTCCTCCAGGCCGTTCTCCAAGGCCAGCCACAGTGGGGGGTTCCCCTTCTCATCCACTACTGACATGTCCGCACCTCGGGTACATATGGCGTCCACCACAAGCGGGAGCTGGTTGCTGATCGCCAGCTGCAGTGCCGTCTTGCCATCCTGGGTCCTGCCAGAAAACGGACTTAGAACGGCACGATACCCTTTGATGCTCCTGTTCGTCCCCCCCCCGCAGTCCCTGAATCGGGGGCCCTGCCCCGTGCCCATGCTGACCTGACATTGATGTCGGCCTGGTGCTCCAGTAGGAAGAGGGCACTCTTGCTGTCCTGTCTCTGGATGGCCATGTGCAGGAGCGTCTGCCCGCTGGACATGGTGTCGTTGATGGCGGCCCCGGAGCCCAGGAGCTGGGCGGCTATCGTGTGCATGCCTGGAACACAGTGCCCATGACCGCGTGACTGGTAAGAAAAATACACGACCGGCATGGGAGTCTTGGAGACCCAGGAGAAATAAGGGTCATGGGTGACGAGACGTGCCTGTCCACAGCGCCAGGCCCAGCACTGTCTGGTCCATGGAGTCCTTGAGGCTGAAGTCTGGGATGATCTGCAGGTTGTTGGTGGCGTGGAGAGCATTAGCTACAAGTATGAGACAACCCTCAATGAGTCACATGATCATGGATTTGGGTGCAGCCAAAACTTGCGGCCCCTCAAATCTCAATAAGAGGCTCCCTTGGGATTTATCATCTGCCGATTAGCACTTTTTATAACTTGACCCAAACCGCCAGCTAAATAATAAAACCATTATTATCCATATAAGGCTGGAGAAGGGTGCAGAAGCACCCCCTACCTTTCTGTTCCAGAATGACGGACACCACATCGGGGTGGTTGTGGACGATGGCCATGTGCAGGGGACTCTGCAGCCACACGGCCCCGGTGTGGCCCCTCTCGTCACTAGGGGGCGCACTCACGGTCTGCAGGTTGGGGTTAGCCCCTTGCTGAAGCAGTTCCGCCGTCAGCCCAGCCAGGCCGTGGCGGCAGGCTGTGTGGAGTGGGGTCTCACCCTATGGTGGGGGGGGGGGGGGACAGTCACGTCGTAGGAAGGAGGAAGCAGGATGGGGCGTGAGGCAGGGATACATACCCATTTATTGGAGTGGTTGACCTTTGCCCCATGAGTGGCCAGGAAGAGGGCAGCTGCCTCACGCCCCGCTGCTGCTGCTCTCTGAAGCAGGCAGTTTCCTGGGGAGGCAGAGGGCACATCAGCAGCTGCCCCCAGGTTACTAGTCCTCAGCCTTGGCAACACCAGCAACCCTAGTAACCCTAGCTTCAATTCAGTAAGAAAGCGGTGATGTCACATGCAGTCCAGATTTACTTCCAGGTCAAAAAAAAAAACAACACCTAGGTGAATCTTAAAGTATATTAAAGTAATGAAAAGCAACTGCCACCATAAGAGTGAATTTCAAACGACAGCTCCATCTTCCTTGTGCTGCAAGCGGCACCACCCGCAGGTCTGGAGGACTCCCGCACCTGTGGCTGCATCAGGTGCATCTGGGTCACTGCCCCGCTGGATGAGCCTGGCGGCAAAACTGTTCTCGTCGAAGGACGTTCCATTGAGCACGGGTGCATCGTCCTCGAAGGGGTTGACCGACGCGTCTGAGGCCATGGTGATATACTGCAGGGCCAGCCAGAGAGCTGTGCTGCCCTCGTGGTCCTTCAGCTCCAGGTCCAGCCTGGACAGCGAGACAACAGAGTGGTGCGTTGGCTCACACTGAGGACCGTTCACCCTAATGTGAAACCAAGCTACATTGCTATTCAGGCTCTCGGGTTATCGTATTATTTTTAAGGCCTTCCGACAGAAGTGTTAACAGAGATGAAGAGAGGCAGTAGCTGTTTCTATAAGGACAGAGACCGGCAGCTGAGACAGCGGTCCATCCATCGCAGAGATAGGCACTCACTGCCTGCACTGTAGGAGCTGGTTGAAGACTGACTCATTCCCAGAAGCTATCGCCTCATGCAGGGGGGTCCTGGGAGAGGGATAGAAGTGAAACACGTATCAACGAGAGTGTAGGTGGTCAGCTTCGGGGGGTAGGGGCGTCAAGAAGTCATACAGACCATCAACCTTACAGCTATCCATCCATCCATCCGTCCGTCATCCATCATTCCATCCATCCATCCATCCATCCATCCATCACAGGGTTACAGTGATCCGCATGATATAGCCGATGTATGGCTAAAGGTTATCTGCGATGGCCTCTGGAGTGAGAGGCGGCCACCTGCCTGCCTTTGCTGTTCTGCATGTTGGGGTTGGCGCCGGTCCTGAGCAGGGCCTCGGTGATGCGGGCGATGCCAGCCATCACCTCCGCCGCGTGCTTCTTGGGGCTGAAGGAGCAGACGAGGTGCAGAGGCGTCTCCACCGCGCCCTTGGTGGCCGCGTTCACTTTGGCCGAGTGGCGAATCAGGAATGTCGACGCAAACTCGTCACCTGTGGGACGGTCAGGGCACAGACTCAGACCAGCGCCAGGCTGGCCGTCGGGCCGGACCACAGGTCATCACTGTTGACAAGCCCCACTGGCCACATTGACCACGTCGCTAAATCCTCAGATCACATTGCACTGGTGGACAGCTGAAAAAAAGTCACTAACGTGCCCTTTAATGTGGCAAACATGCAGCTATTGGCTGCCCTTCACATGATTTAGCCCTGTCTAGGGAGCCACTTTCATGTCAGATGATATGCCCGATAGAACAAGGAAACGCCAAGAAGTGTCTTAATGAGTGTTCTAGTTCAGAAAATGTAATACAGTGCCCTATAAGGTGCCATTATGGTGGTTTAAACAGTCCCTATGGGAACCCGTCCAATAGGATGTCGCTATAAAAGGCCCTTATAGTGAAGAAAATGTGATGCCCTCTGAAGTGCCCTTCCAAGTGAGCAAACATGATGGAGTGCCCTTGTAATAGAGACATGAAAACAGAGACATAGTGTCCCACTATGACATGCAGTTTCCCAATATATGCGAGAAAAGCACACAGACACACTGTAGGTGCTCCTATGTCTAGAAAAATGTGATACCAGGATATGGGTGCGAATCATGCAATAGGTCATCCCTGCCCTTCAAACAGCCTTATTTGTCTACTTCTTCACTTACGATCACACGTAGCCAAGTGTGAGGGGCAATGCTGAGTAGGAGGATTTATCACAAGGCGTAGAAGGGGTTTATAACCCACGTTCGGGTATCAGATAGTTATAAACCCCGCCCAGATTTCCCCTCACACTTGAGATTTGGCTCCTGACTCCAGCAATACGCCTCTCCCCACCTCTCTGGATGGCCTTGTGCAGCAGGCTCCAACCACTCTGATCCACCATGTCCACGTCAGCCTTGTTGTTCACCAGCGTGGTGGCGATGCTCTCCAGCTTGCGCGACAGAGCCAGGTCCAGGGCCAGGTCACCGTT
>JABFDZ020000109.1:31091908-31112220 GCA_019775955.2 Pollimyrus isidori
GCCTTGTTGTTCACCAGCGTGGTGGCGATGCTCTCCAGCTTGCGCGACAGAGCCAGGTCCAGGGCCAGGTCACCGTTGTTGTCCAGCTCGTTCAGCTTCCCGGGCAGCTGAGGATCAGAGGAGGCTTCGCGTTAAACCGTGTCGCAGCGAACACACATGACCTTCACACGCACAACAACCAGAACCACAGCACGCGTCCGCATGAAATAAACGTGAAAGCTTTCAGCAAAACCACAAATATAAAGCGAGAAAACAGAACACGAGGTTAATATTTAATTTCACGCAGTGCCAGTTAATGCTAAATTCATTTAAGTTCAATTCAATTTTAATTGTATATATCAGTATACATTTATATTTTGTTTGTATATATAGTGTTTCCATAACGTTACATTGTCTCAAAGCGCATTATATTATCCCTGCCCAAAGGCCCCAGTGGGCAGCCAAAGGAAACAGTAGCAAAGAAAAACTCGCTAGAAGAAACGAACCTTGGGAGGAACCAGACCCAAAGGGGAAGCCCATCCTCCAGGGGGCAGCAGAGGAAGTCAAATGAACAGGAGGGCAAAATCGCAGCGTGTGAATTTTAAGATTCGAGTCTAATTGCAGAGGGCAGACAGGTGATGGTGCTGATGGTTGATGTTACAGCAACACCACTCCTGCTTTCCCGCTGAAGCCAAGCTCACAAGCTGGGCCACTGAGGCACGGCGGAATCCAACGGGACTCCTCGGCCACAAGGAAGTCCGCCCCATGTCACATGACTACAGTGCTGACGCTCAGCATTGGAGATTCACTGCGGTTCACCAGTGTCCGCTGGTCGCCTATCAGTCACTGATTCAAGGTGCATTTCCAGTGACGGGAACCGTTTCGCCAGCCGCTGCAGACTGCGAGCGCAGCAGATTACGGTATGACAGGGGATCCGAAACTGGCGGAGTCTTCGAAAAGAGGAAGCGGGTAACGCGGCGGAGGGTACAAGCGGCAAGCTGAGGAGCATTACAGGGGTTTTGTAACATCTGCCAGCCGACGCAGAGCCCAGCGTGGCTCCATATAAAATGCAAAGCGGCAGAACTCCTTGCTCAGCAGAGGGACGAGATGTGCGAGTTACCTGAGAATCCATCTCTATGAGGTAGAGGAAGACCACATCCTCCCTCTCCACCTTGATGGCCTTGTGCAGGGGGAACTCCGTCTTGGACTTGATCATCTTGTACAGCAGCTGGGCACTCATGGTACTGAAGTCCTCTTTCCTCAGGTCATCCTTAGATGCAGATGAATGACGGGGGGGGGGGGGGGATTAAACAGCACAACAACACAACGTTACAACACAGGCAAAACCAAAGAGTTATGCAGAAATATTAGTCATTCCAAGTAAGTCACTACATTTAAGACATGTATGCAGCAATGAATGATTGATGAGATTTAACATGGTTAAGCTGGAATTGACATGCAGGGCACCCCCACGTCCGGTCAGCACAAGGAATGCGGCCCACCCACCAGCTCGGATAAATCAGCATGAGGTCACCTGATCTTTTTAGCAGAGTCTCAGGAAAATCTCTCTTCAGCACGGAGCCAGCAGGGTGGACGTGAAAGGCGACTAACCCTACAAATTGAATGGTTTTCAGGACTCAAACCCGCGTCCGGTTCAAACGATCGCCGGCCAACGGGAATGTGAGCCCGGTGTTTGTGTCGTTTCCGAAAAGCTAAAGTGGCCCAAAACACCGTTAATATGTTATCATATCAGATAGCAACCGGGTGACCAACTCTAAAGCGTCAATAATCACAGTGGCCCAATTCCATTGGATAATGCTCAGCTGAAATGCCCGTTGAAACAATACTGGCATATACTTATCCATCTAGCCACTCATCTGGTACAGCCGGGGTGGGGGTGCATGAGAGAGAAAACCTGCATAACACCGGAAAACATGCAAAAAGCAGAGGCGGGATTCAAGCCCCCCGTCCTTAAGATGCAAGGCAGCAGCGCCACCCCCGTAATTTATGTTTGGTAGATGCCAGTGGGCTCACGCAGGCACACGCATCATAAGCGGCCGGCGGCACTGCGCGAGTATGGGGGGGGAGGGGTTACCCAGTGGCTGGCGATGATCTCCCCACAGTAGTTCATCAGGGTGCTGGCGTTCAGCTCCTCCGCCGTCTGGTAGAAGCGGATGCAGTTCCTCACGTTCACAGAGGACATCACGGCCTTCTCGCACCTGCGTGGAGGAGGGCCACACCTGAGTACTGGGCGCCCCCCCCCCTCTCGTCACTAGGGGGCGCACTCGCTGCCCGTACCTCTCCCTGAGCAGCTGCAGCTGGAAGCGGTTGGCCAGCTTCATGAGGTCGACCAGGAAGGTGTCGTCCTCGCTCAGCTCCAGCTCGTCGGTGTAGGCCCATCGCAGCATCGCCATGGCGACACTGGGCTTCGTGTCTGCATGCGAAGGGGGGAGGGAGACGTCTGTCACACTATGCATTTTACCATGCAGAGAGAGACACCCCGACTTCCCCCTGCGAAGCAGACGCCCCGGGGCTCCCCCGCCTCACCGGACAGGTCGAGCTCCGTGACGGCCATCATGTTGGAGAGGCTCCAGACGTCGCTGCGAGCCGCCAGCACAAACTTATGCGCGCTGTACATCTTCTCGCCAACCTTTACCTTCAGGTCACTGAAACACCAAAACCCATCTCTTAATTCTGACTGCACCCTAGGCCAGATCACAACCCCCCCCCCCCCCAACTACAAAACATCAGAATAAAAAGCCACGGGAGAGAAAGGTGGCCATCAGCTGACGGGGCGGCCGCCCCGCAGTCGTTACGACCCCTTCGCCCCGCGGCGATGCGCCGACACCTCCCAGCAGCCAGGGCGGCGCTCACCTGTACTGGTCCTGCTGGTAGAGCTCGGCCACGATGGCCAGCAGGCGGCAGATGAAGGAGTCGCTGCCGCTCTCGCGCGCCGTCAGCAGGGTGCAGCGCTTTTCTGTGTCGGCCAGCTTCTGCTGCATCTTCACGTATTCCTGCCGCAGCAGAGCAAGGTGCTTCTGAAGCTTGGCCACCTCCTCTGCCGGAGGGATGGGGAGAGCGTTACGGGAGGGCCACTGTACCACTGCCTTCCTACCTCCGCTGAATAACTGGGTGAGTAACTGACAACTAATAAGGGTGTGAAACCTGCTGAGGGTGGGATCACTGTCAATCACCTGATTAAGTGGCGGATGAAATAACCAATCAGTGAAGGGCTGTACACAGTAATCCCGCCTCCACTACCATGGGAGGGATCAGAATGTACTGCCAATCACTTCCAGCTTTAACCTGATCAGCGTTTGACTGCACCCACCGTGTCTAATCCCACCCACCTCAAAACCAGCAGTTTCACATTCATCTCTTTCATATCCTGCAACTATGGCTGGATCTCATCTACTTTATTACTTCCAAAGCAAATGAGGGAAACAGCACATTGCAAGCATACGTGCCGTCGAAGAGTTGGCTAGGCGTAAGCGCGGCTAGGCTGCGTTTCCAGTGGATGCTCAGGTATCAGTGTAAACAGGAGCTACAGCAGATCTACCCAACAAGGCTAGAGCCGAATGAGGCAGCCATTCAAATCTGCCCGGACATTCAGAACACGAGCCATTTCAGCCCACGGCTCCAGGCGACAGTTTACAACATACTTGTGATCCTGTCTTACTCTGCCGTTTTTGTAAAGGGGTGAAGGTCCAGGGGCATTTAACACCGTTAAACATTGAGCCAAACCGACAGGCAGAACTGGAACGAGTATGAAACAGCAGGCAGGGGGAAGGCTCCGACATCCAAACCCACGGAGAGGTGAGGAGCCAACATACAGCAGAAAACTGCTTAAACAAGCACCAGCTGGCTCTGCGTGGTGGATCCCACCACCCGCAGAGCACAACATCCTGTGTCCATGAGAAAGTGCTTTGCAGCCCGCACCAGTGGCACTCAAGTAACATTTACATATAGACCTGATTCCACAGGTCAGTAGAATATAAAGCCATTGATCAGGCACGCAGGTGACGGAACAAACCAAAACCAAAGGGCGGGGTGGGCCGGGGGCTGACACATTAGGACAAAGACACAGCTGTGCCTGTGTTAATCACAGCCCTCTCGGTGAAGATAGGCAAAAGCAGAACATGCACAGGATGTTCCTGCAGCTTTCTCCAGCTGACGGAGTGAGGTACTCGCTGACGGAGTGAGGTACTCGCAGGAAATAAGCCCCCCCTAGGCCTCCCAGAAGAGCACAGTCACAGGAAAGACAGATGCTGCACCAGCAAGAAGCAACACACATACCCCCCCCTACAGCAGCAGGCTGTCCACCAACCTGGTGCTACCAACCTGCTTATTAAGAATGGGTCACACTACAAGAGGGGGGGCAGCAATAGAGCAAATGATGCCAGAGAGCGTCCTGAAAGGTTTAAGGGCCGAGTGGCAGGGGCCAGGCCATAGAACATATTTTTGCTTAATATTACAGACACCTCACCCTGGGGGGGTGAATCTTGCAGAGCTTTCTAGCAGAATGACATCACAAGATTTTTTAATCGTCTGTGGAAAACAAAAGATCAAGCCGGATTTAATGATGCATTAAAAATGTCACGGGCCATATAATAGCATCTCGCAGGATGTATCCAGTGCAAAAGCTGGTACTTTGAGACCCCTGACTTAGTACAATCATCTTTAGTCCTTATTACCTGTTATTTATTATTAGTCCGGTGCTGCTAACATTAAATACTGACTAAAGTCTAAATACTGGATGGCAATATCAACCAAAATTGATATACTGGTATGTCCATACTGATACCTTGATTCTTAATGAACAACAGCCAATACAGGTATTTTGCCTGATATGTTGCACATCTCTTGAAAATATTAAACGAATGTGACTTTTATAAAGAAACAAGTAATTATCCCATCTTCAGGAACTCCAAATCTACCATTTCCTATTTACATTATTATTAGTAAACTGCTGAAGCAAGCCATTCACTGACAGGGAGCAGTTTGCAGCTGCTTCCATGGGCCAGAATTTGCTCTATTATCATTATATCCTGTGTGCACTTGTTACAGCGGCATATGTGTACAGCATGCAAAGATACATCCTGATGAATTTGACATACAACAATGAGAGAGGAATAGCAGTGCAGATTTATGACAAAGGCCTAAGCTTGTTCACGTGTATCGCTCAACCTCACACCATGGCCTGGGCAGGAGTACTGCTTATAAAGAGTGGCTGCAGCAGAAATGCTGAAGGAAACACCAGATACATCCAAGAGCTGATAGTGAGGCAACCTATGGAGCCGAGACATTTAAAAATCTGCCAGTATAACCCAATTAGCAACCATCTTTTTTCAAACTAAGCTACAAGAACCACACTATAGCAATATGGTAAACTGCAATCATAATACTGCTCAGTTCCTCAACAGGTTGCTATGAATGCATACACCCCCGGTGCACAAATCTGATGACCCTAACTTCCTTAAAAACCGCTTTAATGTCTCAGGGCACCTTTTAAACTCGTGATTTTGCACTTTATACAAGCATGGCTTCAGAAATTATGCGCAATAATGTTTTACTGTATTTCCAAAATACCTATGACCTAAATCCACAGAGCAATCAGACAGGAACATGTCATCCTCATTTCTCATAAGTTAGCAAGCTGCACAAATACACTGGAGCAGCACATTATATACCCTGCTTAACAAACCAAAGACGCCTTTGCTGCAAAGCAATAAAAACTAAGCATTAAAGCAATAAAGTTCTGCATTACCAAGTTGGTCATACAAGGGATTTGCTGCCTGGTTAATGATACGCTCAGCACTGAGCCGGCCTGCCACATAGACAGTAATGCCAACCATTACCGCTCAGTAAACCCTAAGCTTTTTACCCCAAAGCCACACAGGTAACCTAGTACACATTTCTCTTACTAAAGCCCTGCTAAAAATATAATTATCACGGATCTGCTGCTGTACAACGAATGTCATAACTGTAAAAAGGAGCCCCACCCAATGAATCGGCTAAACCTAACCCTCGAAACGTAACCCTAAAACTCCACCTAACGGTAACCCTAAAACTCCATCTAACCCCTGCCCTCGAAGTCCGCCTCAGGGTAACACCACTACAAAGCCCATAACAACGGGTTTATAATAGGGTTTCCGGTGTCACGCCGTGTGTATCCAGCTGATAGTGATACGACTGATAGGCTTTTTAAAACAATATATCTTTAAAGGGCTGCTGAGCACCGCTCCAGAGGTTGTTTCGGTTTGATAGGAGACGCACCCATAAGTTGGTGGAGCGGTTCCGCTGTAACGTAACGATCGTTTAATAGTCTTTCATCATCCCCATTATTATTTACTATAATAACAGTTATTATGACTGCTTCGAATTTGCACCGGAATCCGTAATGACCGTCTAACAGTACGAGTCCCATCCCACAGCCCGGCTACACCACCCAAGCAGTCACCCGCCTGGCCTAAAATTGAACGCTGCCGAACCGATGCGAGCCGCCTCGAAACCGAACCGACAGCCGAGCCTCCCTGTCCCCCCTGATACCGATCCGGAGCTGCGGCGATCCGGCAGTGCGGCTGTCGCACATCCAAAAGACGGCGATCCTGTACCTTCAGCCATGTTGGGTCCGGGGCTCTCCGACTGCTATCGCGAGAGGATGCGCGAGCTAGAGCGCAAGCGGAGTACTGAGAGGGGCGGCGCGCGTAAATGTAGACGAAGTGTCCTGGGTGTCGGGGTGGGAGCCGCTTGGGATTCAACACACAAAAAAATAAACCTTAAATTAACATATGGGGAAGTCCTGCCAATACAGAAAATCCCTTAAAAATATGCCGTTTGTTTTTCATATTCCTTGGAAATCCCTTTGGGAAACACATGTAATTAAACTGCACGCTCCGACGTGTGAGGCGTGAAATATAACGAGGACACTTTCACGGAGTACTTTCAAATAGCAGTGCTGAAGCGTCCCCCCGGAACTATAAAGATTTCAAAATAGAAACTGAACAATAATTAACGTAATCAGACGCACTACAGCAGTCCGGCAGGTGTAAACAGTCTATTTTTAAATGTAATTATGTAGTAATGTCGAATTCCCTTTACCACGCCCCATCATATTAGTTATATAATCTAGCAAACCAGATCTTTTGCACAAACATTGCATAATTAAGTGCTTGATTGTTCTGAAGACTCTATTTAGATTTTCCTTCCCTACCAGTCAGTGTCAGCAATCGGACAATTTACTCACCTCTTAGAGCAGCTCAGGCACGGAGATAATTTATGCAATCAGATTACAGGAAATAAATCAAAATCCACCATAATTCCCATAACTGTCCTTTCTAGTAAATACAATACTTTTGGAGACTTCTCCGAAAGTAAATTTCAGGTTGTAGTATTATTAATACAGAATGACCACTGCGAATTTATATTGTTTTTAATGGAAGCACCCTCAAGTTTTTGGAGTTATGGTCTTTAGGTTAAATTTTCAATTAATTTAAAAAAAGCTAGACAGAAGTACACAAAACAAGAATTTGAAAGAAAATTATATTTTGGAAGAACTCACTACAGAAGGTTTCCATGACATGAAAAATATACATCAGTATTTTGTCTATGTACAATAGGCAAGAAAAATTGCAGTAGTCCTTCAGTGGCAGCATAAAGAGGCGACAAATAAAAAATAGGTGTTTATGTACAACAGACTAACACACTCGCGAAAATCTTTGAATTTCGAAAAACCCAGGACTGCTTATAAGACCACCTACAGTTAAAGTATACTTTAAGGTACTATGCAAGAATCCACAAAAGAAAAGAACTTTTCAGAGGGCAAGTATGAGGAGAGCTCCAATCTTCAGCTTTTCAAAATGCACTGATCGCAATAAAAGGTTATTGCTAGATTAACCTTTTTGTCTTCCTCATTATCCTGGCTAGCATTCGTGCTCGAGTGGTGTGGTGCAGTCTTGCCATATTTTAAACTTCTGTTTAATGCAGAATATAATTTGACAGGAGGCACTTTTGAAAGACAAATCAAAACTCAAAAATATTCTTGCAACATGCTGTACGTCTCATGAGAATCACCATTTCCACAAATTCACTTTAAACAAACGCACACACAAGATGTAATCCCTTCTTTGTTTTGATGAACACACTCTCCCTCCCATCCAAAGAATGAGTACCTTGTGCAAGACAAAATAAACTTTGAAATCCCAAAGAAGTGAGAGCAATAGGAAATCTAGCATGAGACACATGCTTCACCTTTCAAAACATACCTCCCTCATTTAGGTCACGTAATCACAGACAGAACTTTCTGGACCAAAGTAGCCATGTTTAAAAAGCCTAAAACTCTCCCCCCACCAAGATCCATTCACCAGTCTTGTGAAAATAATTTGCAACAGAAGAGATGCACACAAAAATAAAAAATAATGAGAATCTTCAAGAATCAACAGGATTCCTGTTCCAGCTAAAGATACACTATTTATTTGGTTCTGTGTGTGTTTGCCGGGTGAATATGAAAAATGAACAGTTTATATATTATCTGTTTAACGCTGGTGCTATGTACACGTCTGTACAATTCTTCCTGAAAATTGAAGCAGTTCATAGACTTCAGAGGAGGGAAGAGAGACTTTTGGGGTTGGCACTTGCTCAGCCTTCGCGTCGCCACCACGACCAGCCGTCTCCTTCTGACGCGCCTTATTTTGCCAGCATGTGTCTGGCGACGTTCGATAAGAACAACTCTGCTGAAAAGGTGGGCAGAGTGCAGGAAAACAGTGCCATGATTCTCAACTGGAGACCTGTAAATGACAAGCACACACACTCAACAATAATCGAGGCCAGACCACGTTTAATCGGCCGCTGATCCAACTCGCGCAGAAACACCACGTTCGCAACGACACTGAAACGCGGGATGTTACAGACATCACCAATAGGATTGTCTTTGTATTATTTCTTCCATGTATTAGACTGGGCATTTTACTGGAACAGTTGGACAGTTAAATACTTGTTTCAAGGGTTTAGCAGAGGAGAGGGGTCCACCTGGGATTCAAACTAGCAACCTTCTAGTCCACATCCTTAATTGCAATGCTCCCGGCTGTCCCAAAAGTGTGGGTGGAGCCTTAGAGATCAGACACTGAACTCAGTACCTCTCTCTGTGCTACAAGCGCTCTGCAGACCACACCATCTCCCCACGTACGGGGGGGGGGGGGGCCGCCACCTCAAAACTGCGCCTGTGGACGGACCACAGCTGAAGCCGATCCCCCTTACCCTGAAAACAATGAATCTATAAGCTGCAGGATGAGAGTCACTCAAAAGCAGTCTCTTGGCTCTTTCTAACACATCGGGCAACTTTCCTTTTGAATTCTCCATTCCTGTCTTCTCTCCATTCTTTCTGTGGGACAAAGCGAAAACAGCCCATCACAGAGCGGACCTTCACAGGTGTAATAGTGCATTAAAAAAGGAAATGTTATACTAAGCACTGATTAAGGCTTCAGCCAAAGCGCCTAAGTAAACATACTGCAGCGTCTACGTTTGCGGGCGAGTCTCCGTTGGGATCTGCCAACATGGATATGACGCTAATCATGATGGTTTCCACCGTGTGGATAGGGAGCCAGCGTTCCTCTGGCTTCTCATAGCCGTATTTGTCTTCTCCGGGCTCATGCAATATCGAAATACATACATCGCCGTTCTTGTCAACTGGAAGCGAGACCGGAAGCAAGGGCATTAGGAGTGAGGGCATGATTATTATTCCAGAGGTTTCTAAAGTGCTCCATCACTTACCGTTGGGGTGCCATATTTCAGTGATGAATTTCAATTTGGGCGGTCTGAGGGGATAGTCTTTAGGGAACGTAAGGTGTGCTTTAAACACGCCTCCTTCACTGTCAATGAATGGAAAGTGAGCATTAATACATGTATTGGAGAAAAAAAAACAATTCCCAACTACACCTCACAATGCGCAATTTACTGAAAGTACATAAATGGGCAACAGAATTTGCAAAGTGAATCTCCCAAAATTGAGGTGTTGAAATTTTACAACCTATTAATGTGACGTTCCGAATTTCAGCTCCTTTGTACTTACAACAGAGTATCGGGTGGGCCAATGATTAGAACTTCCCATCGATAGAGATCGCTGTCATCTATCAAGCCTGCAGAGAAGCCCTCTACTGGGTTCTTATTCAGCTCTGAAAGGAGAACAGAAATTTACAAGCTGCATTGTGTGACTGCACTATATCGATATATATTATCGATTTATTTATTCCTGAAGCTGAAATCCCAGGAGACAGGCAGATAGCTGCCTCTGCTTCAGCAGCATGTTTGAACGTGTTCTCCTTGCCATGTCGGAGCCATTGGGAAAGCGGAAAGCTTGGCCGCCCACAGGTCTGAAGCCCTCACAGGTCCACCATAAGCAAAGAGGTCTTAGCAGAAAGACAAAACCTACCACCTACATTAGGCAGTGGTGATATAGAACTGCCACCACTGCTAGCATTGGCCATGCTGGAAAATAAAATCTGAACCAGCACAGAAAGGATCAGTATCGTAAAGGGTCAAAAATGAGAGTTTAAATACCAGAAACTGGTTCGAGATTCTGGACACGGGCAACAGTTACTTCATCGCCATTTCATTAAGGGAAATTAATGTGGAACAATGGAAGATTTGCATGTGCCAACCTCACGAGTATGCTGAAGAAAGTCGGTAGCTGGGGAAAAAATGGCAGCACAGAGGTCAAACTGAGATGGAAAGAACATACCAGGAAGCCACACGGACAAACTCCAAAGTGTCCCTTCAGAACACCAACAAAGTTGTTTAATAATTACACTTAGCGTCTATGACAAAAAAAAAATCTTTATTTAATATTTCAGTTTGTAGTCCATTCAATTTGTAATTAACTGTTCTTTTTAAGTGGAATCTGTTTGAGAGGAATCCTAACAGAATTTTAAGCATAAATGGAAGAAATAATGAATTACTATTGAAAACAATGACTTATACCCCAAAAATGATCAATATCCACCAATATGAAAATTGCATTTTGCCATGTCACCCAGCCCTACTTTCCAGTTTTTAAATGCACTTTTGATGACTGCAGGCTTTGGTTTTCAGAGACATTTGGCAAATAGGTTTTTAGAATTACAAACTGAGAAAGATGCTTTATTTGATCCATGCAACACAGATATAAGTATTTTGTATTTATTTTTGACTTGGAATAAAGAGCAAGTCTATACTGCGTAGCTGTAGTTGTATATTTGCCAACTGTATTTCTATTTAGGTTTGACCACACAGTTTCAAAATGTGTTCCTGACCTTACACATACAGCTCAGACTTTAAAACACGTTACATACTTGTGTGTGTATTACTTGTATTGCTGTTCTACCTAAAAATAGATATGATTTCTGGACCATTTCATTATGGGGATTATGAATGTCATGTAAGAATGACAAAACAACAAGCTACCTAATCTCAGGGAAACCCAAAACAAATGATCAAATCACCCTGTGGTCTATAATCACTGTGACTGGAAATAAATCTTACTTACTTCCATTATTACAGTTACTGAAAGATACGTCATTAAAATCGACAGATGAAATTACGATCAATGGCTAAATTGTCTTTCCATAAAGACCAGAAGGGTAGAAGGATTCATCCCACGTCCTGGATGGAAACTGAGCCAAGGCTGAGGGTTTCTGCAGTCCTAAAGTGGGGCACCTGATTCAGCTTGACGGCTACACATACAAACGTGTAACTGGAACACTGCTGGTGTTCATTCCAGAAGAACCATGTGGGACAATCCATACAGGACACTGAACCTGAACACCTCCAGGAAAATACCCAGGTGCACAAATGGGACGAAATGTGACAAATACACAATTAAATGTAATGTAATGTTTGCAAGTTAAAAGGCTAATGATAGCACCTCTCAGTACTGCATGTTATTCATAGCATACAGATGTGTATGATAATCTGGCTTCAAGGTAAAATAAAATATAGTAAAAGTGCTGCAAAGTGCAAACACAGGGGGAGCATTGTCTAAATCTCACTGACCATGGTGAATGAATCACATTACAGTCCCAGCCTGGTGTGTAATCTTCAGATGAGGTCTATGAAATGTAAAGACTTTTGCATTTAGCTGGAGAGAGGAATGCAAGTTCTCAGCAGTGACTGTGAAAGCAAGCCCGGTCCAGCGGCAAAGGTTTTGAATGTTTTACTGGGATTAGTCATAAATTGGCACCTGTGTGCAAATAAAATACCTAAAATCAATCTATAAGACAAACTTAAGTATCCTTTAGTGAACCTTGCCAAGAATCCATGGAAAGGATCATCAAACCAGCACCCATTGCTTTAAAAATCAGTATTGAAAGCATTGTCTGTAAGCCTTGCAATTTCTGATTCAGTGTAAAGTTTAAGACATAAAAATTATGTACATAGAATCAAGAAACCATTCACTGTAAACCAGTGTTTTTCAACCACTGGTCCACAGCCTGAAACGGCTTCAAATGGGCCATGGTACTGTGGCAGGGAACCGTGGTTCTGTTTGTAATGGGCAACTGGGAACCGCGGTTCTGTTTGTAATGGGCTACCTACCACATGAAGGCAAACTCAACTGCTGCCTGGGAAAACTCTTCAGTGAAATTTCCAGAGGGGCTAGATTTGAGTGGTATGAATGATATATGTACTTGTTGTCAAATAAAACAAACCAAACAAAAAGAGACACTTTAATAATAAACTGTCAATAATCTATTAGGTCCAAGATGTTTCCCTGCAGTATGGTTTGCTAATGTATATGAATTATTTGATTTTACTTTCAGACTTTGGGTTACGGGGCAGCATGGTGGCACTGTGATTAACACTGTTGCCTCACACCTCTGGGACCAGGGTTCAAGTCTCTGTCATGGTTCCTGTCATTTGCCTGTCCTCCCTTTGTCGTTATGGGGTTTCCTCCAGGTGCTCCGCTTTCCCCGAGTCAACAACATGCTAAGGTAAACTGGAGTCCCTAAATTGCCTGTGTGTGTGCATATGGTGTGGGTGTGTGCCCTGCCCTGCAAAGGGTTGGTACCTCATCCTGGGTTGAACCGCTGCCTTGTGCCTATAGTCTTCAGGATAGGCTCCATACCCCCCACAACCAAGTAGTTACAGATAATGGATGAAATTTGTTTCATCCTGTTTAAAATTAAAATAATACCTTATCTCAGTGCTAATCACAGGACTTTATCATAGTAGGAAATAGAAAAGGAGAGAGCGAAATCTGTTTTTAAGATGAACACACAACAAGCTCTCTAGAGAATTCTGTAGCTCGCCCTGCATCTTAAAACTAAACTAAAAAGCAAAGTAAGCATATACAACAAATGTTGAATTTTTGTAACTTTGAAAAATTCTAATTCCATAGCACACCTAGCACAGTAGACAAGTATTAACTTCTAACACACTCTGCACACAAGCACATAAAGAAGGAACTTAACCCATCTTTTTATAACGAACTCAATTTCACTGTACAAAAGCAGCAGCTGCTAACAGATATAAAGGCAACCAGAACAAACCACATGACCAGGACCTGATATCCACAGTTCTCCAAATCACCATCCCCCTAAAGACACCAGGAGCACTACCTGTCAAGCTAGCCGACTTGCCGACGTCCAAATAAGTTCTAGGCCTCTCTCATTACCTTTGACGACCCAACAGCTGGATCACTATTATTTATAAGGATCCAGGAAATTAAAAATTCTGCAGTATGTCTTAATAAAATTCATAGTCATCGATCCAAAAGATTTTTCAGTCATCAATTTAGCTCGTCTAGTACAACAGTGCACAGTAATATTCAAAACTGAAACGGTAAAATAACAGCACCCACTTCATCGGGTATGAAAGTTCTTACCAAAAAACAGCCGAGTTATATTCTCATATCTCCCAGTTTTTCCAGGATTTCACCAGTGTGCCATTACACCAAACTTTTGTGACAATGTGAAATACTGCATCTCCAATGCAGCAGAATGTATGAATTATTCCGATGCACCAAAACACCCCCGAAAGCCCCTCACAATCCTAGCACACACTGTAAGGAATCCCACAAGGTTCAGCTTGTTAGGGTCTGAAGAAAATAAAATAAAACTACAGCAATTTATCGGATGCAGCCACACAAATATTCCAGCAGTTATTCAAGGACTGCACTTTAATTCAACATATTTTACAGGCATTTACATATAATAATCTTATGCATTTAAGTTCTGTTTCAAAGACTGAGCCAGACTAATCAGTCTTCTTATAAGGAAACGATGAATATCCATAACACACAAGTGCAGATCTCCTCAGCAGGAGACCACATCTAATACGTGCTCCATGGGTACATGTGGCAGAGATATTAAATCTCAACATAACATGAGACAATCATCTGCTGACCTTTTCCATGCACTCATCCAAAACATGCTTTAAAATCTTAAGTGGCCTTATAACGAAATAAACATGCACAGCAAACCCAGCAATATCCGAACACTGCAAGGTTGGACCTTAATAGCTTTATGAAGTTAATAATTAATTGTACAGTCTTAACAACTGTGACAGCTACATATATTTAAAAAGAATGACAACCAACGGCACTAAGCACCGAGGTCTAGTGTGCAAAGAAAAAGCAAATCCCAGCAGGGAAAACTCTACCTCAGGGGCACTGCAGACACCTAAAAGCACAACCTCAGCAGAAAAATCAGAACCCAGAGAAATATGATGTTCTGATAACCTAAAAAAAGTCACCATAAAACTACTTTACCAGGTGAAAAGAAGGCACTTATTTCAGTGCTCTCCAGAGGGTACCGAGGAAAGTCACGTGACAGAATGCCATTCTTTGGGAATCGGGGCCAAAAAGTAATAGAAACATTTCCCAGAAGTCAAAGAAACATCTGAAATCCAGCAGCATGATTGGTCGCAAAAATTCTTCAGGGTGAGACTTGCTATCCTTACGTGCAGTCCAGTACAAACACCACATCTCAGAGATTCAATACCCACTTAAACGCAGGTGAGATGTGGACTGTTAGGTCAATGTGGCATCGGGATAAACCACCGCAGCCTAAGGACCCAGGTGACTATCTACAACTCTTATTTCCTCATTTACAATGCTAAAGTTTTACGTTTCCCTATATATACAGACAAAAATTGGTTCTTAAAATGTACATTGTCAGTTTCTTCTTATAGGCAAGTAAGGTGGAACAATGACTAAGAAAAGGGGCTGATAATTAAGTGACTCCTACAGGTGTATCACGCCATAACAGTCACCGACAGGATATGTGCCATCGCATGAGAGACGTGTTGAATCAGCACTACCTCTTAAACAATGACGAGTGCCTATTATACATTTTTTTTTCTCAGCTTTTATTACTGCTGTTTTGTCTCTCCGCATCTAATGAGTCAGACCGACCTGCAAGTAACAATAAAATGCTTAAACTTTTTCAGACAAATTATAGCAAGTTCATCAGTCGTGCTTGCAAGCTAACAAATGCTAAACGTTAATTCTGTATTTCCGTAACCGTTTTCTTTAAGAACTAAAAATGTTGTAATGGTATACAATTCACGAGGAGGAAAGGAGGCACCCATGATAAGCAACAAATCAACATTTCGCATATTCCTGTTACAGTCGGCCAAATGTAAGTGCCAGTGGCTCGAAGCACATGGGCCGGAGGGCGCTTGCGCAATACAGCGGGGTGAGCGCACATGCGTAGTGCGGCCAGGCCAAAGGTTCCGCGCAAGCAGCCTGGATCCAAGCTGTCATTCAGAGCTCCGTCAGAGCGGCCGACTGCTCACCCAACAGGGGTACAAAGGGCTCGGGCGGCGCTACCAACACCGGCGTAGCCGCAAGAAAATATCGCATGCTGGCACTGGGTTTTGCGAGCAGATAGACCGGCAGCCAGGCCGGACTTAACCCTTAACCGCCGGCGTGCATTTGGCCCGACGGCTCGGTGTGAATTAAGCTCCGAACAAAGGGACAGGCATCCATTACTTACAGAAGCGTGTGTGGCTGCGCCGGGAGACGGGGGTCTGCTGGCGGGGAGAACGGCTTCCGAGTCAGTAAAACGCACTCAGCAGACGCTTACGGTACCTGTGCGTCAGATACTAAGAAACCAATTCCGGCATGGCCTGTCAAAGGCCAGGCGGCTATGGACCGAGCCCGGAACAGTAGAACTTAAGAGGTCCACTTCTCTGTCAGAATACTCCGGAATGCGGGTATCTGCTAACACGCTTTCGGGTTAAAATACGACGGCGCGGCTAAGCTAGTTACAGCCGTCTCCGCGTTTACCTGCCAGCTGTCTCCTGAGTAAGAGCGCCGACTGTGGCTCCGTCATGCTTTTGTTTCTCAAAACGACGGGAGTTCCGGGCGGTTCGCGTCGATTTTCGGCCGTTTGGAGACTGAAAGCCACCCCAGTAAACAGCGACCGTCCGTAGCCGCCACCGTCGCTCCCCAGACGGAGTTTCGCCAAGTACTCCGGCCGCGAGCGCGCATGCGCACAAGTACACGCCGGCCGCTGCGAGACGGCCCGGGACGCGCGCGTGTTGCCTGTCGACTTCGCACCATTTTGGGAAGTTCTGCCGCAGAGCGGGAGCGAGGGCCGCTGTCATCGGTACTTCTACCGTCAACGATCATTTTTCCAACGTTAATTTCTCAGCTACCCCTTGATATTTTTTAATTGATATAATATTTAAAACGTTTGCTTTCTATATTCAAGGCATAGTTTTATTTGTGTAGCATATTTCACAAACGCATTCTTCATTTTGAAGGACATAACTTCAAGTTATAGATTAAAAGGTTATTGAATGGAGAAAAGCACCTTTGAGACATTTAAATGAATAAGATTAAGATGTTTAGACATCAAATCAATAGGACAAGGGGAAAAAACGCATAAATAAATGTAAGCAATGTTTATAATGGTCAATGAGCAGCGGTCTGTGTCAGAAAGCCAGATTTCTTGCTTATCTGGATAACTTGTTGTGTTTAAGGCAAACCAGTTTATATGTTCTTTATCTTCGTTTAGCTATAGACTATTTAAAATCCGACAATGTATCCAGCGAAGCAAGAAATCCTGCTTTTTTTATACAGGCTTTAGGAGAGCACATAAGTGGTAGGCTATGTAGGAGAAAATGTCACATAAATATCAGAGATAAATGGCAATATTGGCAATAAGTTACGATGCAACTTAATCTTGACTCTTTCCATTTACTAAAACTGATTTTTTTTTTTTTTTACTTCTGTCTTATCTGTCAATGGAAGGAAATCGTGGCTCATGCCGTGATACAGCACTGGCACCGAGAATCTTTTGCGACTGTAGGTGATTGGAGAGATTGCTTAGTATTTGTGAAAACGTAAGAAAATGGAAAACTTGTGATTTTTTTCCCCCACATTTTTTTGTGGTTTTTAATTTTTCCTAATTATATGTTGATTTTCCTTTTTATGGAAACAATACAATATTTGTATTGTTTTTTAATTGCTTTTTTAGTATTTTGTGGTTACATTTTTTAATGTGAATTTGATATGCCCTGTAACCAGCAAGGAATGTGAGTAGAAGGACATGAGGTCAGGGCAAAAGAGTTTGTACTGATGGTGCCAAGCACATTTCAGGCGTGCGGATCTCCATCGTGCCAAGCAAATTTCAGGCGTGCAGATCTCCATCATGCCAAGCACATTTCAGGCGTGCGGATCTCCATCATGCCAAGCACATTTCAGGCGTGCGGATCTCCATCATGCCAAGCACATTTCAGGCGTGCGGATCTCCATCGTGCCAAGCACATTTCAGGCGTGCGGATCTCCATCATGCTTTCATCCAGAAGGAGATTCCTCACATACTCCCGAATTTAAACACTAGTTTGAATGTCAATATTCATCACTTCCAGTCAATCAAGACTGTAATCACATTTATTTTGCAAGTATGTGCTCTGGCTATTTCCAAACCTTTTTTCTATTTTTAGTATTGAAAAACCAGAACCTTTTTCTCCCATCATTAAAATCATTAAACCCAGAATTACACAACATATGGTGTCCACTGTAATGTCACTTGCGTTTAAAGTATGATTTTGTTTAAGTCATATCAGTTTTATGACTTTTTTTTCTTCTCTTTAATACGTTGGTATAGTTCAAAGGTTCTGAAATTCACCTATGGATTGCAGTACTCCATTTTGTCCACCAGATGGGAAACCTTGTGCATTTATGTAGTGGACTGTATTGTCCGAAGTGTTTTTGTAACTGGAAAGAGTAGATTTGGTTAAATGTATGTGTCTGGGTGGTCAGGTTTCTGGGATGTTTAGTCCTTTCCTTGCTAGAGTGGTAGTTTAGTTGTCCTGCAGGTACTTTTACCCACCGAAGCTGTATACGGCCATTTTAGACCCCCACTAGAATAGGACATGATTCTGCTGGTGTTCTGTCATTTATTTTAAAGACAGAACACACCATGTACGTTTGCATGTTACTTTTTCTGTCCATGCATCCGGTGTACTTTACCAGTCGTCCTACAGGAAACAGCTCCCCCCCCTTCTAATGAACGTACATGGCTATTTGCACAACGGCCATCTTACACTGTATTAACCATAACGGGACATTGTTGTTGTTTTTTTTGCTTTGCATTTTCTTGGTGTTTTGTGTTGTTTTTTTTATGTAAATTTGATATGTCCTGGTATTAATACCGGGGTGTGTTTTTTAAGAGTAAACCTATTGTATTCAATAAACACAGCACAACAACATTTTATGGCAACAGCACTGCCTCATTAAATGGCTGTTTTGGGAAGTGCACTCAGTTGGCATTTTGCTGATGTTTATTGCACTAAGAATGTTCACTTTCTATGACCTCCGGGTCCGCAGGCTTTGTAGGTGTCTTCGTTACACTGGTGCTAACATGCTAAAGTTATGCAAGAGCAATAAAACCTTTCGGTCCCCCATGCTCTGGTAGATGATATACCCTGTAGACCAGCCACCGGTTCAAATCCTAGGGTTAGCATAGGTTTCTCGCTGTTGGGCTTCTGAGTGACTAGGCTAGAGCCTTAGCCCCCAGCTGCCTCAGGGACTGACTGACTCTGCTCTCTCAATTGTGTCTCACTTTGGACAAAAGTGTCTGGTAAGCAATCACATAATGTGTGAATATAGGTGATTCTCAACTTATGCCACAGTGTCTTCTATTCTGTACCATGCAGGGGTTTCTATCAGCAGCCAGCAACTTCCCCCCGTTTATTTGAAGTTTTTTCTTTGTAGATGTAGAGGTTTAGCTTTATTATTGTAGGTGAAGTTATGGATGTTTCATCTACACTCAATGGGAAGTTTATTAGGTAGACTAGCCCTTTAATGCAAGCAGTCCTGCTTCTCCAAACAGCCAATCATGTGATTGCACTTGAATACTTATAGAATTAACAGGGTCAGGAGGCACACAGTAGTGTGCCTGTATATCGGGATGGATAGGAGATGCTATTTACGTTTAATTGTCGATGCTGTGCATGCTGCTTCCAGCTTCTGTGAAATAGCCACCAGTTCTTACAGAGGATGCTACAATGAGCAGAAATCCAGTCAATTGCATCTTTGCTGCTGAAAAACCTGGTTGAGTAAGAAGAACAGCCGGGTTTGATACAGCTAACAGGAACAGAAGTGCAAAAATAACTCAGTGCAACAGTAGTGTGAAGAACGGCTTCTCTGAACATGCAGCCCTTGTGGTTCCACGGTTGCCGAATATCACACATCTGGCGTGACACTCACATTTTCTGACTCTCATGCTCACATAAGAAGTCTTATGGCAAATTTATATTACTCCATTATAAAACTAAAATGAGCTCCATTAAAAGCATCGGCGTAGACCCTACAGAATATTTACAAGTTAATAAAACTGTTACATATAAATGCATGTGTAGACTTGTCTCGAACTGAAAATCTCACGTTAGCCAGCTGGTCAAAGTGGGTGACTGTGGTTTTGGAGGCAAAAATGGGTGCTATGTAGCATAGGCTAGCTAACGGTGCCTAATAAAGCAGGTCCTACATGGTACTAGCTAGCCATGGGTACCCAATAAAGCAGGTCCTACATGGCACTAGCTAGCTAGGGTACCCAATAAAGTGAGTCCTACATGGCACCAGGTAGCTAGGGTACCCAATAAAGTGGGTCCTACATGGCACTAGCTAGCTATGGGTACCCAATAAAGCGGGTCCTACATGGCACTAGCTAGCTAGGGTACCCAATAAAGTGAGTCCTACATGGCACTAGGTAGCTAGGGTACCCAATAAAGTGGGTCCTACATGGCACTAGCTAGCTATGGGTACCCAATAAAGCAGGTCCTACATGGCACTAGCTAGCTAGGGTACCCAATAAAGTGAGTCCTACATGGCACTAGGTAGCTAGGGTACCCAA
>JABFDZ020000109.1:31112320-31127746 GCA_019775955.2 Pollimyrus isidori
TAGCTAGCTAGGGTACCCAATAAAGTGAGTCCTACATGGCACTAGGTAGCTAGGGTACCCAATAAAGTGGGTCCTACGTGGCACTAGGTAGCTAGGGTACCCAATAAAGTGGGTCCTACATGGCACTAGGTAGCTAGGGTACCCAATAAAGTGAGTCCTACATGGCACTAGGTAGCTAGGGGAACCCAATAAAGTGGGTCCTACATGGCACTAGGTAGCTAGGGGAACCCAATAAAGCGGGTCCTACATGGCACTAGCTAGCCATGGGTACCCAATAAAGCGGGTTCTACATGGCACTAGGTAGCTATGGGTACCCAATAAAGTGGGTCCTACATGGCACTAGGTAGCTAGGGTACCCAATAAAGTGGGTCCTACATGGCACTAGGTAGCTAGGGGTACCTAATAAAACGGGTCCTACATGGCATTAGCTAGCCATGGGTACCAAATAAACTGGGTTCTACATGACACTAGGTAGCTAGGGGTGCATAATAAAGCAGGTCCTACATGGCACTAGGTAGCTTGGGGTGCCTAATAAAGTGAGGTCTACATGGTACTAGGTAACTAGGAGTACCTAATAAACGGGTTCTACATGGCACTAGGTAGCTTGGAGTACCTAATAAAGCATGTTCTACATGGCACAATTAAGTATCCACTGAGTATACACAAAACAACGTCTATGTGTTTTTCTCTCTGGGTTGTATAGTAACATTCATGATTTTATATTCTGACCTTTGCCAGTATCTGCTTATGAAATTCATGTTTGACATGAAGATAACCCCAAACCATGACTATGTTCTACTGCATGCTCTACATTTCATACTGCCACCTCAGAAAAACTAGGTCAGTTTAACAACTCAAGCAACAGGCTATTTTCAGTTATCAAGGATTAACATTCAGATTCACTTGTTATTATTCTCATGAGCATCATCTTTTCTGATAAATTTCTGGTCACAATTACGGTTGTTTCGATGATTAAGATGAGTAGCATTTTGCATAAAATGTCTTTGACTCCTCTTACGTGCCCTCATCCACATGTATCACCTTGTCATTTGAAATCCATTCACTGACGAGGCCTCTTTGGATTCTAAAATGAAATATGAAAAGTTTAACTGACGGATGACAAGAGGTGATGATGTCCATCAGGGCCCGGTTATTCTCACCAGGCAGAAAACTCTTCCTCTAAGGCGCCTGTTAGCTGGTCTTTACACGCGTCACAATGTCATCATTATGTTCTCACTCTGATGACCCTGAGCTAAAAGTCACAAATAGAGGTACTGTTTGGTTTGAAATTGAGTTTAAAAATTATACAATGCCGCATTATGTTGCCCTGGTAACTCTTAAACAGGAGTGTTGAATGCAAATCAGGAATTTGAGAATAATGATGATTTTATTTGACGGAAGCATTGAATAATTATGTTGGGTGAAAATTGCTGTCCATTTGTATTGATGGAGTCAATGTCAACCAGCTATAATCACCATGGAAACATACACAAGGCAAAACATGGCAGAATAGCATGAGATTATATAGCAGAGTGTGCGAACAGAGTGGATCTGTGCCTCTTGTCTGCTGATACTATCCTTTGGAGATGGCAAGTTTAACAATGACACAATGTATACATGCGGAAATACAATACATAAATTACACGTGAACTGTGCAAGATTTACAGCAATAAAAAGAATTGAACTCACCCAAATGCAAAGGTAATCCTGGCTCAGACCTATAGGGGGCAGGGTGGAGCAGGCTGATGGCAGATACATTATATACTCGTACCTTCACTTCTGTAGCAGATGCTGTGAAATAAAGGAGGGCCAGACAATCCTTGGAGTAATTAGGTGTTGTAATGATTAGTAATTGAAATGATATGTATTTATCCATGCTTTTTATCCGAAGCAACGTACATTTTGGGAACGCAGGTCAGCCAGGGCCTTGCTCAGGGGCCCGACTGTGAAAGCGCTCTGCTGAAAATGGGATTTAAACTGCCTTCTGATCACAGGCACGGCCTCCTAAGTCGCTGAGCCGCATGCCACCCCGCACACCCCCGCTGACTAATGAAGTTCTGAGAAACTGCGCTGTCAACAGGCTGAAAAGGGTTTTAATGTGGTTTGCCGTCACTTTCCTCCAATACTTCCAGGCCCAGTTCTCGTGATGGACTTCACCCAGGTGACTGTGACTTCCAAGCAGCACAGTTTCCATCGTCCTGTAACCGAAACCCTAACCCTAACCTTATCACATGCAATCTGTCTACTGTGTTTTTGCAACTCCCTGCATACTACTGTATACTGTGTGATTTATCTAATCCGATCTGTGTTCCTATCTGTAGATCTCCCCCGAGCAACTGCGTGTCTTGAACTGCCTTACATGGAGAGACCACAATGAGGAACTCATGTGACGCAAGGCGAGGGGCGTGGCCTCCCGTTAACTTAATTACTCAGAGGATACAAAAAGTGACTGAGTGTCTGTCTCTTGTTTTTCTCTTGGTAAAGGTACAGCTGCAGAAGAATTCACTTTGGAGAAATGGAATGAGCTGTGGATAAGTGGGATGTACCGCTGACTCGTATGTACTTCAGTTCCACTCTTTTTGAAAAAAATGTTTATGGCTGTTTATGGCGTGCTGATTAGATGTCGCTGAGGACAACAGTAATCTGAGACGGTCAGTGACAGGGATATGAAGTGTGTGTAATTTCATTACAAGTTCGTATTACATGTGGGCAGCATTTCTGAGAAGACCTGCAAAAAAAAATGGCAAATTCTGCCTTTGATCTTTAAATATATAAAAAGAGTGAATTCTGCAGCTCTGTCTGCTTTTCCCATCAAGCTCCTGGTCTGATTGCTCACACGCGTTCACACGCACAGAAGCAGTCGTCAGAAACGCTAACCCTAATCCTAACCATAATCTTATGAATGTTTATAACATCACCCGTTTCCAGATAAGGACAAACGTTATCAGATAATGAGTGTGGGAGGGGGTAGGCATGCACTGCTGTGAGGACAGTGGTGTGACCCTCATGTCTCTTGGGACGCTTTTCCACCGCGCCAGGTACCATATCTTTGGTATGGTACATTTGATACGGTGCTTTTGGTACTTTCCCTCATCCACTGACTTCCTGTCAAGTACCTATACCAGAAGTTCCAGTACCAAATGTGTTAAACCACACACTTGAACTGCTTTCTTTGTCGACTACTTCTGCAATTAGCCTCACAATACAACTGCAGTCCTGAAAAAGTTGGGAACTCAGAAAACAACGGTGTACGGAAGAGGATTAGGGCCCCCATGAATGTATTATTTGAATTCTGACTTTAATGTCAGAAATCCGACTTTTTTCGGAGAAATCCGACTTTTTTCTGGGAATTCTGACTTCTTTTCTCAGAATTCTGACTTTTTTCTCAGAAGAGTTTAGAGGAAAAAGTCAGAATTCAAATAATATCATATATAATAATGGATGTGTGGACCAATGGATGAATTGAAGCTTTAATTGCAATCTGGTCAGAAGAACAGATACAACATGATCAGGATGACATGGCAAGAAATGAAAAAATAACAACATGAATTTCATAACAAACCAATTTAGTAGTGATTTAGACAGCAAGGATGATAATGATTATGAATGCCTCGGAGAATGCAAGCTGGGCTCATGCAAAAGCAGTGGAGGTGAATTTTAAACCGATTTTGAAACATATACTAGATATTCTTAAAATAGAATAATCATTAAAATTGTTAGCTTTTTTATGACAGACTAAAAATATTTTAGCAAAATTCAACCACCCTGCACTATGATGTCCGTACTGTATGCAGGTATAAAAAAAGCCCGATCCTGATATACCTGACTAGCAACGTAAGAACTGGATGTGCAAAACATGCGATGTTGGTATTCATATTGCAGATCGTCCAACCCTATAATATACTACAGGCATTTTACCAATTCAGTACAAAACTCTCCACCTCGCGTCATGATGTCATTCAACACCAGCACCAGTTTTTACGCCAGTGGAAAATCAACACCTGGAAGTGCCCTGCTTCCGGTACTTTCCTGACGATTCCCCACAGGAAGAGAGCCAGAACTGCTGCTTCCTGATGAGACCAGCTCTGAATGGTGGCTGCCATTCCAGAAATTTCTGCCTAAGTAGTAATGACATGCACATTCCCAGCTCTTGAGGCGGGTCTAGGCCGTTGGGTTGAGCCGGCACCCCAGCGGCGGGTGGCCTTGTTTACTCCTGTTGCCGTAGTTTCAGCCTCATCGTTACTGGTGGATCCCCCCCCGTTGGACGTCTGTGTTGATGCAGATCAGCCCGATTCACAGCAAGGGCCCGGTGAGGGGAAGCCGCACACTTCACTCTTGTTTTCTTCTCCTTTCTACTGGGAAGTCGGACTGGCTACCGCTTCCATGGACCTGGATCGTGCAGGCTCCGCAGGCAAGGCCCCAGACAGGCCGAGCCTGCGTGCCAGCAGAGGCAGAGGGGTTCCCTATGGGTCCCTGGAGAATGAGGCCCCACCTCCTGGGGAGGCAGCCGCCATCACTCCAATACGCTCCTACGTGGTGGTGGCGGTGCTTTGCTATGTCAACCTGCTCAACTACATGGACCGCTACACCATCGCCGGTGAGCCCCGCGCCGATATGCCTCCCGGCCTGTGGGTGGCGCCACCGCTCCTTCCATCACACCAGGCTGGCTTTCCTTTTTTTTCATTTCAAGGCATCCTTGGCAGCATCCAGACGTATTTCAACATCGACGACGCCTCTGCTGGACTTCTGCAGACAGGTGAGGGCCGGGGCTGGAACGAGCGTTGATTCTGTGCGCGTGGATCAGGGTTCGAGTTCCAGGGCTGACACACTGACGCTGCTGTTAAGCCCCTGAGCACTGCCTTTAGTCCCCAGCTCCAGGGTGGCTGCATGCTGCCTGCACTTTGACCCCCCCCCCAAGCTTGGTGTCTGTGTCTCACAGAGAGCAAGACAGGGTGGGCGGAAGAGAGACAATCTCCCCTTAGATGAATAAAACATCTCTGCCCCCGTAAGCAGGAATCTGTGATGTGTGAGACGGCATAAACAGCAGTTTCCGTCACTGATTGCGAACCTGTAGCTGCAGAATTGCGCCTGAACCATTGAGCAATGCCCCCGTTGCCAGCTCTGTTTTAGCAATCTGCTAATCCGACATAATTGCAACATGGGAACAGCAGCTGCGGTGGCCGAGGCTTGCCACACTCTCTGGTCTTTCTGCAGTTTTCATCTTCAGCTTCCTGGTGCTGGCACCTGTGTTCGGTTACCTCGGCGACCGCTACAACAGGAAGCTGATCATCATTGTGGGCATGGCACTGTGGATCCTCACTAGCCTGGGAAGCTCCTTCATCACAGAGAAGGTGAGGTGAGGTCTCGGGCCCATGAAACGGGCCGCTTGTCAGACTGCAGCCGCAGCAGGCGTTTGCTTTGCTCTCCCTTCAGCTGTGTCACTCAGCTGCATTGTCGTATCTCTCCTATCTATGTATGAATTTCCTTGCCATGTTTGTGTCAGGTGTATACAGTGTCCGTCAAAAGTTTGGACATGCCCAGCCACATAACCTGACGTCACCTGGACACCTGACCTAATCCCCTGTACAGATGGTTTGGGAGGAGTCTGACCAGCGAGTGAGGGAAAAAGCAGCCAATGAGAGCTCAGCATATATGTGGGACCTCCTTCAGGACAGCTGATAATGTTTCCCCAGGAGGTCACCTCATGAATCTGGCATAGAGGAGACAGTAGGCTCAGGCAGTCTTTGGCCAATTGAGGTTAAGGGGCTTCCCCATGGGCCTAGTGGTGACATCACTTTGCCGGCCATGGGATTTGAACTGGCAACCTTATGAGTCCCAGCTTAAAGAGCTACCCCCCCCAAGAAGCAAGAAGTCTTTTTCTTTAAATTAATGTGGTTTTGGACAGTGCATAATTCCATACGGTATGTTACTGAAATGTTTCTGTGTCTCTATTCTAAAATGTAGAAAATAGTACAAATGAGTCTTTCTATGCACTGGCATGTCAAAACTATTGGTAGGTATCATATGAGTCAAAATTTACATTCTGTTTGTTACTTTCCCATTTTTCACTATGGCCAACAAGAATGATATTTTCATTTTCAGCCGTGTTGAAATGACTGTATGCACCATTTATTTGAAGTTGAGAAGATCCTTTGCCGCTGACTTTGCGGCGCGTTCAGGCGGTGCGTTCAGGCGGCGCGTTCAGGCGGCGCGTTCAGGCGGTGTGTTCAGCTCTGTAATGGCGGCGGGGGTGTCTTGGCAGTACTTCTGGGTGCTGCTCTTCACACGAGCTTTCGTTGGCGTTGGGGAGGCCAGTTACTGCACCATCGCCCCCACAATCATCGGGGACCTCTTCATCGGAGCCAAGCGCACCCTCATGATCTCTGTTTTCTACATCTTCATTCCCGTGGGATGGTGAGTGTACCTGCCATTCTAGGCCAATTTCCACTTTCCTGTGGCAATTCGGATAATTTGTTAACGATATGGAGCACGTGCATTGCCAGCTGTGAGCTGGGTTTTCTGTCTGTCTTCTCAGTGGTCTGGGATATATAATCGGACATTCTATTGCCACTGCCACCGGGGACTGGCACTGGGCACTACGGGTAAGATACTCACATGGAATACTTACTTACTTGCTTATAAGCATTTTGATGATTGTTTTAGCTGCCACCATGCTTCACCTTATTATTCAGACAGCTGATATAACCTTTATTTAATGTACAATGACAGTAAAATATCAGTCATTTAATGCTGGAAAAGCTTACAAATTATAGCTAAATAGTTTGTTGTGATACATTATGCCACAATGTTTGATGTTTGTAGTCTTAAGTAATTAGATACCCATTAACGTCTGAGACTTACATACCGAGCAGTTCCTTCTCGCAATGGCAGTGTGCAGTGGCTCTCCCAGGTGGTAGGAAGCCTGCGGGGTGGAGAGGGGGCAGCGTCACTCACCTGTGGCTCTCATTCCAGTTGAATCCCATTCTAGGCCTGGTAGGCCTCATCCTGATCATCGTGTTCCTCTCGAACCCGGCCCGGGGAGCGGCGGAAGCCCAGTCGACCGCGGAGATGATGCCCACGTCCTATTGGGAGGACGTCAAGTACCTGGCAAAGAAGTCAGTAGAGAGTGGCGCGCTCGCCACGCGCCGGTCCCAGCGTCCTGACGGCTCCGCCAAGCCTGCGCCGGGCGCGGTGCTAACTGTGCCCGCTGTGCGTGTTTGGCAGTCGCAGTTTCGTCCTCTCCTCGCTGGGCGTGACGGCCATGACATTCGTGACGGGAGCCCTGGCATTCTGGACCCCCGTCTTCCTGCAGAGGGCACGGGAGGCGTCGCATGGCGGCCGGCCTTGTGCGCCGCACAGCTGCGTCTCCTCGGACAGGTAGCTGGCACGGCCCATGCCGCTCCGACTGTCCACTCTCCCCTCCTCGCCCACACGTGACCCTCTGCGCCCTCCCCAGCTACACCTTCGGTGCCATCACCGTGGCAACAGGTATCCTGGGGGTGGTGATCGGATCCAGCGCCTCCCGGAAGCTGAAGGGCCGCGTGCCGCACGTGGACCCGCTGATCTGCGCCGTGGGCATGCTCAGCTCCTCGCCCTGCTTCTTCCTCGCCATCGTGCTGGCCTACGTCAGCATCCCTACTGCTTACGTGAGCCCCGCCTGCCGGCCGCCATCTTGCTGTCTGTATTAGATGCTCTTACCCGCTCAATTATTGGCCAGCATGCTGGCCGCCTGACATCAGCTCCTTTTGGGGTCTCGTCATATAGACTGTTCACATATAACATGTAAAAACCGTCGAAATCCAGCACTTGCACTTGCAATGCAGAACTTTATCTTCACCGATGAAAGAACATTTTATTCTTTGCTACTCACAATGCGTAGCAGTCTCTCTGCGTCTGGGTGTGTGACGTGAGCTTCGGGATTCTGGGTTAGGGTTCTGTGGCTCCTGGATCTCCGCAGCTTCTTCATCTCTGTTTATCCCCTCAGGTGTTCATCGCCATTGGGGAGACCCTACTTTCCCTGAGCTGGCCAATTTTGGCCGACATCTTGCTGGTACGCTCCGTTCCACTCCTCTTTTTTAGCCATCCTTCCATCTGATGCAGGGCAAGGCCGCAGATGGTCCACTGTGGAAACGTGCCTCCCTCCGAAAGCTCTGCCGATTAGATACATGTAGATGTGAAGCTTTGCTCCTTGGCGTGTCTGTCAGGCTCCCAAAAGCTCTCGCATCAGCTGCCACACCCACTGCATGCCCTTTATAGCCCACCATTCTGTTTGACTTACCGTACGTCCCCGTTTCGAATCCACCGGAAGTTACCTATTAAATGCAGTGGTGAGAACTTGCCCTTTAGCACGTGTCTCCTTCCTTGGCAGTACGTGGTGGTGCCTACGCGGAGGGCCACAGCAGAAGCCTTGCAGATCACCGTCTGCCACCTCTTCGGCGATGCGGGGAGCCCTTACCTCCTGGGAGTTGTACGTTTCTGTGGTAGAATTCCTGTTCTGTGCTGTGATTTGACATAGACCGCAGCTAATGATGAGCAAACCAGTAACAAATATGCTAATACGGTCTTTCCGTGCTTAGTGTAAAGCAGTAAGAGCTGTACCTCAGTAATGGTGCTAGTGTGGCCTCTGCATGCTAAGCACCTACTCTCTCCTGCCCAGATGTCTGACTGGATAAGGAGGTACCAGCCTGACTCATTCACCTGGCGGTTCCGCAGCCTGGAGTACAGCTTCCTGCTCTGTCCCTTCATGGGCGTCTTGGGTGGCCTCTTCTTCCTGCTCACCTCTCTATATGTCACCAAGGACCGGAAGGCCGCCGATCTACTGGCCGCAGGTAAGGATCCTTCTGTTCCGATTAGCCAGTCCCACTCACTACGCCGTTCCACACCTTACTCTGATTGGCCGGTCCCACCCACCACAAGCCCAGCCGCACAGCTCTGATTCGGTGATTAGACAGTCTCACCCGCTCCATCCTCCCACACCTGGCTGGACAACTTCTAAGCTGCTTACTGTGATCGGCCAATCCCACCTTTTACACCCTCCTACTGCAGCTGCACAGATGCATGCTGTGTTTGGCCAATCCTGCCCACTGCATACTCCCACCCCCTGAAACATCTTACGTCTTTGTTCCATTTCACTATATGACTTGATGTGACCCCCCCCCCTTCACCGCCACACTTACGAGAAGCTCCTCATTGTGACTCTGAACTGGGCCGCACCCTGCCCTGCTCACTGGCACCGGAATGCTGTTGAGTTGCTGCTCCTTTTCATTCCGCAGTCAGCTGCTGCCATCCCTTCCTCTCTGCCAGCATCAGGCCCAGACCCAGAAATTAATTTCAGGGGGGTTGTCCGTGTGGTTCTTGACTCTATCACACCTCATACAGCCAGTCAATCTCTCACTGGCTTTTTAAACCAATTTATTTCATTATTTAATTGAGCCGTTGGTGAAATTTAACAAAATCATGGAAGGACTGACGTGCCCCCCTAAGGAGAAGTTTGGGAACTGAAGCGGTGTTCATCTAGCCGTCCAACGAGATATCAGTGACTCTTTTTAGAAAACGGAAGAGATTATTATTAGTTTTGATTGTGTCACTCGTAATTTGCGCGTGCTCTAATGTTAAATTGTGTTTTTATTGTTCCAAGCCAAAGTACACTCGCTACCCAGGTAAACAGCTTTAAATATTTCTTTGGACTGCCTAAGACTTTTGCACAGTACTGTAAATTCTAAAGGGGCTCGAACCCATTAATTTACATATGCCTACGTGTCTGGCTGGCTTGGGGCCTGTCTGCCTGGAACCGCTCGGGCTGCTTACTGGGAGGGGGGCTGGGTCCGGTAGTGGGGAATCTAAACAGACTCCTTTGTCTTTCAGGACAGACTCCTCCCCCCCCCAACCTTCAGCCTGAAGTGCCCAGCTGACCAGGTGACTGCCAGGCAGTGGCCCTCAGGCTAATGCACGCCCTGGGGCTTCAGTGACTGAGCTACCATAACCTATAATCAGTGTGAAACGCTGCATCGGCCACTTCACTTTATGGGTTTATGGTGTGTGTGTGTGTGTTTTTTATATATATAGTTTAGGTTTAACTATGTCTGTGGTGCATGTTTAGCACCACGCCTCAGATCCGATGGACCTGCACCTTCTCAAGGACCTTCTCAAAAGAGACAGGAGTCCTCCTTGCTATGTAGCATGTGTCACCCCCCCATCCCACTCCCCTTTGAATTGCGTGTGCAGCGGATGCATGGTTTCGGTACAAACAAGGGGGGGGGGGGGTTTGGTAACTCAAACTACAGCTTCAGCATTTGCACGGTAAAATTTCTGTTATGCTTTTGAAAATAAACTCGCGCGGTTGCAGTGGCGGCATCCCTGTCATGTTTATTGCATTATTGCTGTTCTATTTGATTTACATTTGAAGAGTATTTTATTTTGCATTATATTTCTTTTGCAGACGCTCCTATCTAAAGCAATGTGATTTTTTTTGATAGAACAGAGTCAATCTCTGGAGCTATTGGGGGTTTGGACCAGCATTCCACATCCCTCAGACCACCCCCCCATATTCATTTCTTGGCACTCTTAATGAAAATGAATACAAAATACCACCAAGCACAACCACTGTCACTGTCATGTGTAAGCATAAGATATGTTTAAAGCTCGTATTTTACTCATGATGTACCGGAACTGGCAGAATAACTCAAAACATTACCCCAAAGTTTCATAATCATTGGTAAAAGTTTTCCGTAGTTAGTTTAGTCACTGCTCCAACAGAAAAGGACGAATATTGAATTGAATATTTAGGAAAAGTATATGATGCACAGCCTATACTTTATATAAGTATAAGCTGTACTCTATATATACAGTACATGGTGGCTTTTTGGGTGTCTTGGCAATCCCAGGGCAGATGGTCGATTTGCTGACCCTGTTCAAGCCTTTATTATTCAAGCTGGGGGCAAAAGTGACATGTGCCAAGAAAGTAAGGACTTACATATATTACAGTTAATCCGGATACCCAGGATCACACAACGAGGCACAGTGATGAGGGACCAAGCATCCCAACCGTACGCACGTGTGGCGTAATTGCCGAAGAGCAGCCACAAGGTGGCAGTGTTCTGCAGTAGAACGCCACAGAGATAGCGTGTGTATCTTGACGTTTGTGCCGCCGTGCGGAAAATGACTGTAGCGTTTTATCTGTTAGGGGGACCTGCGGGCACGTAATGGTGATGTGAATCACCGACTTCCTGTTTTCTTTCCACTTAAGTACACTGTTGGAAATACTGCATGCCAGGATAATGTGTAATAATCCAAATGTAAAAATTAATAAAGCTTATAATGTGACCCATATAATGATTTTAAGGTGGAAGAGCACCTTTAGGGATCTATTATAGGAAATGAAATAATGTTGAAATATTAAAACAGCATAATTGTCATTTAAACATTTATAAACAGTGAGTTATTATTCATTGTAGCCGTTTGGGTGGCACTGGGTTCGAGACCCCATATTGATTGTTCATGACCTGGGATAGGCTCTGGGCTCACCCTGTCCTGTCCTGGGTTACTGTTTGTAAGAGCAGGCTGAATAGCAGCCACCATCACAGCTAGCTGGCAGTCATTATTAGTATCTTTTTTATTCTTGCATTTGATGAGTCCCCAAGGGGCTTGTCTCTAAGAATATTTAAGTTTTATTTTGTATTTTTGAGAAAGCTGGGTCAGACAGAGCAACTGGAGTTGAGGGTTTTGCCCGGGGGCCCAATGATGACATCACTCTGGTGAGGCGTAGAGTCCAAACCCAATCAGCCACATGCCTTCATCGGGGGCTTAAAAGTTTTTATTAAAGTTTTTTTTTTTTTTAAAGATATCAATGCCAGCCATCTTTGAAATGTGTGACGTGGCCCACTGACTTTGACCTAAACGAGCCCCAAGCCACACTGTCGCCTGGTTGTCCAATGTGGGGCAGCTTGGAATTCCTGTAATTGACGTCCTCGGACAAAAATGCTAAACTGCTCCGTCGTGGTTATGACATGTGAGGGACACCAAGACTGATGCCGTGTTATCGTCATGTCACCAATTGCTATGTTTTTGTTTTCGATGTCTTTTACAGCCCTCTTGCCCATGTGCCTGTTTTTGTAACCTTGAGCATGGAATTTTCCAGGCCTTAAGTGAGGACCATGCAGGCCCACCGCGTGCAGCCCTCCCCTCCGCCCCCCCCATAATGGTTTAACCCGCCATCAGCAGACAATAGCCATTGTCGTCTACTGCAAACCATTTTATCGGCATGCATGTTTGTTTCCCCCTGGCTCTGCTGCCAGGAAGACCCCACAATGGCCAATAAATTTAAAAGGTGGAACCCTGGAAGCAGGTGAGTGGCAGCGGTGAAGGCGGCCAGTCCCTGTTTTCTTTGGGTGGTGGGGTGTTGTTTCGTAGGGGAAAATTCCAAGATGCATGAAAGGGGTGAGAAAAAAGTGAAACTTCACGTTTTCTCGGGAACCACATTAAGGGAAACAGACGCACGCACAGGGCTCGTTACGGTTTTCTGCAGTAGAACATTCTGGGTTCCGCACCTCACTCAGAGGTCATCCGGGCGGACGCCCATCCTGGGATTGAAACTTAGCTTCAGACCCTCCAGCTGCAGATCTCGTGCCCTTAGGCAGCCTGGGCTGAAGGCGTATCCAAACGTCTTTCCAGTGTCAATGTCCAAACCAACTTTCCTATATACTTGGGAGGATGTGAACCTTCGTAGGCGATAAGAAGGCCACCATTGCGTGTAGAGTGTGTTCGCCAACGCCGCCCTCAAGACGTGCGGCTGTGCATGTGTCCTCACGGAGCGCAGCCCCGCCCGCTCCCGATAATCACCCCCCCCCTACATGACGATTCCCATTATCAGCACCCCACTCTGACATCGGGCCTCTCCCCGCCTTATCTCCGACCCACTGGGATGACGACACGTTTACATCAGAAGCTTTTTTTACACCCTTTAAAGGGCCGTTTGCGTCACTGGACACATTTTCCTAGAAATGAGTATTATGGGCTGTACCACAAAGGTTCACTATCTCACTCCCTCTGCTGCTTCAGGAAGTGCCCGGCTCCGCCGTCCCAGACGGACAGCTGGCACCCGTGACCCGGCAGGTCACATGCTCTAATCCCCGGTGACACCGTGACACCACTGTCACAGGAATTGCCCCCGCCCCTCATTTCTATTCCCCCAGAATAAATGCACTCGCTCAAAATGTATATTTTGAAAAATTAGCTTTGTGGGAGATTATTAATTACGGAACGCGTCTCCTTCTGTGACCCCGAGACACCCCACTGACCCCAAGGTATTTATATCAGTACCGTTTTAATGGTAAGAGGAGGTCCCACCGACCCGGAGCGGCTGCCACCAGCTGCTATTCTTGTGCTGCTCGACATTTGGTGCTACCGCGCTGATTAATTTGTCGCGTTACGAGCGCTAATGAGCCACAGATTAACTAAGGGCCGCCCCGGCCGACGCTCAAGGGCCCTCAAGCGCACTTGAAATGCAAACGGTTTAGGAGAGCAGGGAATTGACGTGAGGCGGCTGCAGTGCAAAGAACTTCCTGCCTCCTTATGGCGCTCGTTTCCACTGCACGGCATCGCACTTCCTGTTGGGCTGTTTGTCCAGAAGCAGCCGCTTCCTAATGCGGTTTGACACTCGAAGGCCTGGAGACTTTCAGTCTAGTAAAAACATAAATGGACCCCATAGCCTCCTGCTCACCGGCCAGCTGTCGTCTCCCTCTGTGTTTTGTAGCTGTGGGACGTGGCACTGGAGATGTTCGAGGTGCTTTTTGGATTCCTCTCTGAGGTGAACACGCATTCCCGTGGGGCAAATGCTTATGAGCAGAGTCTGTTGGTTTAAGTTTTTCGTGTTGACAATATGCTGGGTGCTCGCCCACGTGAGGTCACTTGGCTGTTATGCCCCCTCCCCCCAATGCTGATTCGTTGCTATAGCAGGATAAAGGCAAAGGTGCCCAGTTGGCCTCTGGAGGTCCAGCTGCGTTCCATGCTGCTCCATGATCATGTGACCAAAGCGTCAGCCTCCACCCAGCATTCCGGGGTCGGCCTTCCATTCCTACTGTGTCTCCCTGAGAATGATGGGAAAGAATGTACACTGCAGTCATGGTACGGCAGAGGTCGCATATCCTGAGCGAGGGGCGAGACGGACTGGGGCCGAGCCGGACTGGGGCCGAGCCGGACTGGGGCCAAGCCGGACTGGGGCCGAGCTGGACTGGGGCCGAGCCGGACTGGGGCCAAGCCGGACTGGGGCCGAGCCGGACTGGGGCCAAGCCGGACTGGGGCCGAACAGTACTGGGGCCGAGCCGGACTGGGGCCGAACAGTACTGGGGCCGAGCCGGACTGGGGCCGAACAGTACTGGGGCGAGACGGGCTGGGGCCGAACAGTACTGGGGCTGAGCTGGACTGGGGCCGAGCCGGACTGGGGCCAAGCCGGACTGGGGCCGAACAGTACTGGGGCTGAGCCGGACTGGGGCCGAACAGTACTGGGGCTGAGCCGGACTGGGGCCGAACAGTACTGGGGCTGAGCTGGACTGGGGCCGAACAGTACTGGGGCCAAGCCGGACTGGGGCCGAGCCTGTCGGCCCAGACTAGCGCGCGCAAGCACGCCCCCCAGTGTCCCATGTAGCAAGTGAAGTGTTAACAGTAACAACCAATGTCAATAACAACCTGTCAGAAGATGGAAGCAAATAGCAAATCTCTGCTCTGTTTCAAGGCAGATGTCAATATGTGGACAATGCTCTGTGAATGATGCTCAGAATACAGCTGCAGATTCATATTGCTTGTTTAATAACTCATAAACTGGGTCGTCTCTGCCTGCTGTCCAAATTCTGCCCTCAATAATAACTCATTCCTTAGGCCAGGATATAAATACCCGGATGAGCTCTGAATGAGGGAAACATCAATCCGCTCCTGCTTAAGTGCCTGGCAACACAGCACCTCTACTTAGAGGATATGGTGTCTTGTTCGGGGGAGGGGAACCGATCGTCATGGTGACAACTGGAAACAGGAACAGCTGACTATGCGTTGGTATCGCTCCCCTGAGACCAAAGACAGGAAAAATCTGAAAAATCTCTTTCAGGTATCTTCATAAGCTCCTGTCCTTATTACTGGGGCCCGTTAATTACCTGTGACGATCAGCTCCTTGAAGCTGATGGACACGCTCTCTTGGGTGTTTACTTATGGCCAAATGTAATCAGGCCCAAAAATAAGCCTGCTGGAGGTGGGGGCACGAATGACACGCACGCCTCTGGCCTCCAGACGCTGCCGGTTCCAATAACAGCCTTGATATTGGGGGGGCGGGGGCAGCTGAGGCAGGGGGAGCAGTCTAAGTATTTTTGAGGGGGGGGGGGGGGGGGGGGGGGGGGGGGGGGGGGGGGGGGGGGGGGGGGGGGGGGGGGGGGGGGGGGGGGG
>JABFDZ020000109.1:31133143-31150300 GCA_019775955.2 Pollimyrus isidori
CTGACGACACTTAACCCATTAATGATGAAAAAAAGGCCAGAGGGTTTTTTTAAATATCCAGAAACAAAGATGAAAATTAGTACATGAGCAAATTAAATAGAAGACATTTGGGAAAATCCAAATAGCTCATTTTTAGCACGGCAAGTTAGCACGATGACATAAATAATATCCCCTAAAATTATTGGCAAATTATTAAATCTCGCAGGAACAAAATACGGCAAAATTTAAACATCTCACAATTACATATTTATTTTTTCCTAATACGCGGACCGGTGCTTTGCAGCCTCAAATAATCACAGTGTCCGTTTGATCAACATCTGAAGGGTCGTAACTTACATCCCCATAGCCCCAGGGGATGATGGGATTGAGCGGCATTGCAGAGACACAGGATTCTGGATTACAGGAGCCCCCATTATCTCTGCTGGTAGAAACAGACACCCTGTTTACAAAGTATTTACATAAGAGCCCCTTCCACTACAGAGTTTAAAAAGTGGACCTGCTGTTTGCAGAGATGTTTCAGAGAGCAAAGGCAGATTATCAGGTGTTACTCAACATGCGTTCCAGGATTTCCTTAATATGAGCTTTAGGTTGAATTTGCCTATGATTTTTTAAAAGCCACAGTGAAACGATAACGTATATATAATGGACCGGAAAGACTCTGCATCCTGGCTCTCCACAAGGTCATGTGTTTTAAACATTAACCCCCTCAGCCCCGCTCACTGACACTATCTTATGGGCTGTCAGACAATGACAGTGCTATCTTCTGTATTACAAACATACTAGTCAGTTAGAGCTCGTTTAGTATGACTTGGGAGCATTGCAGTAAAAGTTCTCCTACAATTGTATAGGCTTTTGCATTTCAGTGGTGGACAACATGCTTGCATATGTAAAGGTGGCTTGGTGGTTAGAACTGTTGCTTCACACCGGTGAGGCTAAGGTTTGAGTCCCCCACCCTGAGTTCTGTGTTTATGGACTTTGCATATCGTCATCGTGGGCTTGCTTTTGGTTTGCCCCCACCAGTTCTAAAACATGCTGAAGTGAAATGGAAATGGCACATTTTGAGTGTTTGTCCTGTGATGGGCTAGTGGCCTGTGATGGGCTGGTGTCCTGTGTTGGGCTGGTGCCCTGTGATGGGTTGGTGTCCTGTCCGTTTTTGTGCCCACAGCTTCCGGCATATGCTCCAGACCTCCACAGCCCTGCATCTGACAAGCAAGTATAGAAAATGTATGTATGCGTCTGTCATCATGTAGGGATTCCATGTGCGATTTTCCTTACAAAAAACACCTAATACGGGTTCTTCTTGTTACTTTCGTGATTTAATACGTTTTGCGAGCAGTTAATATTTATTTTTTATTTTTCCTAACAAGTGCTGTCCAGGGTCCTGAATAGTCAAACAAATCCCATCAACCCACCCCGTTACAATGTCAATGACACGACAACAAACGTCGCTTCTTTATGAAAAATAAGGCGGCAATCAGCTTCATAAAAAACGGCGAATACCGCTGACACAAGAAGCTCACAGACCTCACTTATTACCTTTCCTTCCGCTTTTATCGCTGTCTAGTGCGTGTTGTGAACGATCGGTGTGTTGGTTGATAAATGAACCCAAAGGATCAAGTTTCCCATGGAGGAGATCGAATGTCATTTGGGTAACCGCAGCTTCTGTTTACCAAAAGCCCAGTCTTTGCTGTGGTATTTTAATTGTTTGCATTGTGGGTCTAAAATCATATGCCAGGATCATCGCGGATTCCGCATCACACACTCATAGTTATTCACTACCACAAGAGACACGGGGCCCAATTTAAAGAATGTCCAATTAAAACACTCCAACAGAATGAGTATGACACATACCTCGAGTAAAGCAAATAACCCTGCGCAAATAATGCCATATTTAATAGTGACATGATGGGAGGCCGTTGACTTTTCCCTTCTAGACATACATATGCGAGATTCGAAAATGAAAACTAGCAGATTAATCGGGACTAAGGGCGCGGCGGCAGTGTAAACAGGGATTCTCGTACTGCAGTTACGTATAATGCTATCAGCCCCCTATTAATCACTGCTTACCTTGTTTGTGAGGGACGATTTAAAATCAAAACAAAAGGAAGACATCGCTGAAGCGATCATTTTAAAGAAATCCACCAGATTGAATCATCCTGCATTGTAAACGGAAACAATGCAAGTGTAGGTATAGTGACAAAGTTACTCAGTCGAGCAGGCTGTACTTCAGCCGATTGTCTTAAACCAATTATCCAGACTGGTATGCAAGATGTGTATTCTAGTGAAACGATTGGGACCGGAATGATATGTGAATTATGGGTCATTTGGATAAAAAAGGAAATATCTCGAGATATTATATTTCTCAGTAGCCTATCAACGGTTTAATAACACTGTATGCTGGATGCTAGACTCAAGGGTGTGGATTCTTTCGGGAATTTAAATTGTGATTATACAATGACATCAGAATAAATACTTAGGACACTACATTCAGATAATACAATAACATTATAATATATACCATATAGACCATGAGCGCTCTTAGGTCCGATCACTCATTGCTATTGTGTCGAATGTTTTAAGCCGAGCCCCGAGTATTTCAGCCCTCTCAATAAATACAAAGAAAGATAGACTGATGATAGATAGATAGAAAGAAAGAAAGAAAGAAAGAAAGAAAGAAAGAAAGAAAGAAGTCAGGCCACGTGTAAACTTGACTTAGCCCCTGATATTTTCAATAGCTAGAAACGCCCCTGATCTTGACAGTAAATTCTGGTAATACAATGGCACATAACATACACTATCCCGCACTATGCCGACAATACAACGGCATCATGGCATACGTTCCGGACACTAAATCTGGATAAGCTATTTTAAATACTAGGCTACCTCGAAGAAAGATAACAGAGTTTGAAAATTGATGGATGGTGCATTAAGAATCATATTTAATGAGTACGGACTGAGCACTGTCGTACACTTTTCATTGAAGCGTTTCGTTTGTGTATTGCCACGGAATTTTATTCTTCCCGGATTGTATTGTCGAATGTGGCCTAATAGCGCCCCACAGCAGACACACGTTAACTTTTCCTCTGCATCGTACGTCGCATAGTGAAATCTGGGGTGAATACGGAGAGGTTACAAGCAGCTCAGGGCTGTGATATTGTGAGCACAAAAGGGTCCGCATTTAGCTCACTGCACGCTCTCCATTATGCGCTATATAGACTCCAGCGCGGACGGAGTGGCAAAATGTTTTCTGTAGTTTTTTAAGCTTTTATTCCTTTTAAGAGATTTTTTTTTTCTTAAAAAAAAGACTTTTGGAAAATCACAAGTATGCTTTATTCATTTTAAAAGGTTTGAATGTTTTCATGGGAATACATCCATGCCTGCCTCTTGCCAGTGCGGTTCTCTAAAGAAAGCAGCTCTTTATCGCCCGTTTTAATCGCTCTCCGGTTCACGCCCAGCGCAGCTCTCCTCACCGCTTCTCTTGGGAGGGGGCAAACGGCGTGATTCTCGGCAAGACGTCTGCCGGTGGTCATATTTTCACCGCACTCGCGCAAACCTGAAGCGGCGATCCCGGCCACGCCAGGTGCCGCTTCCAGAGGGGAGGAGTCTACCGGCACAGGCACACCCCTCCGCGGCGAAGAGAAAGCTTAGCGACAGACATCGCGCTGCTGGCGCAACATGACGGCGGACCGTCGGCGCGCACTGGACACTTAACGCACGGAGAATTGCGCGTTATCACCGGCTCCCTGTGTCCCCCTGGCCGGGAGGGTGGCTCGCTCCGTTCTGTCTCCCCGTTTCTTGCCGTTGCGTGGCGTCCTTCCCGTCGCGCTGGATCTTTCGTGTAAGAAGATGTGCGTGGAGAGCGACGGCTGCGAGCTAGAGGGCTGCGGCAGCTCGGACGAGGTGCGCACCCTGTCCGGCAGCATGAGCCCGACACTCCGCTCTAGCCCCGATCTGCACTCCTGTAGACCGGGGCAGAAATTCCGCGCGGCGCTGCTCAAGTGCAAGTCTCCGGTAGCGGCAGCCGGGATACTCAGCTTCGGAAATGTGCTTAATTACATGGACAGATACACAGTGGCAGGTAAGAGCGCCGTCCGTCCATCCATCCATAAAAGCAAGTCAGCCTTTATGATGACCGCGGACCGGCTAAGGACAGGTGTCTGGGCTTATAAACCGTGATTTACTCATTTAAAATGTATGATCTCTTTCGTATTAACATCCTATTCTTAACCAGCAAATCGGCCTGTTAATAGCTGTTACCCGAAACAGACATTTATAAACTCCCCGGTATGATTTTAAATTCGTAGCCTATTCCTCCTTATATGCTTCGGGTTCTGTTACGTTAGATTTGTATTTCTTTATCATTATCAATAATCTTAATTTCACACTATTTTTGAATTGCAGATAAACGGTAGCGGTTCGCAACGCTGTTCGACATTACTTTTCAAAATAATACCCATTAAGTATAATTTTTCAATAACTCGGACCCAGCTGCTGCAATGCAATGGTCTTAACATCCCCCAGGCATTAACACGAAAAACTGCAGTATAGGCTAACTACCAATTATATTAATTAATGTGCCCTCTGTGTTCCTTTTACGGTATAACAATTATGCTTGTCATGCATAATAAGCGTTATTTGGGTGTAATTAATGCATAATCACGTGCATATTGAAGATTTACGGCATTTCGTTATATATTTAAGCACTCTTACTATCAGTGCGCTAAATATCGCAAACTCCGCTGGTGTCTGGGCTTCATACGCCAAGTAGTTTTATGGATTATAAACGGTTATCCCTGGGATTAATTCTGCCAGATAAGGATTACATTTAAACCAATGAAAAGAGCATAAACAACGTTCGTATTAATAAAGGAGATGTGGCAGGGTTTTTTACATTTTATTTTATACAGCGTGTATTGTACAGAGCGACACTGTTAAACTAGTCTCTGCAAGCTTTTCCACTGGGACAGTCTGAGGTCCGTATGACAGGTGCAAAAGAAATAATTAACTGGAAATACCTCACCAGTAAACAAGGACTACATTGACCTAAAAGAAATAGCATGAGCTGTTCTCAAAAGTAAATGAAAACGAGATTTTTTTCCCCTCTACACACATTTCCGTGGCTCTGTGCAAAGTTTAAACTTAATAATTGGTATGATATTTTTTCAGTACTCATATTCATGAATTTTGAAGGTACACTGCCAGTGAGAAAAATCGCCCACCTGAAGCAGTTCATCTGCAGTGATATCTGGTCGGACGGCTCTGTTTCCATAGAAACTAGAATACTGTTAACCATCAATTCAGTGAAAAGTTATTTGATCCTTACAGAGACAGAGGCGTTATACACTTTGTAAATTAGTGCGGGTGGTATATATATACATACTACATACACACACACACATCTATATATACTACAGATTATGCATATGTATCATATTAATGTTTTACTAATTTAATTTATTCATAAATTTATTATATTTAACATTTTTATATATGGTTTGTTTATGGTAACGGTCACAAATTGACGAATTGCATCAAAAACACAAAATTTTTATGCTTGTCAAGGTGGCATTTTTGGGGTGGGCTGGTTGTCTAAATGTACACTTATTTGATATCTGTAATGTTAGGTGGAAAACAGTAAGCTTTGGGTAGGATGGTTGTGTATAGTAGTGTTAATAGGGTATGATACTGAGTACGCATACGGTATGTGGTTGTGTATAAGAGGTAAAATATGGTATGGTACTTAGTGCATATTGAGTAGGGTGGTTGTGTATGATGATAGTATTAATAACATGGTTAATAACGTAATATAGGTACTGGGTAGGGTGGTCATCTATATCATTCTTACTAATTAAGGTCGAATACTTGGTACGCATTTCACGCGGACTGAGTGAAGCCCCGTGCACTGCCGCAGGTTTTTGTCTCGCGCGCCGGCACGCGCCGTACACGCGCTGCGGGGACTCCGCTGCAGTGAAGTGTTTTAAACGCTGCCCATGATTACAGAGCGATTTTCTTGTATTTCCATTACCTTTAAACACACATACACACCGACAGCGCAAATTTCCTGGTTTACCTGCACCAATAATTAAGAATTTAAGACTAATAATAATTAAGATTCTTTTGTGGCTCACATCTTTTTTGAATCGTCTGGAAATAAAAAATGCGGCAGACAGCTGAGTAGCAGTTTAAAACGGTAGAAAAGATATTTGTGGAGTGCGAGAGTGAATTAAACATGCGGAGCAGGGAGAGTGTCGTGTTACAGCTACAAAGATAGACACAGTGGTGTGTTTCAGCCTGTCGTAATATCTCTTTTTAGATCCTTTACCACTACGCTGCTGTGTTTGTTACTGTATCTGTGTTATTTGATTGAAAGGATTCTACATCGATAGGAAGAAGGGCGACATTATAATTTTACTTCAATGTCAATGAACCGCGGTCGCTCTTTCTTTAGCCTGGAAAACAGCCCATGACTGCATTTCTGCACAGTCTCCCAACCAGGTGTGTCGAGGCGTTTTACTAGGTGCAGAAAGCCCAGCGGTTACTCACAGGAAGCATGTGGCTAGTAGGATCCCCGCTGACACGCGCATGCATAATGCAAGCCTGCGACTCCGTGCTGTGCGGCGGGGCATCAGTAACGGGCGTCCTCAGTCCTGGCCTCCGTGCCCCGCCGCAGTGGAGCTAGCATTCCTGTTGGATGCGGAGCCATGGCCGGCCGGCCAATCGGTAATGACTTGCGCGTTTGCAGTGAGCTGGAAGCTGGTTTGTGGGAAACCCCTGTCATTGTGTTGCCTAACAACCCATCTCCCTTATAAAATGGATTTTCTTTTGTGGGAAAGATCGAGCCGGCTGATCCAGGCTGTGTAGGGCGAGTGGATGTAATGTAATGTAATGCCTCCTTCAGTGAGCCGCCCTCCCAGAGCTCTCCTGGCCTCTAGTGGCCATGTGGGGGGCCCACGCAACCCTCACCTGGCTGCCGTTCCATCTCTGGGGCCCGTGAGGGGCTTATCAGAGAGCTGCAGCCACACTCCCCCCCACCCGCATTTGGCAGCCTGGAACCCTCCATGAGGACAGCCCACATGGTGCTGGGCTGTTTTTTTCCCACACAGTTATAGTAGCGGACTTCATCTGTATCTCCGCAGCAGAATTAGCATGGAATCAGGGCCTGCCACAAATCTCACACCATCACACGTTTGGCTGGTTACTCAAGAGGCAGCTTAATCATCGCACTGACAGAAAAAGCCAGACTGTAATCCTGTATTGGTGCGTTTTGCAGCCATTTACACCTGCCTAACCACCAAAATAATCATTTGACTGATTTTGCTACCTAGAAATTGAAAATTGTCCTGTATTACACCGAACCCTCTTCACATCACCTGAATCTTGTCATGTTGAACTTCTGGTTTTTGAATAGTCTTGGTAGGTTCTTGCTTTGTTAATTATTCTGTAGCTGCTGCTGTAGCTCCTGCCTACACCCATCACTGGGCATTCACTGGAAGCTCAGCTGCACTTATGCACTTTCACAGCATGTGTGTTTGTTATGTGCTATTTGCTACACGTATGCAGCTTTGGACAAAAGCGTCTGCTAAATATGTGAAACGGTTTGAACAGCGTAGCCAAAATACCAAACAGAGAGGCAGAAAGGGAAAATATGTTTTCAGTCGTCCCCCCCCCCCCTTAACAAACTGTAATTTCAGGCTGTGCGTAGCTGGGAGCCTCCATTCCACGCTGGGGAAGACGGTGCAGTTGTACTTTCTGATTCTCGCTCCGCTCCGCCTCTTTGGCGAAGTTCGGAGTTCAGGGCAGGTGACGGCCGACGGACAGCTTTGGTCGCAACTCGGATGCCGGTCGATCGCAAAGCTCTTCATGTGCGCGTACGACTGGTCCGGCGCGGAAGTGACATGGGACCGGTTTTGGGGGGGGGGGGGGGGGGGAAATGGCCCGTCCAGGATGCTGAGGCGTTACCGCTTAACAGCTTCACAAACGGGAAATAATTACCCTCGACGACTCAGACTGTGACCTTTAGACTCTTTGGCAGTCTGGGAGCAGAATGTGTCTTCCGCATAAGTCAGGAATCCCCCTGAAGCTAGGAGACCAGGAGATAGACCCAGGTTTGATTTTAACTGCAGTTAACACATCTTACTGTCATATAATTCGTGAAAAGCTAACTGCAGCAAAAGAGCATGCGGTTGTGCTACCTGGCGCATCACGTGCAGCTCAGCCAACCAGCAGCCCGTGCTGACACGTCCCTGCAGATAACGATCTGTGCATTTTACACTCGCGATTGCCTAGATTGTCTCAATTCGCCCCACAGACAAGCATACTTATGTAGCGCTTATGCTAATGTTAGGATTAGGCCTAAGATGGCAGCGAGGGGAACTCTTTAACGATTCGGTGGATTTTGTTACTGCAGATTTGAGTCGCATTAAATCCCATCTTTGGTGGCTGGATTACATGCATGCATATTGTGACCGCATGCAAAACGTAATCCGGATTTAATGGCATCCTCTCTGGGGTGGCTGTACATTAGCTTGTATTTAAGGTTTTTGGGGGGGCTGCTGTTGGGGTTGCCTTAGGGATTTGGGAAGCAGTGGGGGGGAATCACTGGAGGGTTAAGCAGACACACTACTAAGGAACGTCACGTCAGGACTTCTGCATTGAATAGAATGGTGATACTTTATTAACCCCCATGTGAAATTGTCTCTTTAACTTCCCCATGTGTCCCTCTGAATAAGACACATATACAGGTGAGAACAAGCCTGTGGGGTGGGGAGGGGTTAGGGTGCTACAGCATAGGGTCAGCTAGTGCACAGTGCTCTTGGAACTGGGGATTAAGGGTTATGCTCAGGAACCTAACCCTCTACACACAGTCTTTCGGCCCCAGGATTCAAACCAGGAACCCACCCGCTCCCGATGTGACATCAAGCTGAACGTCATGCTCTTAAAAAATGACTACAGTGAAACTGCAGTGTTAAATAAACCACCCCCTACCACCACAGTACAGCACAGTTATCTCAGTCCTTTGACGCTGTTGGTGGGAGCCTTAATCATTCCAGGCCTTTGTGGCTCCTGTCCTAGCAGATGTGGCTTGCTGATCCAGTCGGACACTTTTGTCCTGCCTTTGTCCCACTCTGCGCCTCTGCCCTCGACCCTGACCCCTCTCTTCCCTCCGATCCCATCCCCCCATAGGCCATTGTCCTCGACCAATATTGAAGTTATAAATGATCGTCCGTTTTCTACCCCACTATGGGTTGTAGCCAAAAGGCGGTACTTGTAATAATCACTCCCTCGCAGATTTCACTCGCACAAGACAGCGGCGCAGAGTAAGCAGACACGTCGCGCGTCAAACGGCTTCCCACACCAAGCCTGTACAAATTGGCAGCCGCAGACCAAATTAAAGCGAAAGGCCGACTTAAGTCACTTTACGGTCTGTTTTTTTTATTATGCTCATATTAAAGGCTCCAGAACGTCAACAAAAGCTTTTAATTGATGGAAAGAAGGCCCAGCAATTCATTTTATAGGGCCGCCTGGTCTCGAGTGTTGCTTTTTTCTCTTGGTTTAAGAGCTTTAGTTTCATTTAGCTCTTTTCCGTGTGTTAAGGAAGCTGCCCACCTCGTTTTGTGGTTGGGTGAGAGGGAATTCACTTCCCAGCCCAGTGCTATTGTACTGTAACTATAATATTTTTGTTCCCGTAGTTTAAAAATGGAAATTTCCTCTGAGTTTTTCAGCTTTATTTTCACCCTGCCACCCCCTTTTTTTTTACCAGTAGTGGTTGGAGTCGTCGTTTGACTTCATTTATTGATACATTTCTCCGGCAAATTCTGTAGACGACTTTCCACTGCTATGCCTCTCCCTCTGCCAGCGCTCGAATCAGGCCGCACTTTTTTAGAACGTGCTGCTGATTGTCCCCTGTAATAGGAGCTGTTGGAATTAGACGGTACCTCTACCCTCCCCGAAATGTCTTTCATGTGGCCGCACCAGCAATTATTCCGTTAGCCGCAGTATTTCCTTGACGGCCGCTGCTGGACCCCAGCCCCCGTGGGTCGGGCGCCCTCTGCTTGTTTTTGACACTGCAGACTCCCGTCGTCGCGGTGACTGGCTTGTTTGTCTCACGTTGGGGGGGGGCCCGCGACCACCCCAGCTCCTTATGAACGTCCTCCGCGACCATGGAGTCGGAATCACGAGGACTTAGCGTGGGTATTTCTGCCCCCGTGTTTTAAGGGGCGGCACGTGGGAGGGATTGAGGGAGCCGTCAGATTTGGAAACGGGCATTTTGTCCCGCTTTTGAAAAGACAGGGGGCAGTTAAAAAAATCTGAAATACCTCACCGTCCCAAAACGGCGCTTGTGTGTAATGTGACCCGGGTCCCGCTCACTGTGTTTATTTTAACGTGCCTGTCACTGGAAGAGCCCGCAGTTTCTGCTGATGCAGGGCAAACATGGCTTGTGGATACATAAAGGCGAGTGTGTTTGATCCTGCTGTGTAAGTTGTTGTGGACTAACATTGCAACTAGACACAGTTCACACAGAGGGGATTCGCCAGTCTGTTCCGTTTCTGTGTTCGGGTTCTTTTATAAATAGCCTTTGTATCATGGGCACCAAGAGAGGTGCAGCTCCAAGTTCTCAGGCCTCCAGAGTTGTAGAGGCTGTGCTTTGCTAATGGGAGCAGCAGCAGCAGCAGCGGGCTTTGGTGGACCAGCCCGTACCCTCCTGTTCTCTGGGAGATGAGTCCTGTTGAAGGTGCTCCCCAGGAACGCAGGTCCAGGGAGATGGCATCTACTGGAAGAGTCTGCTCCAATCTCACCTGATCTTCGAAGTCGTTCCATACTCAGCTTGAACACACCACTATTGAAAAGCCTGCTCCAGGCTGGCCGCAGACCGCCGCAGACCTCCGCAGACCTCCGCAGGTCCTGCTGGGAGCATTTGGCTCATTTTAGCCCCTGGCGCCCGCCGTCAATGCCAATGTCATCTCTTGTGGTTGATAGCCCTCTCAGAATTTACCGGATTATCCGGTTTACCTCTGGAGTGGTGGTTCCACCAGCCTGCCGAGAAACTGAACCGAAAGAAAGAGACGGGTTAAGGGAAAGAACCATTCAGAGGGGTTTAGTGACTTTGGTCCCATGGACTAGAGACCACATTCAGTGGCTCTCACAGAGAGAACCAAGTGGATTGACGGATGTTCTAGTCACCGCAGAGGCCCTGTTGCCTCAACCTGGTTCCTCCCTCTGAACAAATGCAGGAGAATGTCCAGCCATATGTATGAGCAGATCCATAAAACTACAGATTGTGTTGACTGCAGACTGCTGACACACAGTTGGAGAACGATGCGTCATCTAAATCGAAATGGGAACAAGGATTCCACAAGCGACATTCACATTTCAGCATGAAAACGCTGAAGATGAGCTCTCTTCACGTTAATTACAGAAGCGTTTCCCACTAGCTGTGGAAAGAATTAAGCTTCGAAACCCAGTGTGGGTGTTGCGAGCATAAACATTGTCACTCGTCTGAACCCAATGGGAACCAGAACCATAGCTAATATGATTTGGCTCAGAAAAACAGTTCACCAAATCTGCTCCCTCACTTCCCCTATCAGCAGTGAGCACTTCCATGGTGAGAGAGACAAATTACACTCAACTGTGTAGGTCCTTAAAATAACAAGTGGACTTTTCTGACGTTAAGGCCGTTACTGACGACGCCGTCCCTTACTGCCGGCAGCCAGCACACACGACGATAAGTTACCTTTTAACACGTAGAAACAGTCCTCTTCTCAAGGGAAATCCAGATATAATCAGAGGAGGAGCGTTATCAGGGGAATAATATATCACTTATCAAGCTTTTTTGATGAGCCTGTCTTTGCTGCCTCCGGAAGAGATAGCGTAAGTAAACTACGACTTGGTTACGTAAGCTGTTTATCCCCAGTAAGAGCTCGGTTCGTGGGGGCAGTAGCCATTCAGTCATGTACCTAACAAAACAATAATAATCAAGTTTGATACAGGTAACGCTACAACTTACTAGCCAAATGCGTTCTGGGAAATTAGCCTATAAAGAGAAGTCAGGCATGTGGTTGGCATCAACTTCAATAGGATTTTTTTTAATGCACTGGATACATTGAGAGGAGAACATTGAGATCATGCAGAAGATTTACCAAGAATGACTGAAATGAAAGTTGGAATATAGCCAAGAACAGGTGGAGCGCTGCGGGAAAATTTGACAGCTCTTCAAATGTTAGCTTGTGTGAAGATCTGCTTTATATTTACTCCTGACTTGGTATAGGGTGGGGCTGTTTACACCACGGCCTTCCAGGTCCAAGCACTGCTGGTTTTCCAGCCTTCCTTTACCTGCAGCTCGGGTGGGAAACCCCTGACCAATCAGAATCAGTAATTATTAATATCAGTAATTAGTAATTACCTGGGAGTACTGAAAACAAGGCCTGGATTCAGAACCGAGCCAGATTTAAAGAGCCCTTATAAAGGGTGTTAAAAAATTGTGCTTGTATACATGAAAACTCACTTGTGAAAGACTCTTACTTTGACCTGTATATTCTTTCTTCTGGATTCCCTGTTACCATGGGGACGCAGCACAAGCTCAGTAAATGAGGTCACTGACCCCCCACCAAATGATGCAACATTTTTATTCGTGAACCATCTGAGCTAGTTGAATGTACATTCTTAGGCGCATATACAAGGTACGGCTGGACTTGAAGCAGCCTTTGACTGTTATCTGTTACGATGTAGATCATGATCCCCTGTGCTGTGATGAACTGACATTCAATTCTGACTGCATGCTGCCCCGTGCTTCCCAGGAGGAGCTGCTCCCCCCCCCCAGGGCAATGCACTGTATAAGACAAAATTTGATGGATGATTAATCCCTAAAACAAACCACCATACCTGAAAATCAGATGACAACTGATAACAAACGAAACATTTCCTTTCATGTTCCATTCTTTTCATTAACGGCTACAAAAAGACTTTGTCATGATTGGCTGTCCCTGTGACACACAAACATCAAAAATTGGCCCCATGAGTATAATCCTTTACTGCGCAAATACATTGGAATTTGTATCTACCCCGTCTTGCTCTTCATAGGTTCGGGTGGGGTGTGTACTGCCCCTGGAGCTGGGAGTTAAAGGCTTTGCTTAAAGACCCACAGATGCATAACTGTTCAGCTGAGGCCAGGGCTCAAACCAGCATGCACCTTCTGATCACAGATACTCAGTCCACTGAGCCGCTCTTTGCCTCCAGGGTACATGAACACACTCGCATGTGTCGAACTCTGCCTGTTTTCCAAACTGATCTTTAGAAAGCTCAAATGTTATGTCAGATTTTTAATTCATGCTCGTACCTCCTGTCCCAGTCAAATAAAATAAAGTAACACTAACAACAGAGTGCACTTTTTTAAGTAAAACAAACAGTCTATCAAACTGTCAGCATTACATATGTGCATTAGAAAAAGCAGTGATGATTTCCTGCTTAAATGGCTTAGTTGTTCCTTGGGAGGGGAGTGTAAGATGCTTATGAGTTGATTCAATCAGCCGGTAAGATAAACAAAACAAAATCTATTCTTTAGCACCTTTGAGAGGGAAACAAACCTGAGAAATAATTCTTGCCGTTCCAAGCCGGGGCCCGACCTTTGTGTTGTTCTGTTTTGTTCAGAAAGGAGCAGCTAAATGACAGCTTTCCTCATTACATCTGCTCTTGCGTTTGTGTGGCGTTTAAGACTCAGGTGTTACCGTGGAATTCCTCAGAGTCATACACTCGGACGTATGCATTCCTCCGATTCTTTCCCAGACCCCCATGTCCGCCAGGCTGTTTGCAGGCGGTCGCCCCAAAAAGCCACTTTAAACTATTTTCCTCTGGTGTCACGGCACTATGGAACACTCTGGGCGGGAGGTAGGGCCTGTGTAGCGAGGAACGGACTTCTCAACGTTTCCACGGCGATGGCTGTGCAGGTGAGAGAGAGAGAGAGGTTTCCCCGGCTCGACAGAAACTCGGCGCGTACGGAACCTCCTAGAACAGGCAGCTGTGGCATGCGGAGGTAGAAAAGCCAGAGAAGGAGGCTTGTCTCCCCACGCCCAGTGTCTGAGCTGCGGCTAGGACATGCCGTTAAGGCAAAACAAGCTAGCAGAGAGGCTTGGGGTCGAACTTGATGGACATGCATTTTTTCAAAACGCATTTTTTGTTTTAATCCTGTGACAGTCGCAGCTGCACAGAGCCGGCAGGTTAGGTGCCGCACACTGATCCTTAACGAGTAGGCAGGTGAGCCGGCGCTGGATTATGCGTTTAAGGGGAACAGCCTGACAGCTCTGCATTTACAGAAGATAATGAGCTAGTGACATGACTCTCGTACGATATCGACTGGGGTTCGAGCAAATATCAAGAGGCCCGCTGGAAATCCTGCCCGTGTTGTAGGTATCTGCGAAAAAGACTTTTTAATGTGGAGAACCTTCTAAGAATAAAATTCCAGGGCCATATTTCCCCTTTTTGTCTCTTGGAAACGCCTCACAGAGGAGGTGCGAAGTGCAAAAACGCGTAGGTCGATAGTTAATTCGTGAAGAAATCGGCGGGTGGATGCGGAAACATTTGTTTGGCCGACAAGTTAAAGGAGGATGAAAGACCTGAAAATAGAGGTTACTAAACGGAGGAGTGCAGAATCCCGCAGGAAGCTGGGATGGGCGTGGGACTGGGTGATATGGTAACATGGCAGTCAAACGCCATGCTGGTTGCAGTGTCATGTGACAGCAAGCCTCTTACAAAGAGAATGCCACCTTATGAGGGTTGGCCTTGATGTGAGACATGCCCCCCCCCCAACACACACACACCCTGCCCATGTTAACCGACTACTGGTGGAGGAAACCAAACCGGATGTGTGGAGCGGACCGGATAGGAACCAGGACAGATGTGAGTGCTGTGTGGGACAGGGAGGCGTGGAGGGAGACAGGCTGCCATTAAGGGCTTGGCTCTGGGTGGGGGTGGGGGCCATTGCTCACTCCAGTCATGCATACGCTTCCAGTATCAGGGAACGAAGCCCTTCCCTGGAAAATCCACTCCTGTTCGCCGACAGCCGTACCCCAGTCAAGATGGCTGCACCGTCTTAGAGCTTCATTAGCCTTTGAATGTCACTCTTGTATGGGACCCATTGTCATGCAGCATCGTCTGTCCCAGCTCTCATTCTCTCTCTCTCTTTTCCTCTCCCACTATTGGCCAGAAGCTTCTGCGGCAAAAAATGCGCCATTGATTATTTCCGGTTGTCCGATAGGCAGGCTATGAATCTGAACTGTCTTCTCTTGCTTCCCGGAGGCCCTCTGTCACGTTTTCTGCGGTCAGACGGTAACTGTGTGATGGACGGCGAGTGATTGGAATGAACGGAAAAAGATCAGTAGCACTGACCTCAGCACATTTTGACGAATGGCATTAAACTGGGTACACGAGAGGGAGCGTGGCATGGAACCAAGCTGAAGGAAGGACCCATGCAATAACAGCAATCCCAGGGCATGCAATGTGTCCCACAGCGGGCCGGGAGCCAGTCTTCCCCTCCCATGCTGCTACTGAGTGCCTAGAATATAGATGTGAGCCCCCATTTGGAAAGGACTGTAGCAACCAACCAAAAAACACAGTAGGGTTACGGCGCATCGGGCTTGGCGGAGTCAAGTGTGGGAAGTCTGCAGGGTCAAGAGCGGAATGGGAGAGATCTCCCCGCGTAACGGGAGGCCACAGCACTCCCGGGACGGGCTCAGCTCTCTGCTCGGGATCCCGTCACACAGTCACGCATTCCTGTGGCCAGTCTGTGGTAAGGCTCCCCTCCCCCCCCACACGCAAGGCCTGCTGGGAAACGGCAATCTGGGGCCCACGGCCTCTGGACTTTCCTTTTTCCGCGGCTGACGGGGGGGGGAGGTTTGCGGAGGGCTTCTCAACGCCGGTGCTCTGGCGTTTCCCTGCGTCAGCACGAGGTGGTTTACCGCTCCCATAACGGCATCCCAAGGCTTAGAATTAGCTCCTGTGCCGGGGCGACGGCGGGGGGGGGGGCGGAGGAGGCCGCGGCCAGCGGAGCCTCTGTGCCGCACGGGTCCGCGCGTCTACGTTTTTGGCTCGACTCAGCACTTCTGACCTGAGGCTGACTTTCCCCCATAAGTCTGCCTTCCTCTTAATACTCCCCCCAGTCGAATCTAGCGTTTCCCTTTTATCCCGGTTAAACCAACATTTCGGGGATCGCCGGTTCTCCCAAGGTCAGGAAACGGAATCTGGATTCACGATACCCACCCATCGAGGCCTTGGAGGCTTTTGTTTCCATTTTTATTTGCGTTTCCAAGCTCATTTACCACTGAGAATAGTGTGGTGGGGCGGCGTGTGACTAATTAATCCTCATTTTACGGGGAGCCGTTTTTGCTTGAACTTATCCCATGCAGAAGAGGGGCTTGTGGTTCCCTCCTTCCTGGACCAGCTATGACTTTCTGCGGCCCAGGGATATTATTCTCAGTGTAATTCCCAGCCCACAGCCCTTGTCCCTATAGAAGCAGGCCAGACACCCTCTAAAAAGAAAAGCCAGCGGAGCAGTATCCAGCCCAGGCCCTGGCAGGGTGTGCGTTTCCGCCGCCCGGAAAAGTTCAGCGGCTGCCGAGGCTGGACAAGCTTCCTGGACGGGATGCGGTTCAGAGACGCCGGCTCCTCTCGGAGCTGAAGGGCACGGCTGCAGGGCACCGGGCTCTGACCGGGGTTATCGGGAAAGGGCCTGTTTGAGGGAGGCCTCCGTGTAGCTCAGTGTGGGATAATGTAACAGGGCGGCAGCTTTGTTCACACTGAGTCATCCAGGGTTATAGTGGGAGGGTCCCACTAGCGACGTACCGCTACCTTATCTCTCCAGTTATTCGTGTGTCGGCCAAACAGGCACATCCGCATCTAAGCTTGAATTTTGTGTGCAAAAGGGAGCTGGAGTGAATTTTCCAGATGTGTCTGTGACTGCGGCACACCTTCAAAGGAGGCAGGGGCACCGACAAACCGCCAGGCGAGTGCGGGCCTTGTCTTTTGTTATTGTTGGGCGTCTCCGCCCTCTCTCAGGGGCCGGTGGGGGGGGGGGGGGGCACTGCGTCCTGCATGGTAGCCCCAGTGTCTGTTAGCGCTTCCCTTTGGAAAATGCCCCGCCTTGCCCCCCCCACAGTGGGAGGAAGTGGA
>JABFDZ020000109.1:31150400-31161765 GCA_019775955.2 Pollimyrus isidori
CCCCCCCCCCCCCCCCCCCCCCCCCCCCCCCCCCCCCCCCCCCCCCCCCCCCCCCCCCCCCCCCCCCCCCACTGCGTCCTGCATGGTAGCCCCTGTGTCTGTTAGCGCTTCCCTTTGGAAAATGCCCCGCCTTGCCCCCCCCACAGTGGGAGGAAGTGGAGCCCCTGTCCTAACCTTGTACTGAGGCACAGGGCCGGGCTTGTCACAGGGCCATTTCTGGCGACGTTTCAGTGAGGCGTCAGCTAAGCCTACATTTTGAAAAGCAAACTGCGAGTTACAGTGTTTGTTGAGCTCCTGTAGGTGATGAGCCTTTATGTGTGGTTCACTTGACCTTAATTAAATTGGTGTTTGTCAGTTCATGTTGCGTCCCGGATACTCCAACTGGGTCGTTGGAGCAACAGTGAGGATCTCTGGCTTGGACAGGAGTCAGGTTTGAGGGGTTAGGGTCGGGGTTAGTGGCGTGGTAACGCACAGAGGAAACATGTGAGCTCTGTGATGCTACGACAGCCTGAACATGGAGGAGAGAGGGAGGGCGGCAGAGGCAGGGAGAGAGAGCCAGGAAGAGAGAGAGAAACACGGAAGGGGGAGGATGTAAGAGAAGAATGGTGGGAGAGGAGGGATGAGGAGGAAAGGAAACGCTGATGCCATCCTTTGGGGTTGGGGCGGGGGGGAGTCACACACCGCAACTGACATAGAAAACATGGCCGCTTTGGGGTTTCTGTCTGCTTCCAGCTCCGCGCCGGCACCAGCCTGGTCTGCCCGGCGATGGGGCCGAACGGAGGATCATCCCGCTGTGGGGGACAGCCTCGGAATTATCTGGAATTATCCAGAGTGATCCAATCGGCTCTCCTTACACATGTAACATCCTGTTTAATGCCAGCGGTTCACTGTGGGCTAATGCTGTGCTGTCATCTCCCTACTCCCCCCCCCTCCATTGTAACTCCGTCACCAATGGCGAAGATACAGTAGGGCAGTAGTGGAAGTTACATGCACACACTTCTGCCTGTATTGTGTGTATGTGTGTGTGTGTGTGTGAGCACGCTTGTGGGTGGGAGGGGGCAGGTGGCAGAGCCGCCAGGGGGACGCTGCGCCATCTGGCACAGGGGTCTTCCGCCTAGTAGGGGGGCAGCCGAGCTTCATGGTCCATGGCACCGGGCCTCGCCAGCTGGTTAAGTCGATGCACTCACGCCAAAGAGAGGGGCTGCTGGATCCCCCTTACTGTCCCCCCACACTAAGTGCCCTTTTTGGCATGTGATCTCCCATCTCCCATCTGGGTGGGGTGGTCTCAGGTGGATGCCTCAAGGCCAACAGTGGTAAGGGGTGAGGTTAGTATCGGCAAAAATCTTACAATACCATTTATATCGTAATGCACGATCACTATATCACTATATATTGAACTGCTGTAAGCAGTGTGATATATTGTGATTTTTTAAAAAATCTTTATTTTAGGAATAGTATAAATAACACACCATCACAGCCATAAAATCTGAGTAAAAATGTTTATTTTTTAATGCAATCAGAATAGTGGGATCTGCCTTTTCATTTAACACAGAACCCTGTAACACCCAGCATCATTGCGCTACTTTTTGTGCAGCTTGAGGAAAGGAACAATCATTTGCCTTTATTAGGAAAAAATTGAAACAAAGTGATTGCAGGATACATGACGCAATTTTGTCAGTCTTCCTAGTACCGTCTTCATTGTGGAAACCAGAATGAGCCCCCAGCTCTGTACGCTTTGGGAGCTGGTCTAACTGTTTGGGATTCAGCCATTGGCGATAACGTTACTAGTCAGTTCGATTTGCTAATGCTAACGTTAGCATTAGCTTCCTATCTCAGATACCTTTGTCGTCACTGTACAAATACAAAGATATTGTTTGGAGCAGGCCTGTAAGGCACTACTGGAAACAAAGAAACCAGTGGAACATCCTTGATATACACAACAAGAAAGTGGCACCGGAGAGCTCTGGGCTGCCATTTTGGCTAACAGCTCTCAGTCTATGTTGGGTATTTCTCAATACCAAGAATGCAAAGATCATACTTGTGGTCTTGGCAAGAGCAGTCTTGCTAGCTTGCCTTAAAAGAATGAACTGCAGATGCAATGAATCATGGGATTGTTGTCATTTGGAGAGGATACAACTGATGTATTCTTGATATTTTGGGTGGAGCAAGAACGACATCAGGGGATTTTTAGCATCCTCTGTACTTGGGCCTGGTACGGGGCACGAAGAGCAGGCAGAGTTGACACCCTTAGCAACAAAGACTTCCATGTGGCAGCCCCCCCGAGCTCACGGCTCGCCCTCCCTGGCATCATACTGATCATACTGCGAGTGACAGACCCCAGACCCTTCCCGGGTCTCACCCTTACTCCGGCAAGCACTCTGTCCCAGGCACGTCTTTAGGCTTAGTGAGCTTCTGATTGTTTTGTTTGGCCCTGATGGGCTGTGCGGGCGATGCTGTATGGTGGCCCTGGGGCGTGGCGGTGCTCTGGAATGCACCTGCATGTCGCATTTCTCACCGTCGCATTTGGGAGATCTGCCTGAACTTGTGTGGATCTCAAACGAGCCGTGAAGTCATTGCCTGATGGCATCATCGTTTATGTGACGATACCGATTGTCCTGAAACCTACCTTACTGAAAGCGGGGGGAGCGGGGGAGCCTATGAGTGCATGGCAAGGAACAACTCAGGATGGGTCATCAATCCATCGCAGGGCAAACACTCACGCTCCATTTACTCAGACATGCACACCTAAGGGCAACCTCAGTATGCTTTCGGACCGTGAGGGGAAACCGGAGTCCGCGGAGGAAACCCCACGATGCGAGAAGGTGCAGACACCACACACATGGTCCCAGAGGTGTGAGGCGATATTGCTAGCCACCCTGCCCCCCAGCCCTTTGATAATGATAAATTATAAAAATACTGGCAGTTATTAAAAGTAATTCAGAAGTAATGATGCTTAATTAGTATTAATAAACTTTTGGTTAAATCGAGCCACAGATGGTAACTTCACAGGTAAAAAAAGACCTCTAATGATAGTATTAATTAATCAGCTTATTAGACAGGTTGTTTACTGGGCATTAACTGAGCAATCATGCTTGTAATTTGTGATGAATTCTGCCGAGACAAGATACCCTAACTCTCCCCCCTGGGGTGGAGCGGGGCAGAGCTGTCACTGATCGCTGTGACCGATCTCCGCGCTTTCACTACACTCCTGGGGGTCGCTCCTGGGGCGGGTCACATGGGGGCTAATCCCCTGTGCAGGAGGCACCCATGATGACATCTATGTTAAAGACCTCTCTGATGAGCAAGCCGCCCCCTGCGGCGACAGATCTGACGGGGTGGGGAGAGGAAGGCAGCAGGCACCTGGGGATGGGGCAGGTCAGCCAGAGCTGGGATGGGGGAAGGCTGGAATTCCTGCCTGACAATCAAACCGCTCTCCCCTGTGGCTCTGAGTCGCAAAGGCCACCAGGTAGTTCACTGATTGGCATCCTATGAAGTGCCTCGGAGGCCTTTTCCCACAATGCATTTCTGCGTGAGCAAATCTTTTCCACGGGCTATCCCATTTGTAAGTGCTGCTATTGTCATGATAGCTGTGTGCACCATGGTGCCTGTTTGTACCCTGCTCAGCTGTCACATACTGAAATATGGCTGATCCCTCCCCAAAACGGCATTTACCTCCCATTACTGTGTTTTTCGCTTTCATTTTTTGAAGTAACTTTTTTCAGGAAGTAACAACATTTAATTATTTTGTTGGCCCCTCCTTATAAGCCCTTTAGAACCAAGGGCACCACTGGGCCAAAGACAGGCTCACTGATACAAATTACTCCCACCTCGGAACAGTCAACATGAACGATGGCTTTGCCTCCCTTACAGGCGGAACGCGGGCTAGCATCAGCTAGCATCGGAGTGATCTTTTACTCGACACTGGCAGAAGTATAAGCATAGGTACACTAGAATGCTTCCTGCTCAAACCCGCTCTCCATGAGGCACACAGACACATATACAGGTGTGAGTAAGCTTGGGGGGGTCACAGTGCAGCCGGCATGCAGTGCCCCTGGAGCCGGGAGTTAAGGGCCTTCTTAGGGGCCCACGGCTGAGGAGTGACCTTCCGATCACAGGCCCAGAAGCTCGGCCCGCTGGGCCGCTCACCGCCCTGTTAGCAAGGCCAGCAGCCGCTGCCCCCCCCCCACGTATTTACGCGGTGGAGTATAAATACAGCCCTCGTGAGCGGGGGCTCCCCTCTTCCTCTCAGGGACCTACGGTGTAATTAAGGCTGTATTTTGGGAGCTCAGGCAGCGCCCTCCGGGGGGGGGCAGGGTGCACGACAGAGACGGCTTTCTGCCCTCGGCTGGGCCGACGCACCGGGTCTCGCACTGTTAACCGAGGCCTGGGCCAGCCTGCGGTACCTCCGCCATAAACATCCTACAGATTTAACTTTAATTAAATAAACGACCCGGGGAATTCCTGCGGTCTTCAGAAGAAAATCACCAAGAAATTACATTCAGCGTTATTTCATAATCAGGTTTTTTTTTTTTCTTGTCTGTTTTCTCTCTCTCCACTTTTATGGAAGCGCAGGTCGTGATCCATTCTTACTGGGCGATTTCTGTAGCGTTAGCCGTCGCATTCGCGCGATCAATAATAAGCGGGCCTGGTGACGTCACAAGCCGCCGTCAGTGACACTGTCCCTCTCTCCGCCCCAGGTGTTCTCCTCGACATCCAGAAGCATTTCACCGTCACCGACAGTGAGGCTGGCTTGCTCCAGACAGGTAAGGCCACCACGGCGACATTACCCTGGCAGGACCGTTTGGGCCTCTTTAAAGAGGGCGGGGGTTCGCTCTTTTGGGGGATGGAACCAGCCTCACCGTCAGCCTGCTTAAACCTCACTGACCGTGGTGGGGGGGGCGGCCGGGGGTGTCTCTAATCCCACACAATGCAGCCCCGGCCTAGGCGGCACCAGGACATGAAAACAGTAATAAATATGCACATGTGGCTTAGCCGAGGGCCCCCCCCCGAATCATTATGTAACAATTACAGTCTGGGTAATTACACAACAGAGCTTAAAAATGGCTCCTCACATAATGCACTAGGTCAGCTTCACGCTTCATAAGCGCTGTACGTGATACTAAGAATATTCAGGGTTTATTTTAAACCTAAATGGTGCAGCAGTTCTGAGTTCTGAGGTGTGTTTTTATTAAACGTGGGTTCAGGGGCGTGTTCAGGTCCCGCTCCGGGGGTGGGGGGGCGTCCTCGCCCCAGTGGCGGCAGGAGTGACACCTCATGTGGGGGGGTATTTCCAGTGTCGTGTGCAGCACCTTCTATGGGTTATTCACTTCAGACGTCCCGTTTTGACCTTTCCTATTCTCGTCCCCGGTGAGTAATTGTCACCGTGCAACAACAAGGAAAAATTACCCTTTTTTTTGTAAAAAAAGGGGGGAAAAAAAGCATAAAAAAGACAGAGAAGGGAAAATGTGCTTACGCTCGTTTTGAGTTACCAGCACAGAACGGCAGCGGCCTTAGAGACTCCCCGGATGGGACCTTGGCCTCACGTGTAGAAACGCCGGCCCGGGGACTCGAACCCACAAGGCAGGAGGCATAGCGCTGTTTAACCGCCCGGCCCGTAACCGCGGCAAACCTGCGACCTGCTCCGTTTGCAAAGCAAATTCCTTGGCGTGGTCCCGCCATCCTGCGGTAAAGCTGACATCATACGGGACGTGCGCGGGGCCCGGACATACCTCTGCAAACCGCCGTTCAGCTCTATGTGTAGTGTGTACTGTCTCCGCGTATGCAGGCGTGAGAACTTATGTATATGCATATTTATTACATATGTGGTATGTTCCTCGAGATCCATTGCTGGGTAACTGGTCACAGATGGCGCATGGATGGACGTGTTGTGTGTTTTTGCTGGCCACTCACCTCTCAATGTGCTGAAACTCAAATTATGTAAATGTGAGTCAAAACACAACAGGACACACACACACACACACACGCACACACACACACACACTCAGAACCACAGAGCCCTTGTACACCAAAATGGCCCGATGACGTCCGCCGTTCCAGTCAGATGTGTCGCACCCGTGGCCCCCAGCCCTACCCCGTCTCACACTTCCTGGAGGAATTTGGGAGGCTGGGGACGGAGCTTTCTGCGGGCCAGAACCAGGTGGCAGCCTGGAAGCTGTCGAGCCCCCGCCTGACCTCAGGACCCGCAGCAGCACTGCAGGTGTGAGGCTGGTGGCTGTGATGCCTCAGGTGGGTCATGACCCCCTTCCCCGAATGAAGCGCCCCCCCCCATTTGGCTATTCTCTCGTCTCGCTTAGACGTTATTGCTCCTTTACCAGCCTGACACGACCTTCACCACCCCCCCCCTCACTGCAGGCGTCAGTCTCCCTGGAGGTCGGAGGCCCAACTCCTGCCGCCCAGGTGTAAATTTCCTGGGTGTGTTATGGCCGCCGTCACTGAGCTCGCGCCGTGGTGTGCATTTAGCGATGGCCTGTGTGGGACATAGGCAGAGTTCAGCTTCCCGTTCCGGGCCCCACGGAGCCCAGCCTCCTGGCCTGCTATTTTCTTTTCGGTCTGCCAATATAGACGAGACGGTCGACCGCAGACAGTCGATGGTTTTCACACCTCCCTCGTTTCCTTTAAGGGCGAGAGTGATATTCTGCCCATTTTCACCCCGTTGCCCATGAACCCAAGGTTCATCACCAAGGGTAATTATGGGAAAATGTTTGTAGGAGGAGAGGACCACTTTGACCTGTCAAAGTCGAGCCAGACCTGTTCAGAATCATGGTCAGACTGGGTGTCCTCTTAGCTAGACTCTATAACTCTATGAACTATGAAGTACATAACTCTATAACTATGAACCAAGATGGCGGCCCGGAGGTCTTCACTCTTTTGTTGTGTAATATCCTTTTAACAATGATGTGCTGGTGTTTTCTTTGCTTCCAATAGTGTCTACAGGCTTGCTCCAAATGATCTCATTGTAGTTGTACAGTGTCCATAAAGGTATCTTATCTTACCTGAGATAATATGTATGTTATCTGACATGTATGTGACATAGGCTGAGTTAAGTGATAAGGGGGGCCTTGAGGGCATATCTCTCATAGCTTCCATCTCTCATATATGTGAGGGCCTCACTGAATTAAAAATTCCCGGATGAAATTCAATTACGCAGTGACTGTGTTGGGAGCAGACAATGGGTGAGGGCAGGTGGGGGCGCTTACTGGGGTCGCGTTACTTTCCCGGGGGCCCTCGGGGGTCCACACGATCCCTAGAGCTGGCAGAGGCTTTCTGAAAGTGTGCACTGATCTCCCTCTGACCGTATCTACTTTGGGGGGGGGGCGCCAGGAGTAACCGCTATGATAGCAATGAGGAGGTAGTCCTTAGGCTCCCTGCCACGTAGGCCCCACCTCCTCGCCCCGCGTCTGTCCACCGGGGTCTGAAATGTGAGTCCCCGTCCGGTAGTGGTGTGTAGGAATGGGGTTTCCTGAGCTACGAGGGAATTCAGAGAATCCCGACACAGAGGTCTGGGAGCGTCACCGGAGTTTGAACTCCCTGCCGAGTCGGGCCCCACTTTTCCGTGGCCTAGTTCAGAAGTGGTTGGATTTCAGTGTCAGCTTAAGCCCTGACTACGGTTCCCCCACGACGTGACAGATTCTCCAGCGTGTGTCATGTTCGGAAGGCCTCACACCCCGTCTCGCCGCTACGTGTCCCCGCGCTTGGCAGCTCCCTTGCGCTGCTCACCGCAGGGTTACATACGGGCCCGCGTCTCTCACCTGTAGCCAAGTTCCTCCCACCCAGTGGGGAAAAAAACAGCCGACTCTGTAGGATTCATGTTTTAACGGAACCGTGAGTGGCGGCGGCGGATCGAAGGCCCGGGTTTCCCGCTGCTTCCAGTCTCTGCAGAAGCACCACACAGACAGGCTGAGCAGGTAACGAGAGTAACAGGCGCGGCGTAATGAATGGATTAAAACCCGAGGGGCCAAACCCCCACCGCCCTGGCACTTTTTCACAAGCCCATGTGGCTGACGTGAAGAATCGGACGTTATTTCCAGGGCTCGGCGGCCCTGTATCCAGGCCGTACCTTCCAGGAAATTATGTGACATTATTTGGAAGGCTGCCCATTGATATGCCAGGGAACAGAAACAGAAGACATTTTACGGTAAACAGTCTGCCATACGCGGAAATCCTGCTTCCATTTGAATATTAAAGAAAGCAGCAAATTTTTCTTTGTTTGTTTTAATATCATATCGTTAAAACCAAGAAAATGTTATCATACAAAGGAAATAACGAACAGAGAATGTCCTCGTAGTGCTATAATGCCAGTTAAATTAAATATCAGAGTATAACAAGGATTAGAGCTCAGTGCAGCTTGTCGAATGGATGAATGGATGCCCTTTGTTGAAATTTGCATTCTGTCTTACTGTCCTCTTGAATTTGGCCGTACGTGTCCTACCTATACACCCCGTCTTTGACCAGTCATGTCCTGATTGGACCTCCTCATGGCGTTTTTGGCGGGGACGCCATCTTTGTGCTGGCCGCATCCCAAAGTGGGCAGCTGTGACTTATTCACCCCCCAGCATCCTCTAAGACACCCCCGCTCTCCCCATCTCTCTCCATCAGGAACGGGCTGCCAACATAATCCAACCATGGAGGCCAATTAAAATACAGTTCCTGTGCAGTGAGGCATTCATAAACGCAGCCTGAAACACAAACCTTATATATATCATATATTTATATAACCAGTAGCGACATTAGCCACTTTCTGAGCCCCAGTTCTTCTTTACTGCTGAGTGGTTTTTCTTAAAAGTATCACTAAGCTTCTCAAAAAAGTCCCCATTTACTGACATTCTGCAAGTAATCACACATTACAAAAGGTTTTCGAGGAGGTAAGGAAGTAGTCCGTCAGAATAAAGACTGAAGTGTTCCTGAACCCAGAAGACGGAAACCTCTTCAATAAATAGTCAGACGCGAACATTTTCAGCTTCGTAAGTCCTTCTGGGTTCAGTGAGCATGTGCCTCTTTTCTGCCATGCTTGCGTTTTGTTCCCTGCTATTTTTGCAGTTTTTAAAAACGGAAGCCAAGCCCACAGACACGGAAAACATTAAATGAGAAACACTCCATTTCCTCTTCTCCCTCTATGTCCTCTGCGCACAGGGCATCACCCTCTGTGCAGGTGAGTGGCTCCTAGCTGTTGGGAAGCGACAGTGACTTTTCTGGGCACCGGCTTCTGGTGGTTTCGGCGAGAGGCCGGCGTCATGGCGACCGCGTGTGCCCTCGCCCGCCCGTGGGCATGCCGACGCACGCGGAACTTATGCGTTTCGCAGCGCAGAAATGGACACGTATCTCACACGCTGTCGAGTCAGAAGCCACGCTTCTGTGTCCATCGCCATAACAACATGCCCTCTTGGTTATATTAAATGTGGGAGTTTCAGATTTTTGTAAAATAAAGGGGCTGTTGTATATATCTGCATTTGAAGAAGAACCTACAAACGTAAAAGTTTATACACTTAGGGGAGTTGAGGAAGACCTATGTTCTGTATGAAGGTCTTTGTGCTGCTCCTGTGTGAGCCCCTGTGGTCTGTGCTCTCATCCTGGCTTTCAACACCCGGGGACTGTTTGGCCCCTCCGGACTCAGAGGGCCCTTGCAATAAACGCTGTGATGAAAGCTCAGCGTCGGGGGCCCCGGGTTAATGGCCGCCAAGGCCTGGAGGTGCTGAAAAGGCAAAGCCGGCGAGCTCAGGTTTGCTCTCCAGATCCTCCCCGAGCGGAGGCAGGATAGATGCGTGGGGGTACCTGCCGTGGCTTCCCTCACACAGAGCGGGGGGGTTCTCGGCCCTTTCCTGGAGGGTGTACCGGTAGAGGAATGTCTGAAGTGGCTTGGGGAGGGGGGCCGGCCCCTCTGATCACAACACAGAGCTTTTGGGGGAGTGAAGAGCCCGATCAAGAGCCCCCTTCGTCGCCCAGTGGCCAGACATGAGGCCTGTAACCCAACACCTGTGGTGTCACAACAAAGGCAGTGGGATGTTTCTGAGACGGGCAAAGGGTATAATGCCCCCCACACAAGAGTATTATTTACAGAACACTCCAGCCTGGCTGTATTCGCCACTTTTCCCAGAGGGAATGATCTTTCTCTGGGTCATTTGAGCTTGAGGTAAAGAAGTGGCAACGACTTCAGTCGACGTGAAAAATCTCATACCCAGAATACTTTGGGTCAGGCTGCCACTTATCTTGTTTGCAGAATTTCGCTTTATCTCTGTACAGTAAAAATGTCCTTGACTGCAGCTCCCGGGGACATGAGCTGGGTCTGTTCGTGGCTCTCTTGCCATCGGGGACTGGCGGACCCCCTGGAAGCCTTTTCAGACTCATTATGCCCTTTCTGTGTCAGTGGCTTCTCATCCAGGACATGTGTCTAAACAGGGACTGCCCTCCTCTTTGTTTTTTTCAGCTAAAAAAACCTACATGGAAAACATTCTGCTTCCCCCTATTACAGCTAATTTTAGACTGGCCCGGTCCCCCGAGCCCAGATCTCGTCTGTGCAAATGGCAGGATGGGCCAGTTCAACCGGCTATCCGCGAAGGGATAGCCTTCCCCTGCCTCTCGGCGACGCTGACAGGATGAAGGGGCCACGCAGTCCCCCCTCCTGTGAGTGTCTAATTGCTTTGGCTCGCAGCCGTGAGAGAGAGGCGGCTCCACCTGCTGCCACACGTGGGCGCCGAGCGTATGGCGGGCCCCAGGACCCGCTTCCCGCAGCTGTGGCGCTGCGCAGACGCCCTTGTTGGTTACATCGCAGGCGTGCTTATCACATTAGCACAATTAAGGTGGTCTCAGATCGCCGCTAACAGGTGTGACCCAGATGACAGTAATCGAAGCGCTCGGCCCGTCACGGTGCATCGGCATCTGCATTCCTCTGCCTGACAGAGCAGACAGTTCCAGGGGCTGCTGTGCGCGTGTCGCCACAACACTGCTCCCCGTGGTCCTCCTGGCCGCCCCGTTTTCCAGGGAAAAGCAGATCCCATGAATCATTTCCTGCTGAAGTCTCCCTGCTCCTGACGCTCCCTCCGCACGAGCAGAGACGATACCTCCCGGAGCAGAAATGAGAGGGCCGCGCCGTGTTTTTCCAGCAACGCAAAGTCTGCTGACTCTGGTGCGGAGGGACCCCGCGGATCACGCTGCATGGCCTGAAATCGTGCCACACGCTCACCTCTCTGGGTGGGAAGGGAAGCGCTGTTACCAAGCCGTTCTGCTAAAAAGTCGAGCGTTTCCTAGCCTGCTGGCTTTGTTCACGTTGCATGAATGAAGTAGCACGCTGATGAAGGAGAGCTGAACCTCCAGGTGCATACCTCAGGTACATTATGGGTAGTTTAGTGTC
>JABFDZ020000109.1:31161865-31174294 GCA_019775955.2 Pollimyrus isidori
GAGAGCTGAACCTCCAGGTGCATACCTCAGGTACATTATGGGTAGTTTAGTGTCTAACAGCTTCTGTAATGAAGTAGAAGCAAGCCTATCAAGTTCTAAGCTCTTGTTTTTAGATGTTCGCCCGTTAGCAGTGCAGAGATGGTTCTTCGGTCGGTAAAATTTTGGGGCTCTTAACTCTGATCTTAATGGTTTAGCTGCCCAGCGATATTAATCGAATAGCAAGAGACTAGCCAGAGAACAAGGGACGCGTTGTGCGGTGTCCCAGCGAGGTGTAAGAAGAGTAAGAGCACAGCCCAGTAACTTGGAGGCTTTTTAGGAAACGGGACATCGCGGATTGGCTGCTTCGCACCTTTGGTTGCATCCGCTCTTTCTCCTCTGCTAGTTTCCGTGGCAACCAGGTGTAGCGGGAGCCGATTGGAGAGCTGAGCACAAAGGGGCCACATTGACGGCGTTAAATGGAAGCGCAGGACGACCTTTCAGCGTTATCCGGCGGAGTCGCCGGCTCGAAAAGGCTCTTTTGTTCGCTGATAGACTCTTTGGCATTTACTGCTAAGTGCTCTCCTTGGCCGCTGTTCATCGGGGCGGCCCGCATGGCACCTCAGAGCCCATGTCAGTGCTAGATGAATGGGTCAGTCAGAAGGCTGAGCAGTCACCGGAGTTCACGATTCACGCTGCGACACCCCTGAAAGCCCCTATTAAAGGCATCTCCAATGGGGTACCAGGTCCCTCTGGATTTGCATGCAGGTTTCCTTCTCAAGATGACTGAAGGTTCACTTGCCCATCAGAAACCACTTGGGTTCTGAGACTAGGCCTATTAGATGGATTCCTGAAGTCGACCAATTGCCGTATGCAAGTGCTTTATTGTCTTGCAAAAAGAAAGCGCCTCTATGTGCAAGAAGAGGCTCCATTTTAGCAATCGCTCAGTCAGGACTGCAACAAGACACCGCAGAGCATGCGGCATAAGGATTAATGGCCCGTTGGGATGCTGGTCCATCGCGAACAAAGCCTCCACTTCATGTTAGAAGAATTAGCATGTCCTCCCAGGTGCTTGCATACCAGGGGATGAGTAATGGAGAAGGATTCTAAAATTCCAGGCCTTCTAATTCTTGCTTCTGGGAAATTAGCGAGGCGTATCAATGTGGGACAGCAACGACCTGAGGCTCACCCACGTCATTGCCGCATGCAGTCACTGGAACCGCATCTGTGTGAGGGTGAGCATGAAGCTCTCTAGCTGTCTAGCTCTTTGTGTTTTTGGTCCGCTAACATGCAGGATGGCCGAAGGTTACAACGTGCGGTCGCACTTAACACCGGATAGACAAATGCGTGTGGACACAGGGACACCGTTTCATGGGAAATGTACTTGCTTGTAGAAAGTGGAAGTATAAATTCCAAAGAAGTTTTAGACAATCATCCGTGAAACTGAAAATGCCAAGGGATCAAAAAGAAAAGCCCCGTGTTGACAGGACACAGATTTAAGTGTGGGCCGCACACATCATGCAAATCTGCATTCTGCTACGGATTAATGCGTGTTTGGACTAATTACGTCCGTTGTAACCTATCCTGAGACCGGTCAGTTGGAATGCTGCTCAGGATCCTTTGATCTCTCCATTGATTTTCTGACGTCTTCAGATGTTCCAGGCTAGCCTGTCGTCGGAAGGTACCGGCCACAACATCATAAGCAGACGGCCACCGTCTAACCCAGTTTGCAGAACATCTGGCAGCAGATATATTCCAAGGGACTTGGCGATGACATGTGGCCAATGAGGTTGTGGTGTGACAGAAGAGCTCGCTGTCGGCTTTGATAATTAGAATGATAACCCCCACCCCCACACCCAAGCTAGGCTCGGGAGTCTGCTGTTTCCACGGACAGCGAGGCTCCACTTGGATAAATCTCCTCTTGATGGGTCATCCTGCAAAAGTCCGGGAAGCCTTGTGGGGACCAGAGGGCCAAAAATAACAGGCAGCAGCCACAGCTATGGGTGTGGAAGGTAGCACTATGTCTATGAAGGGGCTGTTACCACTTAGCCAGAGACCTTTATCTACTGGAAGAAGGCATTTCAGGCATCAGGCTAATAGTTGTTGTTTTTATGAGCTGTTTTGCATTCAGGTCAACTTTCCTGCGCTCATCAGTTTTTCTGTCTTCATTTCATAATGAAAAAACACGCAGCTCCTTTGTTTTGTTTAACCCCCGGAAAGGGGAACCTGAAATGCAGGAGTCTAGGAAGCTACTCCGATGTAGTTCACAACCTCGTCTGTGCAATCAGCTCCTAAAAATTCAGGAGTAAAGAATTAAGGAGATGCATGTGTACCACCGGCGAGTTGGGGTGACCCTGTTTTTTTAGCTTTTGGTCGGTGGGAGGAGCAAAGCAGAAGCGTGACCTAAAAGGAACGCTTATCTGGGGCGGCTGCGGTGATTTCCCAGGCAGCCCAGGAGACTGGCAGGTTGGGATGGTGCACTGAAAGAACCCGGCCGACAGGCGAGGCATGTTCAGACCTGTCTCTGGGACCTTGACGGCCAAAAATCAATCCGGAATGCGGTCCTGCCTCCAGCTGACTGTGCCACCAACGCCAAAAGCCCCAAAAGGAGTGCCAGTCCTTCTACTGCAGCCGCCAGGTGCCTGCAGAGTGAAGTGGCATGGTGGCATGGTGGCACGGCAGCGTGGTTCTGCAGTCTTCATGCGGGCTCATGAGGCTGCTACAAGTTACAGTCGAGTAAAACACTAAGACCTGTCCAGCTCCTCACCGTTAATTTCAGGGATACGGTTTTTGCAGGAGAAGATCTCACGGATTGTTTAATTATACCAGACTAACTCGTCCAGTGATGTTCAGGCTTCGGCGGGGAACTGGCATTCCTGAAAGACCTGTTGGCAGTGGACGGTTTCGCTTGCTCGGGACTTGCCGGGCGTAAACGTAGCCGGAGGTCCTGGAGCTTTGTCAGTCCTGCGGGATCGAGTCTAAAAAGGGAGGGGATGCTGCAGATGGATATTAAGCGACCTGCATGTGATGATGTGTCTCCCACTCTGCCAGGAACTCGCCCTGGCGATACTGAGAACCGAGAAGTGCCTGGATGGGCTGAGTTAAACGGTGTCGCCTTCAAACGCTTATGTAACCCGCATGACAAGCACGCGAGCGCATTGGCTAACTTTCAACCTGCTGCATTTTAGCTAAACGTTGGTCCTCGCATATGGAGGACAGCGATTTACCTGCCCACTCGCTGTTACGTCCAGCAGGACATGGGGAGCAGCAGACAGTACCCATATCTACATGGGGGGGAGGGTGTAGGACTCAGCAGGTAAGGCCTCTGACCTTTGATCAGATGTTCAGCGCTTCACATTTCATGCCCAGCAGACTAGTTGCAGATACAATTGGGCCCCTCAGCAAGGCCGCTAACCCAGCTTCTTGGCTGTCACCTCTAGATGATTCTGTCTCAAAGAAAGCAAGATGGGATTTGAAATAAGAAACATACCTGTATAGCCTCATTTTCATATGCCGACATTATGTAGATATCAAGCTCTCAGGATCATTTGCTGAGGCCTGAATGTCCTAGCAGTTATGAGCTAAATGGTGCTATGAGATGTTCCCCACTAGGACAGTGTAATGTGTGATATTAATATCAACATTAGAAATTATGCACATGCATTATCACATTGCCAATGCCACCATAGCTGGGTTGAGATTATGCTTGGGCGGTATTTAATTTTTCATGCTGTCATACCATCCAGACCACTGTAGATGGGAACGTTATTGTACAGTACAGTACTCTCAGTACTATGATGTCTTTTCGAGCCACAGAGTTTCCCCACAATAAGATTTAGAGATCACCAATATGTTGCGTCCAAGCTCCGTCCGCTCCTCCTGTGTGCCACGCCCACCTCTTTACCTCCTGTGATCGCCAATTGTTCTCACCTGTGTGGCGTTGCCGCACGCCTGTCTTGTGCCTGTCCTGTGTATTTAGGTCTGCGTCTGCGTCTCTTCCGGCAGACGTGGCATTAACGTTGTTTTATGTTGGTGTGCTCGGCAATAAACCCTCGTTTTCCCCGTACTCCTGCCGGATCGCCCTCTTTCGCTGCCCTGCACTACCGACGTACGTAACACAATAAACATAGCTAAAACATTTTTACTGTGTCATAGGAAACAAACTCTTGGCAAGCTTGCAAATTTTAATGATGGTTCCTGTTTCAAAATTATATAGTATATGTTAAAAAAGGGCAAAGTTTACTGCTGCAAAGAAATTTAACAAAATGAGTAAGGAGGAGAAAGTGAACAAGAAATGGTGACTAAAAGACATTTATTTGTCTTCTGCTGTACAGAAATACTTTGGATTCCATACAGATGCTATTGAAGTAAAGCAAGTGATTAGTCAGCACTGCTCACTGCAATGCCACTAACTGTAATGGACTCTACTGCCAGATAAGAAGATCTGTTTGGCTGTAGTTTATTTTAGGTCAATTTAGAACTCCTTTTTTGCTTTATAAATATCATAATGTTTGTCTGAAAAAATTGGGATACTTGAAAATTTTCCAATATTGTACAGCACTATCTGCATATATTTTCTTCTTTAAAGACAGTCTAAGACCTTCGGTAAGAGCGAGAGAACTTTCCTGAAGGTTCTTCATTACTCATTAGTGACTCCCAATTATGGTACGGTTTTTATTGTTAGAAGTAACTGAAAGTTATTTCCTGAAGATCTCTCTACCAGATTTTGTGAGGGAATAAAATGTCATTGTTCTACGGTTAACCATTAATGGAGAGAACAAGGGGCAAAGTTTAAGCTTGCTGTCAAAAGGAAGAAATAAGGAAGAAATGAGCCTCAGAGAGAGAGAGAGGAAGAGGAAGAATTAGGCTGTTTTGATTCTAGACAAGAAACCAATGACTAAAGTGATGATCAAAGGAGCTCGCTGTTCAGTCTGTGCACACTCACATAAGCAAACAAAGTAATTATTTTGTCTGCTGATTGTCTGTATGGTTGATAACTCCCTGCTGTGGCCCCTTGACTCAGAGATAAGCACCCACCTCCATTTATGATTGACTAAGTGAAACGTATGCAAACTTCCCATTTTATTTATGCAGGGCGGTTCACACTTGGGGGTGATTTCTTTGCACCGTCAATGGGAAAGAAGTGAGCAGTAACCAGTCAATTCAGTGCTTCACACAATTCACAAGGCTGTTGGATGTGTCTCTGCAGCTGCTTTAGATTTTGTGACGTTATTGTCATCAATCCCTGTGGCACACTGGCATTCCATCCAGGGTATACCCTGCCCCATGCCCTGTGATGGACTGGCACCCGATCCAGGGTATACCCTGCCGCATGCCCTGTGATGGACTGGCATCCCATCCAGGGTATACTTTGCCCCATGCCCTGTGATGGACTGGCAACCCATCCAGGGTATACCCTGCCCCATGCCCTGTGATGGACTGGCATCCCATCCAGGGTATACACTGCCCCATGCCCTGTGATGGACTGGCATCCCATCCAGAGTATACCCTGCCCCATGCCCTGCTTGGAATTGGTTCCAGCCCCCCACACACAACTGCAGGTTAAACAATCGGATGACGGATGGACTGATGAATGCCAGCCATCAATTAAAGAGTTATATGTGTGTGTTTTTCCCCATAATTCCTTGGCTAGACTGTTGACCAGGATATGAGTGAACTCTGTATACTTTGTTTGAGATTTTGGGGTTGATAGGGATGATTGTCTCATAACAATCAAAACCATTTCTTCTTTTTTGGTAATCCAACATAGCATAAACATATGGGCCAGGAATCTGGCATGCCAAGCGAATATGGCACAGAATCCTCATATGTATATGTTCTTACACACATACACACACATGTTTATATTCATATTGTTGTGGGGACTCTCCATTCATTCCTATGGGAAAAACTCTAATCCAAACAATGACAACCTTAATCCTTATCCAGCCCTAACCTTAACCATAAGCAATGAAACAAAGTGCAAGACTTTTGGCATTTTTAGATTTTTGATTGCAGTCACAAATATTGACAAAATTCCGTTTCCCTTTCTGGAGACCGAAAAAATGGTCTCCACAACATCAAAAAATATATGATAGATACTTTTATTGGTCCCCCTGGGGGAATTCTCTTTTCACCTCCCCCATCTTACTCTGCATGAGAGCCAGCTTGGCGGTGAAGAGCAGCCAGCTGTTGTGGCATCCAGGGGGCTGAGGATTAGGGACCTTGTTCAAGGAGCCACAGACGTGCTGAGGCTGAGCTTAAACCGGCACCCTTCTGATCACAGGCACAGGAGTTCAGCCCAACAGGGTTTAAATCACATTTTGGGGGGACATTTGGTCCCCACAGTGTAATAGCTACACACAGACACACACACACACTCATATGTATGCGTGCATGAATGCATGGATGTGTATACATACACATATATATGTCTTGTCTGCATGGTTGGCTATATGTGAAGAATACTTGTGTTGAAGAGCAGGAGGCTGTGGAGGCCAATGGGCAGCATCTGAGAAATGTGTCTCAGAGCAGCCGGAAGCCGCGGCTCCTGAACTGGCGGCCGGCACCTTGACGTGAGGCTATGATTTACGGCGTGTCTGTCTTTGATCAGCAGCACATGTGTTTTTTGCGCGAAGACGGCTTGGACGCAGTGGAAGCCTCCCCTCGGTGCCCCGGGCTTTATTCCATGCAGTGGCCCCGTCGTTAATTTAACTGCTGCGTTATGTAAGTTCCGCCGTCAAATCCAGAAGGCCTCCATCTTCTAGAAAGTTCCTTAGTGGAACTGAAGCTGGAACATTTGCTCTGACACATAAGTCTTTATCACTGTCGCCTACTGCCATGTCGGGGCAAGTGAGACGCAGTGTGACCAGTATCATCCCGCAGTCCTCCTCGTCAAAGAAGCTTTCTCATTGGCTGATGCTGAAGGCCAATATACTTGTAAACATGAGGGCTGTGTTTATGGCCTTTTCACATGACACAGAGCTAAGAGTGTGTCATGACCAGTTGATGGCAATGTGAGGGTTTCTTTGCTTGGATGAGAACCGGATTGAGTTACATTAGGAATAAGGCGGAATGGTTGGTTGTAAGCCGTTCTGGTGCTGAATCGGGCCTCCGGATTTGGCCGATGATTCCAGCTCTTCATTTTGGGTTCAGACAAGGCCCGTCTACAGAATGACAGGTATGGGAGAGCCTTTTAGCAGAAACCCGAACTGAACTTGCCGTACTCTGGCTGGATGTCGTGCCCCATGACGCCTTTGAATGCCCGGTAATTGTGTCTTTGTCTCATAAGGCCTGGGGAGTTACACACTCCCTGTTCCTGATCCTCCGCACACTTCAGCTGTTGGGCTGTCAGGTGGTGACCTCAGCTGACACAGCATGATTGAATCAGATTAAACAGAATGATACACTCCCAGCAGACCTCAGGCACACTTCACGTGAGACACTTATTAACACGGTGAAATTAAAACAAAGCAAACACGTCCAGGGTATCGGTCAGGTGTGTCCAATCCGTGACCAATCTGGGTCAAAATGAAGTCAATAGATATGTTTTACAAGGTTTTAGGTCATTAAACAATGGTGAGTTTACTACTAAACATCAGTTACAGCAATGGTGAGTTTACTACTAAACATCAGTTACAACAATGGTGTAATTTATTAATTTGAGTTTAATTAATTGAGTGAGTTCGGCCTGTGCATTGGGGGAAACTGATCGCCGCCATGGGCCCAGTTTTATTTAAAAGGATGTTTGGCTGTTTCAGCCGATGTCACCCGCGTGAGGCTCGGAATGCCCCGCCGTCATCACAGGCGGCACACATGTGCGCACGACTGATTGCAGAAACGCCCGCTTATCTCGCTGGCGCGCCCGGATATTTCCGTGGTACTCGGCAGGGGCGGAGAGAGGTGTAGAGCGAGGTGTAGGGCGCTGTGGAAAAGCCGCTCGGATGCTGGCAGGACGACATAAAGTGTGGGGAATGTCAGGAACGCATCCCTACTCCCTGATGTCAACAGCAGTCTGGGTTTCCATGGAATTACTTCGACCGGGAATTAATTAATTCCCCCTACACTTCAGCCCGGGTCACATCCACAGATGCATATTGTTTTGGCAGTAAGTCGGTTTCCAGGGTTAATGGACAGGGTCGATGCTCTTGTCCCGCACTCCGCATGCCTCAGACGTGAACACGGTACGTCGGGCTCATTATACAGAACTAGTATGCCTTGATCACTGTCAAAACGACAAACAGTGGCATGTGAAAGGGCTCAGCAAGCAAACGTGAAGAAAATTAACTTGCTGGCGGCAAGCGAAAGAAAATGACTCAACGGAAGCAGTCGATGAATTCTGGCTGCTTTTTTCACGTTTGCATTTTTGGCGTCGGTATCTGTCCGATATGCCGGGCTTGTTTCAGATCTCACATCCCAGACCTCTGCGTGACACATCGCCATGATGAGTGTGTTGGTCCTGGTCCATCAGCATGCATTACAGTGATCAGGAGTTCATGCATTATTCATATGTGATCGATGAACGCAGCGCTTGGCAGCTACCGCAGCCTGTCCCATTACGGCATCAGTCACGGAGATCGGAGGAGTCGCCTCTGTCCTGTTCATTCAGTCCAAAGTGGGGTGTTACACACAGCAATGACCCCCACATCTCCCAGGAAAAAATAAAACTGTTCGCAAATTTCACTCAATAAACAAAGAAAAAAGTCATCAAATCTCTGTGTCAGGCTACAGCGACACTTATACTAATACTAATGCTATTTTCGCTCCCCCCCCCCCCCCAAGCTAATTCCAAGTGCATAAATAATTCACACCTCTGTGTGTTTATATCCTGAGCTCATATCGCTATATCCAGCAATTTCTCCTCACCCAAATCAGCACTTATTTTTTTTTTAGGGGGGGAAAAAGGTATTGCAAAGCAGAATTTGATTTGGCAGCCTGACTCTCTGCGTTATGGTGCGGACAGCCCAGTTCTATGCACAGCGGATTTGTCTCTCCATTTCTAACGAGATGTTGCACTTTGTCAACAGCTCTATTAAAAAAAAAAGCTTTAACAATTACAGGAAACTGTCAGAACTTTCCTACCCCAGGTTGGGGCGCAGGACAAGTATTCGGAGTTTCCATAGAGACGGTCCATTTAAATCTAATCTTTCTCTTTTAAAACCCTAACACTATAGCAGAGGAGTGCATAAAGCGATGCTGTATCATGACTGAGGTGTCCTCAGTGCCGAGGGAGAGGTGCGGCCTGGCTGACAGGCCTGCTTTAGGGACGGGGGGCTGTTGACACATCAATGGTCCGTCCGGCTCACAAACGGCAGCCTTTTCTAAACAGGCTGCTCCTGTGAACGGTAACGTAGCAGTTTGACTCCCTGTGCCTTGGAATCTGCTGACTGGTTGGCATGGAGGAGGCGATGAAATATATATGATACCAGGGAAAATGAAAGTTAAAGAGGGTGGGTATTTTTTTCACCCCTCCACCCACCCCTGGCACGAAGGTATCAACCCAGAATAACAAGTAGCAGAGACCGATGAACATGGCGGCTTCCAGTCAGCATCATAACATCCCTTTGGGACGCCTGTGCCTGGCTGCCATGTTGTTTTAAGCCTGTACACAGTCGCTTTAATATGGCTGCTAGAAGGCAGTTAATTTTTCACTTTCTGCATGGGATTACAGTGAATTCATCATTAGGGCTGTGCGCATGTAGCCCAGATTCTTATGTGCGGCGGACATTACGTGTGGCACTGTATGTCAACTGACCGCGTGCAAGGAAATTGACCGGGTGTTTACAGTAGGTGGCAGCACCGATGTTCGCAGAGCAGAGGTCAACGAAGAAAGGGTAGAAGAAGGATAGTTGTCGTTGTAGCAGTTATGGTGGGCAGCTGTGGGAGGAGGTGCAGAGGTACCCCACATTTCTAACTCCTAAGGAGTTTTCAAAAGCCATGTTGGTGATGGAATATGAAATTCACCCGTCGTAAAGGATTTCAAAATACCATGGTATGCTGAAGCGCCTTTTCACCGCCTTAGTTTCACTACACTGCTTGTATTTGTGTTTGTCGCAAAACATCTGCCCCCACCTGAGGCGCCAAGCAGGATTTCTTGCTTAGCCGGATAACTTCTCTGAATTACGGTAGCTTGTGCTAAATGTCAGTATAGAAAGTCCATTTAAACTCGGGTGTCTTACATCAGGCAATTTATCCAGCTAACCAAGGAATCTGGCTTCGTGACACAGGGCCCCGATCAAGCGGAATGTCATTGGCGTATGCAAATGCCAACTGTGACCGTCTGCCTCCACGGAAAAAGGAACACAAGAAATGCCTTGTATTTATATTTCTAACTTCCTATACTGATACTTTTAATGTCTTTAGTTTGCTTTCACCATTTCACTGTTGCAGAATTGATCGCCATGCATTTCACTGCCACTTATAGTCCGCATATTTTGCAGTTGGCAGCTAAAATTCTTGAATCCTTGAAGCATGAACTAGGCTTTAAGCCCTCGCCTGGCCTGCCCCGGCCTCATCAATGCTGCCATGTTGCTTCCAGTTTGGAGTGTGCCGTCCCTTTAAGACCGTCCCTTTAAGACCGTCCCTTTAAGACCGTCCCTTCTTTCCCCAGTGTTCATCTGCAGCTTCATGGTGGCGGCGCCCATCTTTGGTTACCTCGGTGACCGTTTCAACCGGAAGGTCATCCTCAGTTGTGGGATCTTCTTCTGGTCCGTGGTGACTCTCTCCAGCTCCTTCATCACCAAAGAGGTATGTGTGCCCAACCCCCCAAACCCCCCCACCGCCACCCACCACCCACCAATCCTCTGAACGACAGAATTACAAACTGAATTGGAATGTAACATCCCAACATCCTGGTAGCAATTACCCATACATCCATCTTGCAGCTTCTTATGCTGGCCAAACTTGGCAGCCTGTCGTGATTCATGACAGCCCCGTATACCAGTGACACCCAGGAGTGACTGTAGCATGGAGGGACACGGAGGGACTCGAGTGACAGATTAAAGAGTCAAAAAGAAGCACGAGAAAGTGAGCAGGGGTGATGTGGCCTCCTCCCGTTCACAAACCCAGCCATTAAAGGTCACCAACGGGTCGTCCGCACAGTCATTACTCTGGGATAGATCCAGCGATTTGAACGTCCTCAAGGTCCTCAGACAGAAGATTTAATTATCACCACAGCAGTGGCGGTCGACGCCGTCTCATGCCTATTTCTTTCCTGGAATCCTTTAGGGATGCAGACACCCCCATCAGACAAGGGGGGGGGGAGTTAGTGTCAGGGCTGTGCTCGTCCGGCACCTGTCCTTTGGCCAGGCGAGGGGCAACATCAGGGTCACGTGTGGTGGCCGGCTGGAGAGGGGTGTTGGGTCTGACCCTGTTAAAAGTCTAATCCTGACCCCGTCCAAAAAAAAAAACCACAGGGGTATTGTTCAGAGACTCCACAAAGGTTGCCGTGACCGCTTTGGCCGGGGGGGGGGATTGGGACGTGTCTCGCACGAGAAAGAGGAGGTGGAAGGGAGGATGGTTCCCAGTGGGGACTTGGTGACATTTTTACGCCCCTATCAAAGGCGCCCTTTTCTTATGCCGGGGCTGGCAGCAGGAGCGGGCAGAGGGAGTGACGTCGGTGACGCAAACGAGGGGACCGTCTGGAACCCCCCCTAAGACCCCCCTCCCATTGTATGTATGTCACAATGGCCGGCAAGTCGGAGGGTCAGGCCATTTCATTAATATCCGACCCCATTGTCACACAGATGCTAAGAGAGCGAGGAGTAAGCGCAGCTTAAACACAGGCGATCGCGTCTTGCTTTCACAAACGATCAATGCCATAGATAGAAGGCGACATCTGATGGCTCGATTGATGTGCGTGACGTATTCCAGAGGCTGAGCAACGTTCACAGCTTCTCCCCTCCAGAGTGGGATCTGTTTGGCCTTCTTCTCTAGAAAGCTTATTAGGTGCAATTACAAATTGAAGTGCTATTCTGTCTGTGATGTGCCCCGAGAGAGTGGGGTGGCTCGGCCGGTGACTGCGCAGACAGCGGCGTGGCATTGTTGGTGACTGCGCAGACAGCGGCGTGGCTCGGTCAGTGACAGCGCAGACAGCGGCGTTTCTCTGTCGGTGACTGCGCAGACAGCGGCGTGGCTCGGTCAGTGACAGCGCAGACAGCGGCGTGGCACGGCCAATGACTGCGCAGACAGCGGCGTGGCTCGGCTCGGGCAGCAGCGTCCCCTGTGATAGACTGTCATCCCACCTTGTGCTTCCTGGGAGGGGCTCTGTGAGCGTGTTCCCTGTGATAGACTGTCATCCCACCCTGTGCTTGCCGGGAGGGGCTTTGTGAGCGTGTGCCCTGTGATAGACTGTCATCCCACCCTGTGCTTGCCGGGAGGGGCTCTGTGAGCGTGTGCCCTGTGATAGACTGTCATCCCACCCTGTGCTTCCTGGGAGGGGCTCTGTGAGCGTGT
>JABFDZ020000109.1:31202588-31217009 GCA_019775955.2 Pollimyrus isidori
GGCATGGGTATGAGTACGCGCAGGGGCAGAGGTACAGGTATGGGTAGGAGTACGAGTAGAGGCATGGGTATGAGTACATGAAGTGGCAGAGGTACAGGTACGGGTAGGAGTACGAGTAGAGGCATGGGTATGAGTACATGAAGTGGCAGAGGTACAGGTATGGGTAGGAGTACGAGTAGAGGGATGGTATGAATACGTGAAGGGGCAGAGGTACAGGTACGGGTAGGAGTACGAGTAGAGGCATGGGTATGAGTACGAGAAGGGGCAGAGGTACAGGTACGGGTAGGAGTACGAGTAGAGGCATGGGTATGAGTACGCGCAGGGGCAGAGGTACAGGTATGGGTAGGAGTACGAGTAGAGGCATGGGTATGAGTACGTGAAGGGGCAGAGGTACAGGTACGGGTAGGGGTAGGGGTACGAGTACGTGAAGGGGCAGAGGTACAGGTACGGGTACAAAATGAGCATGGCACCCACCCTGCGCTTGCGGCACACCAGGCCAGCAGTGCTGATTAGCTGGATTGCATAGCGGAGCGACGTCTCCAACCCAATGCGGGTCAGGACCGTGTGGGCCTCCTCGCTCAGCTCCACGTCCTCCTCCTCACACCTGGGGGGGCAGAAGCAAGCAAAAGGGGTGACAACGGGGCCTGAACCCAAAACTGAAACACCGTCTTTATTGTCAGATTCTAATCACAAAGATAAACGCGGGGCGGAAGCGCGTCGCCACAGGGGACGGCGTCGGAAGTTACCGGATCTTGAGGATCTGCCGGGTCTCCTTCTCGGTGTAGGGCGAGGTGGCGATGATCAGCAAGCGGTCCAGCAGGTCGATGGGGATCCCGTGGGGGCTCTGGTAGTTCGTCCCGCGGATCCTGCATTTTGGAGGGGAGGGTCAGGAAGGGATAGTGCGGGAGCGCGGCGGCTGACCGAGTGGCTGGGGGGGGGGGGTGTGATCTGGGAGCGGGGGGCACCTGGTGATGCCTCGGTTGGTGGCCATGATGAGTACAGGTGACAGGTCACTCTCTAAAGCACGGTTCAGGAAGGAGAAGCACTCCATGTCCAGCATGTGCACCTCGTCGATGAAGAGGACCTGCAATAATAATAATAATAATAAAAGAACCTAAAATCATCTTGGTGAACAGTGATCACACAGGGTTACGTCTGGTAGAGGTTAATGCTGCATTTCATTTAACTCGGAGCTTGTGACTGGGAACGTCGTCGCACACGAGTTAACAGCGTTCCAGTACAGCGAGTCGGAAAACCATTTAACGATACCTGGGACCCGTTTCAAACAGCAAGACTACTTGCTTGGCTGGATAACTTGTCAGATTTAATTCACCCCAGTTACAATGGCCTTTATCTTTGTTCACGTACATTTAGCCCAGACTACGTTAAATCCGACATGTTGCCCACTTAAGCAAATAATCCTGCTTAATGAAACAGGCCCCAGTTCTCTCCCGGTTAACTGTCAGTGAATAACACACATCACGCAATATTTTGTGCATAGAAACACCGTAGCAACGTCCACAGATATGGGTTGGACAGTCATTTGCGTACGACGGATTTTAATGAGCCACAAAGAAAAATAAGTGCTAAAAAAAACAGTATAAAACTACTGCCCTAATTTATGTTGATAAAAAGCACAGCCATCTTGAATTCTGAGCACGTTGATACCTCCAAGTTCACGAGTTGGAATTCGGACTTAAGGGGACGTTACGGTTGAAATATCCGACTAGAAACACAGAATTTATGAGTTTCCAGTTCAAGTGGAACGCAGCATAACTACAGGCAGCTCTCCACTTACAGAAAACTGAAGTAGATCCAGATTTATTAAAAATCTCTAATGCTTAAAATTTACTGAAGCACTAACCCAAAAAAGGCAGCACATGCCTGTAAGTAAACGTACTCCCTCTTTTCATTGATTTAATGTGTTCTTTAGCAAGTCTTAGTAGTATGTTATTTTTATGTCCTGAATCAAAAATATCTGAGGAATGCAACGAATTTACATTCCATGCGCTACAAAAAATTATATAATTAAAAGCTAAGTAATGCAGAATATTGTATTCCTGTGTGTTTGGCCACAGTAGTATACTAGTGGAATTTCTATTGACCTAAATTTTGCACATTTTGAAGATGCAATTTCAAATATACATTTCAGAAAAAAAAGTATTTATATTCATTAGAGGTACTTTTTGTGGTAAGCTGAAAAGAAGTAATTCACAAAACAGCAATGAGTACAGAATTTGCAAATCAATGGACATACAGGACATAATACTCGTTCTATGGATTTAAAAGCTAGTCCTGCTCCATTTGAAGTTCAAGACATAGATCTTAAATAGTGTGGGCTGATACGGATCGAGTATTATTGTTCGTACTGGGCTGATACGGAGCGAGTATTATTATTCGTACTGGACTGATACGGAGCGAGTATTATTATTCGTACTGGGCTGATACGGTGCGAGTATTATTGTTCGTACTGGGCTGATACGGTGCGAGTATTATTGTTCGTACTGGGCTGATACGGAGCGAGTATTATTGTTCGTACTGGGCTGATACGGTGCGAGTATTATTATTCGTACTGGGCTGATACGGTGCGAGTATTATTATTCGTACTGGGCTGATACAGAGCGAGTATTATCATTCGTACTGGGCTGATACAGAGCGAGTATTATTCGTATGACATCCATTAATGGGAACACATCCTGCTTGCACTTTTACTTTGGTAATTTAAGCAGCGTGTCCATGGGGGCTGTGAACTGACCCCTGGGATGATCTCGGCTTTCCCTTCCTCTCTCCACTCAGAAACTTTGGCGTTGATCTGTTCCCGGACCTCCGATTTGATCTCGCCGGTGTCACCTGCCACGTCAAACAGCACCCACACGGGTTAGCGGATGGAATCCCCCTGCCTCGTCGTGACCAAAAGGCAGAGGCGGGGCAGACCTGAGAAGAGAGCTAGGAAGCCCTGCGTTCGACTGTTGATGACGTCGATCTCGTGGAGCGACACCGTGTGCACGACCTCCTTGCGCTTCTGCAGCTCCCCCTCTGGGCACTGGACGAACTGCGTCTGCAAGGCGGCGATGATGTTAGCGGACGGGGTGCGGTCTGCGGGCAAGCGGGAGTGAGCCCAGGCTGAAGCAGACCTACCTGCGCACCCATGGCGTCGTAGTCGCGGGCTCGGGTGAAGGAGCGGCCCAGCTTCGTGATCTTTCCCGTGGCTTTGTCAATCGTGATCACGTCCCTGTGGGAGACAGTATCCAGAATCAACAGCTGACTACAATCGAGGTCACAATGGATGAAGCCAGCGGTGAGAAAGATCCGGAAACATACCCAGCTTGCACCCGCTCCTTACTGAGACTCTCAATCATTTTGCTGCCCAGGTCATAAATAGTTTCCATTTCTGTTGTCTTTAGGGTCAATTTGCCCACCTTTTGACCCTACAGGACAAGAAAAAAAGGAACAGAAACTTTCAATCGTGATGCAGCAGTTCCATGCAGTTTCACCCGCTGCAATCGCTACAAGTAGGGAAGGAAAACTGGCAACAAGAGAGGAGGAAAAAAACAAATCCATGATACTGCCAACAGTCCTCCTCCTATAGCCAAAGCCAGCATTGGGGTTTGGTCATCCTGCAGCAGGTGTGAGGCTGGAGCACATTCCAAGACATTAACACGCCACCGGGCTCACCTAGAGACCCAGTCAAAGGCCCGACTCAGAGACCAAACCACAGAACTCCCAGCTCACCGTTCCGGTAGCGGGCCTGTCGATCTGGATCTCTACGACTTCTCCCTCGATAATCTCCGTCTCCTCCCTGTAAAGACGACACAACATCCGTACAGCTGCTTCTCCAAAAGGGAAAAAAACATTCCGAATTCCATTACAGTATTTCAGCCCCGCAGGACTGCAAGTTCTGCACTCTGCCCAGGGCCGGTAAACACGCTGTGTCTCAGGATGTAAGAGGAGCCTATTAAGTCACCGCTGAATTAATTAATTCCCCCAGCATTCTCATTTACTTATTTATATGTATGGGTTCCGTGTGAACCAGGTTATCTATCAAATTTTTAACTGCTCTGTTGCACAGCTTTTCCAGATGGTACGATTGGATCTGTTGTAATGTTATATCTTATACCGGTTTGTTGTTGTTATTTGTCTTGCGACTGCACTGACATACCAGGCCAAATTTCTCATACAAACACATGTACTTGGTAAGCGAAGAAACAGATGCTGTATAAACAGGTGGCACTTTGGGGCAGCTTAATACTGATGCCCGGGCAGCACCCACTTGATCCGAACGCCGATGGCTTTCCGGAAAGCCTGGCTCAGGGCCTCCGTCTTGCTCATCTCCAGGGAGAAGATCTCGCTGCCAGCGAGCGCCGTGAAAGGCGTGTCTGAGCCGAGGGACTGTGCAATGCCTGCAGAGTCAAAGGGGAGAGGCCATCAGCACCAGCTACCAGCCATGGGTGCAAGGCCTGAAATGACAGCAAGGGGTGCCAGTAATACCCATGGCGATGGCAGTCTTCCCAGTGCCCGGCTGGCCGGCGATGAGAACGGCCCGGCCGGCGATGTGCCCGTCTTTGATCATCTCGAGAATGAGACCTGCTGCCCGACGGGAAGCCAACTGGCCGACCATCCCCTGGGACACCTGCAAGGAGAGGCCAGCCATCAAAGGCAGGCACTAGCAGTGGGCACCATGAGAAGCGGTCAGCAAATCGGGTCAGTCAGAAGAGAGCTTACCTGACGAGGTTCTAAGGCATCATCCAATCCCAGGCCGCGAATATGAGAGTGTGCACCTGGGCAGACCAATCAACAGACAGGTCTTAACTTCATACTTAACATTTAATGCTAAAATCCCAGCTGACGGAGTGACTCATAGACACAGCAAAGCCAATATCAACTTCCTTTTAAAGTATTGTACAATCACAAGTACAGGTGACAAAAGACTATGTTCAGAAAAGACAGCAGAGTACATAAAATATTTAAATAAACCTTCAACCTGTAAATGTAAGGATAAATTCTCCAGTGCTCACCAATTCTCTCAATTCTGGTGATATCACGCACCTCCGGAACCTTGGTTGCTGCCATCTATATTAAAATCATTAATGATGATATCAATTACACTTCAATGTTTAGGAAACTGGCTTTAGGCTCCAAAACAAAACAAGTGCCGATGCTATTAATTTCAATTATATGGTGAACTTGACCAATTACTAATTCAGCTATTACAACCACATATTTACATCTGCCAGTTAGAAAAACGTGCTAAAGTAAAACAATGTAAATGTTAAAAGGGAATTATGGCCTGATTACCTATCAAAATTGTATTATGTATAAAGCTTTGGGTTGCCATATTGAGTCTGAGACAGGTTGCCATAGTGACAGTTACCCACCACAAAAAAGCATGTCAGGTTATACTTTAAACGAGAAGGTAAAATAATACAGTGCTAAAAGGCGAAACATGCAAGTTGTCTTGGCAATTAACAACTACATAAACTAATTCATAGCTAAATTGCGAACTATAATCACACCACTAACCTCGATCACATTCAATAAATCGCGATTCCGGTGATATTAACGTATCTAGTCAAGACCACCCTATATATAGACATTGAAGACAGGGAACATACACCTATCAACCAACCAGTTTTATAGCCAGTGTAATTAAAATAAGTAATTTAAATTTAATGACAAGTCACGAGCTAATTGCGTTCAGTAAATTACGTGCGGATTCGTAAACAAAAACAGCGTTTTAATCAGTAAGATATTACAAATCGAAGATTAAGGAAATTATTCAGAAAATGCACGATTAAGTGTATAAGACAACAAAACGTATAATGAACATTTATTTGGCTGCTAATGTTGCTAATTTCATTCATCGCTTGACTACCTTCTTTACGATAAATTGTCAAGAAACACATACTGCAAATAACCTTGCAAAACGTATTAACGCAGCGCAATCCTGCCTCTTTTACTTAAAAATACCAGGAGGAAACATATATTTAAAAAAAACATTTATTATAGGATTGAACAGCGTGGCCTCACCTGAGCTGCCATACTTTTGAAAATGCGGCGGTCGCTCCACAGCGTGTACGTTCGAAATCCTTCCGAGTAGAAACGGCATTCAGTCGTCAACCGTTCCGGATGTTAATAGTTCCGGATATGAAATATTCCGGACGTCAAAGGTTACGGATATAAAATTTCCGGACATCTGAACTCTTTTTAAGGTCTGACAGATACCCATTGAAAGAACCAACCCCCGTAAACAAACCCTTAGTTAAACAAAGTGTAACTGATGGCATGACTTAGGATTGGACACCATCATAATTAATAATTACTAAAGTAAAGTAGTTAAGGATAGTTTATAAATGTATATAAACATAAATAAGATAATTATTGTTGTATATAGCACGTATATTGTGATCCAAGAGACTAATATACCCTTTATAACAGGGGCTGCAAATTATCGCGCCCCAAAGCCCTTAACCAACAGATACAAGGCTGTGTTCCTACAGAGGGATGAGCTCACATCCCCTGGCCCAACGTGACCCCCCTGCAGCAGCTGAAGATGATGACGCACTGGGAGAGGAAGGTATGGATGTAGCAGAGACTGTGACCTTGGGGACTGTGACGTGCCGGCAACGCTGGCCTCCACGGCACCTGTGGGACTTAGGGGTCACAGGGAATGGTTGACATTGCAGGTCCAGTATGAGAGACTAATTATGTAGGCTACTGCCATGCCTTGCACAGCACCATTCGTATATGTAATGCTGCTATTTAATGTGTACATTCATATGTTTTCTGTTGTAAATAACAACTGTTATTGCCTTGTACTGTGCAGTACATCTGTTTTGCTAGTGCACACAGTGATTGTGAGAGTCATGTCAATGGCTGGCACCCCTCTCTGTGCTGCTGCTGTGCTGTAATAATAGAGGCAAACTCCATGCTTTTAATAAAGAGCACGCCTGTTTTCTAAAAACATTGCCCATAATGTAGGTCCCGCTGCAGCATCTTAAAGCATGGCCGTTCACACTACGGTCCTCGAGGTCTGAGCACTGCTGATTTTCCAGCCTTCCTGACCGCTGCCCAATCAGAATCAGTCATTATTAAATTAAGTACCTGGGAGAACAGAAAACAAGGCCTGGATTTGGAATCAAGGTCCAGATTTGAAGAGTCCAGATGTAAAGGCTCTGCCCTGCCCTGCCCTCTGTTCAATAGGTGCACCATGCTCAACAAGTTTATCTCAGGAAATAGGAAAGTACCAGTGATCCTCCTTTCAATTTGGGAAAACCTCGGCCATTAACAGCCCCCACTTCTCAGGAGAATTCCTCCTGTGCCAGGCTCTCCCAAAAGCTGTAATGCTATGTGCGAGCAGCAGGGGGTGGCATAGGGTAGCAAATCACAGTAAGACACTCAGATTCCCTTTATAATCTTTTATTAAGTAGTTTATCATTATTTGAGAAATTATAAAAAATAATATTAATAAAAAATCATTAATCCATTGTTTAATTGATAAATGCAATTGTTAAAGGGCCATTTACAGTAACAAGAAAACTCAAGAAATAAATGTCTTTCACCCAAATTAATAAAAACTTTTAACTTTTGAATTTAGTTTTATAAAATGCTAAATCAGCCTTCACATTCCCTATGAATTAAATTTTTGTTCGTCTTTTAAATCACAGTATGCTGTTATCCATTTAAATTGTCAGACTGATTTAACCAGAATGCTGAAATAAAACAATGCCTAACAATGCATTTACAGCGTATTTACAGTGTGTTTACAGTTGGCATATGGTTATGGCAGACTCATACCAGACCCAGAAACCGGCGTACAGGGCCTCGGTGAAGGAGACCTGGAACCTGTGTATTAGGGACATGGTGTCGGAGACCCCGTAGAAGGACAGCGTGCCTGCGGAATAATCCAGGAAGACCCCGATGCGGGACGAATATGGTGCTTTGATCTCCACCTGATCCTTGTTATGGCAGGCTGAGTAACTGGAGTCGGAGCAGAACAAGCTCCAGGACTTGCGGTTGTACCCGATGCGTGATCCGTCGCCGTAGCCTGTCCGCTTGATTCCGCTGTAGGTTACGCCTATGGACGTCCCCTCCCCACTCCACTCCACCTCCCAGTAGTAACAGCCCCCGGACAAGGGCTCCTTACACAGCACCTGGGGTAGACAGTCAAACCTCTGGGTGGTGTCAGGGTAAGACTGGGGCTCCTTCTTCAGGGTTGCCTTCCGATTTCCCCTGGACAGGTACAGCTGTCTGTATGCCGTACTTTGGTCCAGTGTGAGCTGACAGGCATCTGCATCAGGAGACAGTTCACGTCACTGTCTAAATGCATCACATGGAGAGCGCATTTTCACGGTAGCATTGTGCATGTTTGAATAACCTTCCACTTATTAATGAAGTCAGAATTATTTGTATACTTATCTCCTGCTTCCATAGAATTTGCTGCTGATGAGGACTTGCTCAAGGAAAATGGGTAAATAGTTTTTCTGTAATCTTTAGTCATTTTGCACCCAGTACGCATCGTGTTTACTTTGACTGGTTTATCTTCTTAATGTACATTTAATGCTTTTCATTTTAAACAATCATTGTTCTGCTGCTGCCAACATCATTTATCAAAAAACTGGGCCTACAAAATAAAGGACGACAAAACCAACAGAGCTCCCCGATGCTAGCAGGAAAAAATGCGCTATTCTGCTTTTGTTGATTTTGTACAGACTGTCAGGAAACGTCCCTCCCTGGACTCTGCTGGGAACTTCAGTTGCATTGTGATTAATTTCCAAACAATGCCAATGATTGTTATTGTATTAATCAGAAAGGGGGCCGGGTTAAGATATGTGAGCTCCAAGCTTCTGTGTCCTACCGCTACTGTCATGAGTTAAAAAGCATCTGCTGCATTTTCCTTAATAAGTGTGGACAATGTTCAGACTGTGAATTCTCCCAAACGCATGCTGGCAACTGGACAACAGAAGCAAGTGATGTTCAGCAAAGCGGACAAATGACAAACCCAAATCCCCATTTGTCTCAAATGTGAAAAAACACCAAGTGAACCCTTAAGACCCGTAGAAAAAGCTGAAAATCCAAGCAAAAAACATGCTTTCTGCTTTGTGTGGCAGGTAACCTGCTACAAAAAATGGCTACTGTCCAAGGTTTGGATGTCATCCCTCCACCAGGTCTCCAGAGGCGGGAACACGGCGCAGGTAAACGTCACCTGCCTCATGCCGGTCAGAGCTGGTGAGATACTTGCAAGATGTCACGGCCCGATGGAGCGTATCGAGAATCTGGAATACCAGAAGTGCCACAACACTATTAACTATACTATGCGTGGCCTGATCATTTAGGCTCTCCGCCATTTGTATGCAAAAGACACTCCAGCTTTTCTGGAAAAGTCCCTTGGCTCATTCTTCTGTCCTGAGGCACCTGCGTAACGATCTGCAGCAGCTGCGAGTGTCCGGCCGTCTTCCTGCTGACATTCCTCACCACCACTGCCTCCGCATTTTGAGGATGTAGTACGTAACACCCCACGGATGGACTGGCTCATTAGTTAACCAATGAATTTACTCTGCAACTCTGTGTTGTAGATCTATAGTTAGCATTAAATGTCCCTGGAAACTTGTGTTTCACTTTAGATCAAAATAGTTAGATGAATGACCCAAACAGTTAGGCAGAGCATATAACCTGGTACAACGGTATGGACAGTTCCATAAGATCTATAAAAACCAACCATTTCAATCCTTGCCTGCCTAAGTCAGGACAACCGGCAACATGATAATTCTGCCTGTACTCAGGAATGCAAAGTGCCAGATCATAGGTCTACATGTCTTTCATGACCTTTATCACTCCTAACCTAACCTAACCAAAGGTAGCATGTAAAATCCTCATATGAGTGACTTTAACGGCACCATAAAAGCGAAACTGAATGTTTCCACTGGCAGCTTTTTTGGCCACTTCTCCTCCACCTTTCATTATTCATCACACCGTGACACGTAAACACTAATCAGCAGTAAAGACTCACATTTTAGGAAGTCGTCTCTCTGCCGAGGTTCCTGGGAAGGTGTTTTGTAGAGGCTCACATCGTTTGCTGTAGAAATAAACAAGCAACGAAGATCAAGCTGGTGTCATGAAAGAAACCCTCAATGCTGGTTATATTGAATCATTTGAGGCTTTGAACATTTTCGGTCATTTATAATGTTTTCAAGACTAGCCAAACACTCAGAAAAACAAGCCTCTGCACTCCTCATGGGTAAAGATTATGGGCATTCGTATCAGAGCTTGATTGAGATGCCTTTGCTGAAGGGCTCTGATAGTGTAACGTGGCTCGGCTCACTATTCTCAGAAAGCCCTTTGTATGCACAGCATGGGTCAACATCCAGCCTGACTTTCTGTATAATCAGCCAAGGCAAACAAGGAAGGACGACTGATAACCACAACAGTGTGGAGCACTAAGCTACCCGACCTCAGATGCTGATTAACTGCTTAGCTGTACCCTGAAAGCAATGACTGTACAGCATTCACCCCCCAAGATTACAGTCAAAGTGACTGGGTGAGACCAAAGGGGAATCTTCCCATGGTATTCCCCTGGAATTACCACTGCTAAACTGCTATGCTGGCATGAAGGATCTCTATTTTCTTCATCAAGCTTTGGATTTTTTAACAAGTGAACTAAATTTCCACTGAGGGCCATGTGTTCGGAGATGTAATCGAGCTTTTGTCACTCACATTTCATTGTGCGTCTTCTTTTTCGATCATCCAGCTGGCAAAAAGGCATCTTGTTCACTGTGAACAAAAACTGTGTGTGAAAGACCTGACAAATCACGTGTTGAAGAGTTATATCCAAAAATGATGAGCTAATGGAACATCGGAGTGATGAATGAAGTGATGAATGAAGATGAATGAATCAGTCCCTCACGCACCGGTCTTCGCGACCTTGACCAGCTCCTCATTGGTGTACTCATTCAGGTGCACCTTCATCTCAGAGACCGCTTTGGTGACCGGGCCGAAGGAGAAGTACGGGTTGACAGTCACGGTGGGTAGCTCTTCGGCCTCCGTCTGGGCGATGAGCATCTGGAAGCTCTGAAACAATCAAAATAGCCCAGCGTCAGTCAATATCAATCATAAATAAAAGCCATTAGGTTTTTCTCAGCCATTGGCATGTCTTCTTTCATCGTTAATGTGACAGAATGCCTGTGATTGGTCAGAAAACTCCCTGCAGTAGCAACACTCTCTGCCCGTTAACATCCTGTTTACTTGATAGCAATTTGAGACGCTGGTGGTCTCAGAGCATTTATAAGAGAGTAAGGGCCAAATACAGGAAAGGATCGATTCTCCCCATACCCAAATGACTTGGCAAATCCTTTTAGGAAGCTCATCTGGCAGGAAGCTTCCAGAAAGTCACCCCTGGAAGAGCTTTGCCAGTTTTACAAAGACTGGTGGTACATTAGGCAGAGTATCCTAAGAAATGACACTTTATTTGCCTTTCGTACAAGTGTTAATTCTCATATATCTTACTCTCCTTTGAAGCATACAAACACACGTATAGAGGTGAGAGTGAAGTTTGTGGTCATAACGTAGGGTCAGCTGTCCATCCAGTTCCCCGATGTATTTTTGCTGAAGGTACAAATGGAGATATGGCTGCTCCACCAAGCACAGGGTTCGAATCAGTGACTTTCCAATCAAACCGCTGAGTCACACAGCTCCCCCTGGTGAAGGAGGACCTTATGCACTTGAGTTGCTGTTAGGAGGTCACCTGGATGAAGAGGATGTGGTCTTCGGTGCGGGAGAGCTGTGTCAGCTCAGCATCCCGCTTCTTCAGGTCGGCGATCTCCTGCGTCAGCCGTTCCATGTGGCCCTCTGCACTGTTGGTGGCCGCCTTCTTGTTTGAGGAGATCAGCTTGGACATCTCTGCTTGCATCCTCTCGATGGAGCGGAGCATGTCGCCAAATAGCTTCTCACTCTCTTGCAGGGCCCTCTGGGCAGAACTCTATGAAGGAGAGGAGGAACATGGGATTGAAAGCCTGCGAGATGACCTTCGATACCCATGGCCTGGTGCAGTCAGTAGTCTCATAAACAAATCACCCTACCCACTTTTTAATGGGAGATCCACTCAATTAAACTGTTATGATTACCAATTAGCAGAAGTTATCTAACCACATGAATAGAGTCAGGCATGCCTTCAGAGCTTGCAGAGCCTGTCGGAGCTCCTCCATTTGCTTGACTCTCTCGTGGATCTTCTGCTGAACTTCGGCCTGAGTGGCTCCTAGCAGGTTCTGAAGAAAGAAAAAGGGGGGTTTTTGAAAGCGAGTTGCCAAAATCTTGTGAAGCAACAATTAATTCACGGCATGAAAGAGGCAAAGTCTAAGCGATATCAGCTACTTCGTGACCACACCTCCTTTGCAAACCTGCCCATGATTTTCTCAGCTGCACGCTAACAGAAGTGACCAAATATTTGATGTCTTTGACGTCCCGAAACATTTTTTAGAAAAGTTTTTTCCTGGGAGAGCGCAGTGTTTTTATGACACGCTCTAAGACCTTTCAGGTGTCCAATGTCAAAATAATGCATGGTGTAGCACGTTGCTATGCAACAAAAAATCACACAGAAGAACAACTGACACACCCAGTGCAGTTTATAACACAACAACTACTAGGACCCCATAAAACACTGCTCTGATTGTCAGACCATTTTTCAAAAGCCCTCACATTGAGTAAATCGATGAGGAACAAAACCTGTTTATATGTAATAAACATTTTAGAACGCATGGCAGGTGCAATGGACCTGATTAATGAAGACTGAAAACGCCATGATGAGGGCATTAGCATTCTTAACGCATTGTTGTCTCTTGGGCGCTTACTGCGCTTCTCCATCACATGGTCACACAGGAACGTGTCCCGAGGACTCCTAGTAGCTGACCGGTCTGCGCCCAGCTTCCCCGCACACCCCCAGCCACCGTACCTGCTTCTCCTGCCTCTCCTGCTCAGCGGACACCATGTCATGGCCCTTGTGCTCCTTGACGGTGCAGAGGACGCAGATGCACATCTGATCGGTGCGGCAGTAGAGCTCCAGCCCCTTCTGGTGCTGCGGGCAGATCTGCCGGTCCAGGTGGCCGGTCTCGTCCACCAGCTTGTGCCGCTTGAAGGTGGCCGACTCGAAGTGCGGCTTCAGGTGCTTCTCGCAGTAGTGAGCCAGGCACATCAGGCAGGACTTCACCGCCTTGTGCTTCTTCCCGATGCAGATGTCGCAGCCCACGTCCTGCGGACCGGCGTAGTTGTAGTCCGGCTCTGGGGGTGGCGGCGGATACGACTCCCGGGGTCCACCGGAATACCGGGACAGCCGACGGGGGTTGGGCCTCTTGCTGTAGGACACCTTGCACTGGGGGCAGATGTATGAACCTGTGTGGTCGGCATGGTCCCAGTAGGTGCTCAGGCAGACAGAGCAGAAGACATGTCCGCAGGAAATAGACACGGGGTCCCGGAGGTCCTCCTTACAGAGATAACAGATTTCCTGATCCGATGCCATCGCTGCACGTTTGCCTATCTGCTATCCTGCTCAAGCCGCTGGCAGGTCAGGCGGAGACTGACGCAACGCGGTCGCTGCAGCAATTTATACTGAGTGCATAGGGAGGGTTTTATGATAAACAGGTTGAGCAGAAACTAGTGAAAGAAAGGGGTGTGTCTCACCTGGGCCAAAGGAATAGTGCAGTTCCGTCATGAGATCATAAATCCAGCGAGAGGCAGGAATGATGAAAGTATGTGAGCTGATGATGAGTTTACCTTTGAAAGTAAGAGCTGAACGGACAGTCAGACAGAGGTAAAGCATGCAGGTTTTCAGCGAGAGTCAGGGGTGCTGTGCAGAAAGATCATGCCAGGGGTGCTGTGCAGAAATATCATGTCAGGGGTGCTGTGCAGAAAGATCATGCCAGGGGTGCTGTGCAGAAATATCATGCCAGGGGTGCTTTGCAGAAAGATCATGCCAGGGGTGCTGTGCAGAAAGATCATGCCAGGGGTGCTTTGCAGAAAGATCATGCCAGGGGTGCTGTGCAGAAAGATCATGCCAGGGGTGCTGTGTAGAAAGAACATGCCAGGGGTGCTGTGCAGAAAGATCATGCCAGGGGTGCTGTGCAGAAGGATCATGCCAATGGTGCTGTGCAGAAAGATCATGCCAGGGGTGCTGTGCAGAAAGATCATGCCAGGGGTGCTGTGTAGAAAGAACATGCCAGCACATTTACATTTATTTCTTGAGTGTAACATACACTTTTGCCCAAAGCGGAATACAAGGCAAATAGCACATCACAAACATATGACTGTCGAGGTGTCGATTAGGCACAATTGTGGCTTGGCTGAGCTTCCTGTGAATGCCCAGGTACAGCTAGACTGAGCTTTCAGTGAATGCCCAGGTACAGCTAGACTGAGCTTCCAGTGAATGCCCAGGTACAG
>JABFDZ020000109.1:31217109-31234574 GCA_019775955.2 Pollimyrus isidori
TAGACTGAGCTTCCAGTGAATGCCCAGGTACAGGTAGACTGAGCTTCCAGTGAATGCCCATTTACGAGTGTAAGCAACATTGAAGCAAAAGCTGCACAACATCTTCCAAACCAAGCAAGAAATTAATTAAACTACTGTTCAATCAGCAGATAAGAGCATTCAGGGGGCATGGAGTACAGTAGGGTAGTAGAGGGACTCCTGGAACAGATGTGTTTTGAGGCATGCTGAGGTTTTCCATGAGAAGCATGTGCAAACCGGCAGGGGGGGGCGCATAGGATCATCTTAACTGTGAGGGTCCAGCTTCACAGGTGCCGGGCCGCTTTCAACCAGGCCAAGCCAATGCCTTCAGGGCAGCTTTCATGGAAGACCATGAGAGAGCAGCACGCTGTTGTTGATGCGGCCATATGTGTTAGCGTAAAGCACCGGGGACCAGCTGAGCGTTTAGGGAGCTGCACTCTGCACGTTTCCAAACGCTGACCTCCTCTCCAGATCCTCTAAAAGCAGCCAGACAAATCCACAGCCCCACTAACTGAAGGCTGAACACAGCCTTTTACTCTTCATCTGAGCTGCTGAAAGTGAAATCGCTGTTTGAGCAAACAAGGGGAAACATTCGAGTTACTCGTTAACCAAATCTCTACTAGAATCATTTATCACGCTTTCAGTAATTTGGTTATACGTTACAAAGAGTCTTCCTGCTGTATCAGTAATGGCAGAATGACCTTTCATTTCCTCTCCTGTCCCTGCAGTATTTAGCTTCACTTCCCCATTTTCAGTTAATTGTGACATCATCAGTGTAATCCAAGATTCGAGTTATTTTCATGCAGTCAGTTACACTAGTGAGGTACACTGTGCAACATCACACAGAGTGTAAATTGCACTGTTTAATCTCTGAGAGCAGCCTCTTATATACAATCTTGCACATCCTGAACATAACCAGAAACTGCTGAAGTTGGTTTCCTGTTTGGTTTATCTACAAATATTTCTCACTGAATGACTATTGGTTGCAGTGGCTTAATCGAGGCAGGAATGTGGCCGGGCCAGACGAGCGGGATTACACAAGGGTTGCTTGCACAGGTTTCACGTTGCTGTTGTGTGGGTGTGTTACGCTGACTGGGATCGAGTGTGCAGGAATGCCTGGGCCACACACTCACACGCTCGCATGCCGCACCGCAGGCTAAGGAAATATTTCATGTGATCCTTATCCCGAAACTACTGCAATGCTGTTGAGTTGCGTTCGCTTTTTTTGAGAACCTTATCTCAGATCGTTAGGAAATTATGGCAGCAGGCAGGAGAACATTCACAACATAAATTAAACATTCATTTTCGGAGCCCTGTAAAAAGAATTATGCCAGTATTACAAGAAGAGCATGTTTCCTTTGGAGCCAACCGCAGGAATGCAAAGCATCATTTCGCCACAACTGGGAAAGCCAGACTGATCATGGAGATTTGACTGAAACATAGTTTAATATCTACAGCCAAACACTCTCCTGTTTACTGTCCTCTGTGCCACTTTTTTGTAATAGCTTGGACGTTGTTATCGTACTTTTGGCGAACCTAAAAACACAAATAATTACCCTCTGAATGTTGAATCAACACAACTTCAATGGCAGGAAGTCACAACCCAAGACCGCAGATGCTGTAATAGCTACAGGAGTCTTTTATCTGAGGGTGGGTGAGAAAGCCAGCAGCTGAAGGCGCTGGGGAACAGGGCTGGCTGATACTTCAAGGGCTTTCCCTGTGGGTGGGAGGTGGTCGGAGGATCGAGCAGGCCTGCTAGCCGCACACGGTAACTGAATCAGGCCTGCCAGGCGGCACGCCGACGTGCGGTGCCCTGTGAATAAGCCAATCGGCCCTTCACGTAGACTTAAAAACCCAACACGGGTCAAGCAAATCATTTACCTTAAAGGTATCCACATAGTTTACTTCGTTATTTCTGGCCTTTCGACAAACGTTGTAATTAACAAGACCCATTTATAACTATGTGGGCTGATTAAAAGCTTGCACAGCTACATCTGCTGAAGGTTCATGCTGAGGGACCAAGCGCACGACCCCGTGCTCTCACCTTGTCTCGAACTTTGTATGCGCGGCACTGGGCTGTGACTACGCCTGCTTGCTGTTTACGCTGTTTACCGAACGCTCACCGCCGGCTCTCGTGGAGGTCGGGCTCTCACAGCCTGGCACGGGGCCCAGTTCCCCTGCTCTCTCCCACTGTGTACCTTCCCAGCTCACAAAGGTAGCCATTGTTTCAAGAGGAACACTTGTAAATACCTCGTCTGCCTGCGTCGGCCAATCGCGTCTGCAGCTGGGACCTCAGCCCCTTCCCCTAATATCTACTGGCTTTAGATGCCGTTCTATCGAACTAACGTCCGCTAGGTGCTTTACGTTCATTCCACTGAATTTAACGACTGCGTAAAACCCACCTGTCTCCCCCAGATGAAGGAAGACTTTACAGACAACTTAAAAGAGATGGATTTGCCCATTAATTTACGACGGCAATATGTTCTGCAACAATCCTTAATTATACAAGTCGCACGTTAAGAGTGACAATATAAATCTTAAGTCTGTTTGTATGTGCATAAGCAGGGGGTTTTGCTGTTCTTTCTGTGGCTTTGCGGTCAGTCTGAAGGCAGTGATCAGACGGCAGCGATCAGGTTAATCAGTACCAGATCGCTGGACAGAAAGGCTTCTATAGCGGCTTGTCAACACTGTGGGGTGGGGGGGGGGGACTTATCAGAAACCTGACTTCCTTATAAGGAGAAAGGCGAAACTCTGTACACGATGAAAGACACACAGAGCAGTCAGGGCAGCCAGATACCAGTATGTAACCACCCAGCATGACAGCATATGTGAGGACTGCTGCTATTTGCCTGTCAGAAATATCACCAAATAGATCGCATTCCTCTTGAAGAGTCGCATTCGGGGGCGGGGTGACTGACAGAGCCCTCAGATTAAACTTTCAACGACTTGGAGAGTACCCATAATGCATCTGGATGAAATCGAGCTACACATACTGTATGCGGCAAGTTCTCACCGGCCCCACCCACAGGCAGAGATCCCTTATAGCATGGGGAGGCTTCAGGCGAAACCCATTCACACCAATAAACAAACGCCATTAGGGGAGAGGGTCACGCCCACGTGCCGTGTCCGTTTCCAGAGGAAGTCCAGCTCTCAGGAAACCGACCTTTGACCCCGGTGTGGACGTGCTGGGATTTTGGGGGGGGGGGGGGCGCACAATGGCACACACACTGCCATCAGACAATCCAAAAACATTGCTGATCTTCTGTGTCGGTCTTGGATGACAAGCACGTGAATCAGGAGTTTGTATTCAGATGTCCCAGTGATGACTGGAATTTGGCCTGGGACACACGCTGCTGAATCGCGTGACGTGTGCCTATTTAGCCCTCACCCCCAAACTGGTTCTGCAGGGCACCATTCAAACACAAGGAGTCCGGCATCCCTACCGCGGCTCGATAACAATCAGCCGATCTCTACCATCTACCTGCTTGTTTGTCGGGGCAGCAGAAATGTAACCGGCAGCAATCAGCCGTGTTGAGCAGACGCCAGTTAAGCGCCTGAATACACCCCCCAACCCCCAACCCTGACCGTCAAAAGGTGCTGCCAGGTGGCGCGAAACAAATCACCAGAACTCAAGAGGCAAGAAAAAGCTATAGCAGCAGACTGAAGAACTTCAAACGTGTGATAAATAAATGGAGGATTGAATATATACATTGTGATACAGTACTGTAATCATGCCCGGCAGGAAGATTTGCCATTTTGCAGCACGGACGCGTGTCCTTCCAGCCTTGCACCCCCGCCCATACTCGGAGTCCTGTCTTACAACTCATTCATCTGCCAGCAGCCAGCTCCGCCCCCTCTCTCTCTTAAATCCGCCCCAGTTTCTGTTGCCGTCGCTCTGCCTGTTTTATCTGAGTCTGGGTTTTTGCTCTGCTCAGGCACTCAGAGGCGAGAGCTCTGCTTGTCCGCTGCCAGCCGCTGGAGCCCAGCACGCCGCTGAGGATCCGCCACGCTACACCGCGCCGCGCTAAACATGGCCGACCCCCTGTCCCCCGACCACTTCAGCTGCCCGCTCTGCGTGGGCATCGTGAAGGACCCCGTGGCTCTTCCCTGCGGGCACAGCTTCTGCATGGACTGCATCAGCAGCTACTGGGACGAGGCCGACTACACGGGCATCTACGTCTGCCCACAGTGCCGCATCACCTTCACGCAGAGGCCCGTGCTGCGCCCCAACACCATGCTCACCAAGGTGGCCGAGAGGCTGAAGAAGGGGTCCAGCCCCCCCGCGGGGGCCAACAGCTACGCGGGCCCCGGGGATGTGCCCTGCGACTTCTGCATCGGCAAGAAGTTCAAGGCGGTGAAGTCGTGCCTGAATTGCCTGGCGTCCTACTGCGAGAAGCACCTGAAGCCGCACTACGAGTCTGCTACCTTCAAACGGCACAAGCTGGTGGAGGAGCTGGGCAACCTGGACCGCAAGATCTGCCCGCAGCACCAGAAGAGCCTGGAGCTATTCTGCCGCACCGACCAGATGTGCATCTGCGCCCTCTGCACCGTCAGCGAACACCGGGGTCACGACATCGTCTCGGCCGAGGCAGAGCGGAGCGAGAAGCAGGTGAGGAGCCTTCTGGAAACCAGCGGCTCTGCCGTTATTATTGCGGTGTGGGATTCCCACAGGGGTAACGTCCTGGGCTGATACAATGGGTAAGAAATGCAGGTGAAAACCAACACTGAGTGACAAAATGACAGGAACTGTGTCATTAAGCGCCTTGAAAAATGAGAAGGCATATAACGTCGAGGAATAAGAATGCAAAAGCCAGCCTGCGATTTTACATGTTTTTTTGGTCAGTTACTGGTGGATTATTCATGTTTTACATTTCAAGCGCACATTACTTGTAGAGCCAGACTGCACGGCGACTAAGAGCGCCACTAATGGTTAACTTACCACACTCAGTGAGTATTTCTGATCGCATATTTTTCGAGCAACACACCCTTTTGTTTTGTGCTAGATAAAAGGTGGAACAGATGCTTGAGGAGGATTAAATGAGCCAAGGCTCAGGAATGATACTCGCGGCAGAAGTAGTAGTTTTTTGAGGTTAAAGAATGTGTGTGCCGTGAACTTTGCACCCGGGGAATGATTCAATATTCCCTAGCCGATGTCGTTAGAGATAAGGGTCCTGGTGTGCTGATTCACTGTGAATCGGTGCCTGATATTCCCAGTGAATTACTCAAAATTGCTGCTCCGTACTCCCACATGGGAATAATCATCTCCTCCACAATTCTGCTAAGAATTGCCACACCCAAACTGAACTGGAAAGAGTAAAACAAAGATGCGTGACTCGCCTCTGAATTCAAAGACTCTCTAGGTATCGTGTATCTGCCGTTAAAGTTACTCAAAGTTAAAGCTATTTCAATACAGCAGAACCCATATGGCCCGGTTGTGTTTTTGAAAAGCCGAGCCTGCATTGCCCACCTAAGACTCCTGAAGTTCTCCCTGCTTATCCTGGTTATCCTTCAGCCATGCTAGAACTTTGTTTGACTTTCAAAGATGTGAGCACTTTGTAGCGGGTCCTGGGCCGGCCCACGTCGCTCTCACATTCCTGGCATGATTCGAATTCCTGGCTTCCTGTGAGATAAGGCAGCCCCTGGCCATGCAGGAGGCCTTAACACCCACTCACTGAAGCTACACCGTGCTCCCTGCTCTGGCAAATTTCAAAACGTTGGTGTTTCTGTGAATCGCTAGCGCCGCTGAGGACTGAAGGCCCCGCCACAGATGTTACCATGAGCCCACATCTGATGGCCTTACAGCGTGTTTCCTACACTGCTTCCTGGCAGGAATTTCCTGTCCTGAATTTCCTGAAGAAAATGGTGTTAGAAAGCATAATACAGATGTGAGGGATGCACTGTAAAGGCTCATGAGGACCGTCTAATGTTCCTCATTTTGCCCGCTCCCCCCTTTTTTTTTCCTGCACAGAAACTCCTGGGTGCGTCCCAGGCGGAGATCCGGCAGAAGTGCCAGGGGAGGATGAAGGAGCTGGAGGAGCTGCGTACGGCTGTGGACTCGCTAAAGGTGCGTGACATCGGACAGGAAGCGGCCGGCTCAGCGTTTCAATCCCAGGATGCAGCTTTCAAACACCACACAGCCGTTTATGGGCAGACCTAGGAATTCTCCCGGAGGAGTGTAGCTGCTCAAGAAATTCATAGCAAATATAATACCCTGGGTGTATCTTTAATACATTTGGCTTTAGTAAACGATCTACAGCAGGATCTACACCAAACCCACAGCCACTTCACATTCTTGCTCCCTCCGAGCTCCCTGCCACACAGTCCACATTTTTGCTCCCTCCGAGCTCCCTGCCACACAGTTCACATTCTTGCTCCCTCCGAGCTCCCAGTAGGGTCTATGAGTCCCCGAGGACTGGATTGGGAAACACTGATATACAGTATGAATCTGCACCACAGTGAAGTTTCATATGAAAGAGGGTACAATTTTATCCAGTTCTACACCAACGTTGCTATTATAAAGACTCCTGATAGTGGTCAAACGAAACAAAAGAACACACAAAAAGCAGGTATAGTATTTAAGGTACAATTTCAGATTGTAACAAAACACATGGAGCCACACATGCAGCCGTAAGCTTGGTTTGAGGTGCGGGGTTTCATCGGGCCGGTGTTGGTTTCCAAACAGAGTTCAGCCGAGAGAGCCATGGCAGAGAGCGAGAAGATGTTCCGGGAGATGATCAGCTCCATTGAGAGGATGCGCTCCGAGGTCACCAAGCTGATTGGCATCAACGAGAAGGCTGCCTTCAACCAGGCGGACGGGCTCGTGGAGAGGCTGGAGCAGGAGATTGAGGAGCTGAAGAAGAAAGAGCTGGGACTGAAGCAGCTATACAGCACTGAGGACCACATACATTTCCTACAGGTAGAACCTTCAGAACCACGGCCCAGGGTTAACCCCGCTGGCTGGCCTGAGAACATCCTGCCCTAATGCATTTCCATACCCCTGCTCCTATTCATCTACAGAACTTCAACTATCTGTGCACCCCAACTGACGATGGGGTCATACCCAAGGTGACTGTCAATCCAGACTTCTCCTTCAGCATGGCACGGAAAGCAGTGGCCGAAATCAAAGAGCGCTTGGAGGAACTCGGCCGAGAAGAGCTACTGAAGATCTCCAGATCAGGTTCATAATGCTCAACATTCATGTCTGCTGTGAAAATGTGCCTTTGTACTGAAGGATGGATGCGGTGTGCCTGCCTTACCCCTGGTTTCAGAACAAACACAGAAAGATTCTCCAAAATGCGATAACAAATATTGTGAATCATTTCTCCTGTACCACAGTAAATGAGATTCCAGTTTACACCATGGAGAACCGGAGCAAGGAGAGACCCATTAAAGGTAAAGCATAATAAGTCGTTTACAAATCAAATCATAATGGCCTAACATCAAGAGATGAGTAAAGGCGAGTATTGTGGAGAGTAACACCACGGAAACAACGTGTCCAGACACCCGATGAAGAGTAGTACAGCAGGGAGATCATGTGCTGGGTATTTATTTTAATTTTTCATTCCAAATCTAAGTAGAATCCTTTTATATCTACAGTATCTAATCAAGTAACAGTGGACAGTGCACCACCTCCAGAGCCTCGAAACAGGTCCGACTTTTTAAAATGTGAGTACCTCCGCAAATACTTCTTCGTATTTCTGAGATGGCGCCCTCTGTGGCAGATGTCTGTGTTTGCGCCCCCTGCAACCCTCACTACTGTCAGTTGAGCATGAAGAGTCACAGTCACAGAGTACTCAGCTGGTTGGTTGAAAGAAAATCTTGGTCTGGATTTCTACTTTCTGGATCTGAAATGGATTACTTCTATGAGTAACATGCCGAACACTGTGTTTTAGTCACATTTATCCTTTTATAGCTTCCTGAGACCCGAGGGAAAAAGTGTCCATAAATTTTATGTTAATTGTCTTTGGAGGAAATGAGACATCTTACAATATAGATTTTTTTTTCAAATTTATTCTTATTTTTAATTTCACAGCATGTCCTCTTTAGTGTACAACAGGAATAAATATGTTTCCTTACATCAGTGAAAAGAAAGATGCAAAAATAAAATGTCCACTACAATGGGCATAAATGAATGGGTGGGGACTCAGGAGGATAGATACTCGTATTTAATGCCTTTTTGAAGCACCTTAGTCTGCATTTGTGTTTTGTGTTTAATTTGTGTTCACCAGTCGCTGCAAGGACTCGCAGAGTAAGATGGTCACTGTACAGTGTAACTGACTGCTTTCTGCGCATGAAATTCTGGAACATCTGGATTCTCCAGGTGTGTCCTGTTGAGAAACGCGGACAGGACACACCTGGTGTAAAAAACGCGCTCCGCGCTTTCGCACAGCGTTGCTTCCTCCACGTCATCCCGTCCCGCTTCTCTTTGCCCAGATTTCTGCCAGCTCCGGCTGGACCCCAACACTGCCTACAAAGAGCTCTACCTGACCGAGGGCAACAGGAAGGTCATCCGGACGCGAGAGCTGCAGCCGCACCCGGAGAGCTCCGAGAGGTTCGACAGCTTCGCGCAGGTGCTCTGCAGGGAGGCGCTCTCCGGGAGCCGCTTCTACTGGGAGGTGGAGTGGAACGGAGAGTTCTCCGTGGGGGTCACTTATAAGAGCATCAGCCGCAAAGGGAAGGGCTCCCTCTGTCTGCTGGGCTATAACAAGAAGTCCTGGAGCTTGCTCTGCTCCGACTCAGGCTATTCCGCCTGGCACAACAGGGTGGACAAGACCATCAGCGCCCCACACTGTCCCAGGATCGGTATCTACCTGGACCACTCCGCTGGCGTCCTCTCCTTCTTTAGCATCGGCGAGACCATGACCCTCCTGTACAGGTTCGAGACCACGTTTACAGAGCCCGTCTACCCCGGGTTTGGAGTGGGAACCTCTGTCAAAATATGTCAGCTCAAATGACGGAAATCCATGCAGAAACGGCGTCGGAAAGTAAATCCCTCACCCCTTCTCGCCTGTACCCGGTGCTCTTTTTGTATAGTTCGTCTCTTCCTGTTTATCTGTCAGGGTCCTTCAGTAAAACAGTTTAAAATGAGTCTTTTTTTTTTAAATGAGAATTTAAGAGCCTGAAAATGTGCTGGAAAATTTCATACAAGCTTGTTTAAAATGTTCATCAGTATTCTTACTCAGAGTTTCATGGTTTTTATGGAGTTTTTATGTCTTTACTGTATCCTCCAGTATATGAACTCGGTAAACAACAGGTTAAATCCACATAGCCAAAGAATCAATTGTATAATTCTAATGCAAAATGTATTTAATACAAACAGTTGGTGTATTGGTAAATCAGCAATAGCTTTTGCCGTTTTCCTATATTGTCTCATAATCATCTCATAGCAAGGCTTATAGACCAATTTTAGTTATGGAAAAAGTATGTGTTTACTAAGTTGCCTTTTTATGATATCTACTGAACTGATGTTTGCATTTTGTGTGTGCGTGTTTTTTTCAAAATAAAAGGAACCACCTCTCCACCATGTCTGTTCAGTGTTGTTGTTGTTGCTGCGTAAACATACAAACCATGGTATTGTCGTCATGACTATAGGCAGGATAATTACATGATAGCACGGTCAAGGTACAGGCTGTAATGAGGAGACACCAGACTCACACTGCTCATGTGCTGAGGCATCAGAAACGCTGATCTTCACCAGTCCCGTATGTGCAGTAGACAGTGACACTGCACTTATATATACCCATACGACTTACTCATAATGTTTCAGAACTACACATATAGACGTGGACAGATTTGTCAATACCCTTACAGCTCATTCAAACAATGCTTCATATCTCCTAAAAAGTGATTCAATTAAAACCAACTGTCTAATGAATACCTGCATGCCTTTAGTAGGTGATAGAGTAAACTAATAAAATTGTGAAAAGATTTGTTGTCTATTTTACAAATATATGCAAAATAGTACGGACAGATTTGTTGGTACTCCTAAAGAGACTATTTGTCCTTGCATTACAGTCATGTTTCTAACTAAGTGTTTAACCTTAATTAATATCTCAGGTGCCTTCAAACGTTTCATCAGCCATTCAGCCTATTTGAAAGGAAAGGACATGTTACTGTGTTGTTTGGTATCATTGTGGGCATCACACTGAAAGCAAAGGAGAGAGCTGTCTGAGGAGCTCAGGACGGAGATCATAGAAAACCATGCTAAGGGTAAAGGCTGGAAGACCATCTCCAAGCAGCTTCATGTACCTGACCACAGTTAATATTACTAAAAAGTATAAGGTTGATGGCACTGTAGCCAACCTCCCAGGATCTGGACGCAAGAGGAACTGCAAGCCCAGGTTGATCAGAAGGGTAGTGTGGATGGTAGAAAAAGAGCCAAGGAAACCATCCAAAACCATTCTAGCTGAGCTCCAAGGTCCTACATCACTTTCTGATCACACTATCACGCATTTCGAACAATACTTGGTTCCATGGAAGAAGACTCAGGAGGGCTCCACTACTGACAGAAAATCATTGAAAAAGCCAGAGTGGAATTCATCAACATGCTTGCTGAAAAGCTTCAAAGTTTCTGGAAGAAAGTCATTTGGACTGATGAGACGAAACCGGAGCTCAGCCTCAGTCGCAGGTCATGGGTTCTGCAGCAGCTAAAAGCGCTCAAGAATGTGAGGAACATTGGATTATTCTTAAATGGCCCTCCATGAGCCAAAAAAATCCTATTGAACATCTATGGAAAGATCTGGAAATTGCAGCGTGGAGACGCCATCCTTCAAACAGCTTGAGCAGGTTACTCAGGAAGAGTGGGCCACACTACCTGCTGGCAAATGCAGACGTCTTATTGTGAAGTGCAGAGATCGTTTGGTGGCAGTGATTGCTGCAAAAGGGGTGCCACTAAATATTAAATTAAGGGTACCATCCTTTTTGCCTGTGCCATTTTCATTTGTTTGATTGTATAAAATATTCAACTGAATCAATAATCAAAACCAACGTCTGATTTGTGTTAAATATGTAATAAACAATAAGGGGTACCATTAAACTTTTGCAAGTTTCAAGTTATTTGATTGGTTTTTTTGTGGAAGGGTACTAACAAACGTGTCCGTGTCTGTATGTGCACTCACACAAATACATACACGCATACAAGTCTAGTGTAACTATACGCACATACAGGACGCAGTCAAAATACAATGTTATTTTTCATGTAGATGACTCACGAGATTACTGTCGATTTCACTGTATGCTTTTTAAACTTTTAATTCATGATAATCAAAATCTATAAAGTAGGCCATTTAGCGATGCCACCCAAACCCCAGCATTAAAAAAAACATCAAAGAGATCCAACACGACACAATGCTTTTAATCTATGGAGATTCCGTGAATATTTAACATTTAAGCAAATGAAAGGAGGAAACATGTTGATATTTCAGTACAGTAACTAAAAGAAATATCATAGATATATAGCAAGATTTTTTTCCAACTGAGTTCAATTGTGCTACCAGACCTAGGCCTATTAAAACTATTTCACTATAATACAGTGAAGCAAGTGGCAGTTTTGAAATTATACATTTCACTGCAAATTTTAATTGTATTTTATTGAATGAGATCAGTGTACATGTTAAACATCTATTAGCTGAGAACATTTACATGTCTGTAATAAACTGTGTTCCACCAAACACGTGAAAGAAAAAAAAACATGCAGGTTCACTGGTCCTGCATGCCGTCCATTAAACTCACCTATCTGCACCACACTGCACCCAGGACTGGTTTTCCCACAGAGAGAAAGCTTAATGCAGCTAAATATACCATAACAGTAACCTTGAATTTCCAAATTTCTCATTCCCATTTACAGGCAAATGAACCAAACTTGAATGACAAATAATTATTTACACATTAAGCCTTTTCCTCTCCATATAAACACATGGTAACATTGTAGACCCCTCCTTTACCATGGGGGAGGGGGTTTGTGTGTCCCAGTAATCTTAGGAGCCATGCATTCCTGGTTAATTTCCCCTGAGAGGGTCTCCCATGGCAAATAGGTTCTAAATGAGGGACCAGACTAAGAGTAATTGGAATACCCCTTATGGAACACAACAAAAAGGAACCAGAAGACTCGCCTGGAAAAGCACAACCAGGGCCCTTCCCTGAAGATAGGGCTGGGGGTGGCCTTGTCTGCAAGCACTGGAAGGTTAGGTGTTCACCCATGGGGCCCAGTCAGGCACAGCCTGAATGAGCCACGTGAGACCATTCTCCAGTGGGCCCACCATCTAAAGGAAGAACGATAAAGGTCCGATCTACTGAAGATCGAAGGCAGAGAGGCCTTCGTGGACTGATCCTCTGCTACCAAAACTGGCTTCAGGGACATGGAATGTGACCTCTCTGGTGGGAAAGGAGCTCGTCCTGGGAGATATGTAGAGAGATACTGATTAGATATAGTCAGGCTCACCTCACGGCATGGCTCAGGCCCTGGAATCAAACTCCTAGAGAGGGCTGGACTTCGTTCACCCCAGAAAATGAGAGGTTTGCCTCAGTTTGACTTCGAGTCTGGGGACAGGGTGTGTATGCACCAAACATCAGGCGACAGTATCCAGACTTCTTGGAGACAGTGGGTGTGGTGCTGGAAGGTGTGCCAACCCCCACCGGGGTCTGTTCTACTGGAGGACTTTCATAAATGATGCACCTGGTATCAAAGCACAGCTCGATAATCGATTTTGTAGTCAATTCATGGGATCTGTGACCAAATGCCTTGGACCCTCAAGTAAAGAGAGAAACTGAGCTGTGAACTGATCACAGCCCAGATAGTTGGATCAGATGGCGAGGAAAATGATGGACAGACCTGGTACACCCAAACACATAATGAGGGTGTGCTGGAAGTGTCTGGTGGAGGCCGGGAGATCTTCAACTCACACCTCCAATAGAACTTCTCTTGCATTCCAGGGAAGGCTGGAGAGCCCAAGAGGACAATGTTCTGTACCTCCATTACTGAGGTGGCTGCACAGAGCTGAGGCCATAAGGTTATTACCGTCACTGTGGCAATCCCCCAAGCCCCCTTCAGGTTGGAACTGAGGTTCTTGTTCATGAGTCAGGGAAGAATGGACCAGAAAAACAGGCAGATCAATGCAGCATCAGCGGTTATGCAGACATTGTACTAGTCGGTCGTGGTAAAGAGAGAGCTGAGCCGAAAGGAGAATCTGTTAATTTACCTGTCAATCTGAATTCCAAACCTTACCTGTGGTCACGAGCTCTGGGTAGTGTCTGGAAGTATGAGATCACAGGTTACATGCAACGGAAATGAGCTTCCTTCTTAGGGTGTCAGGGTGAGGCCCATGGACATCTGGGAGAGGCTCAAAGTAGAGCTGCTGCTCTTCTGCATGGAAAGGAGCCAGCAAAGGTGGCATCTGTCTAGGATGCTTTCTGGATATGGCCCTGGGGAGCTGCTTTGGGCATGTCCAACCGAGAGGAGACTCATTAATTGAAAATGCTTAATGTAATAATTATTGTCTTATGTTAAGCGCATGGGAGTTAATGATTGAGAGCCAAAGTGTTTAGATTGCAGTATTAATTTGTGGTAAACTAACGGAATACATTACAAATTACGTTTTAGAGCATGGATTCGGTAATCTTTAACGAAATATGTTTATTTACTTATATCTGATGTTTTAAGGTAAATCAGCATTGATGCAGATTACCAAAAACGCCATGCACGCCGTATTGCTGCGTGTTAGGTACATTATGGGAAATTGAGTCCGACGGAGAAGCACTCTCGTGTGTAAGATGACAGCAGGCGCTACAATCAAGTTTTGTTTTTATCTCTAATGAAGTATGGTAAACTAACCCCGATTCAGTGTTAATTTTTGCTAGTACAAGAGATGTAACATTTATTGAGAAACGCCTGCCATTTCCCACCACACGAATCTGCAGTAGCGGAGCGCCGTTCGATTTACCCGGTGGCCGGGCGCCTAGGAGACGGACGAGCGGGCTGGACGCTTCGGCTGAATTCAGTTTCGTTTCGTTTCGTTTTGTTGTTGTTGTGTAATGTTCACATCGTAGAGTATAATCAGCACACTGATGACATGTTTAAGGCAAAGATACTGGTTATCGGACCAAGCGAGGTAAGGCGAGTAAGAGCAAAACACACCGGGTTGTTAGATGGGAGAAACGGGGGTCTGCGTCGATATTGGTACCTTGAAAACATTCCTGATCTATTTAAAGTGTATTTCGGATAATTATGCTGTTTTATAACCCGTCGTTATCCTTTAACAGAGCGGTAAGACAGCGCTGTCCGACTTTCTGTCGGACGCCACTGAGACTGTAGGAGGCGAGTACCGGCCGACACAGGGGGTCAGGTAAACTAACCGGCATTATTTTATAAAGTACATCATCATTATCCCCCGCGTTTCATAGCTCCCATGTCCACTCCACATGGGAGTTCACATGGTGCAGATTTTCCTCAAAGGCATTGCAATAAAGTGAACTGGTGTCTCTGGAGAAACAATAGTGTATGATTGTATGTGTGTGTTTGTATCTTCCCTGTGATGGACTGGCATCCCATCCAGGGTGTCCCCTGCCCTATACCCTATGGTGGACTAGTGTCCCATCCAGGGTGCCCCGTGCACTCTGATGGACTGGCATCCTGTCCATGGTTTTCTCCACCTCCAGGCTTATCTAGAACTGGTTAAAATATGGATGTTCTGAATCACCTTGCTGTTAATGAAGAGCTGTCTCCCTGATTTTCTCCATCTGAACATAGCATTTTCAATAGACACCTGGTTTATGTGATTAATCATACTGTATGTGGGCTGCTGATTTGTGCTTATAATCACTACCTTTTCATTCGCGCAGGATTCTGGAATTTGAGTCGCAAGCTTTGGACGCCAGTGACAAAAACACGAGCCTCGACGTGGAGCTGTGGGATTGTGCTGGAGATTTTAAGTAAGGCCGGCATGCAAATGCCAAATAATCAGCAGTAATCAACCAGGTGTGCCTGAGAATCATGCAGATTTACCTCCCCATTGGAAGCTGGAACCTGCCGTAGAGAGCAAAGGGCACAAGGCTGCGGACACCTTGGACGAGATGCCAGTCCACCACAGTGCACATGCGCAAAGTTTTTTTTGTTGTGAGCTTTTTAAAATCACTAGAAGTGATAACTTATTTAGTCTTGATATTAGTGATGTATATTGTCACTTGTGAGTGCTTACTTTCTCACATTCTATAGGTTTGAATCTTGTTGGCCTGCGCTGATGAGAGACTCCAACGGAGTGCTGATTGTGTTTAATCCGGACGTGTCCAGCCACCTGAGAGAAATGGAGACCTGGCATTCGTCTTTCGTTTCCTCGCAGGGGATGCAGGAAAGCCAGTGTCTCCTGATTGCGCACCACAAACCAGGAAGCTCAGCTGGCAGGGGACCCCCAGCGCTCGGTAATGAGCAGCCACTGAAGTGTGGCTCCTACTGTATGTTTACCATTAAGCTGTTACGCCGCTGTTCACTTAGCAGCACATAAAGAAACTGCAGCCTAGGTAGGAATGACCTGGGTTGAGTCATCCTTCTAAATGCCTGTTTACCGGTCACATTCTGTTGATTTCTCCATACAGCCTCACATTTAAGCAAACTCTCCATGATCCACTCCAACCTGGAGGAGGATCCGGAGCAAATGAGACAGGCGTTCCAGAGATACCTGGGATCCATCGTGAGGATGATGTCGGAAAGCCGTGAGCGTGAGGAGATGTCAATCATCACATAGCATCAAAGGAGCTAAGCACAATGGAGACTGGTCCATACTGTGGCAAACTGTTCAATATTAAATGTTTCTGTCACTGCTTGTCAATCATTAAATGTTTCTGTCACCTTTTTGCCTTTGCTAAACAGGGACGAACATAGAATATCTAAAACATACAGGGAATAAGTAAAGGTCTTTCTTAGCCCAGCTTAGACAGGGAAAATCTAGGGTGTAAATGAATTGTTCCAGAATCAAAACTGCCTGACAGAAACAATAAAACAAATCGATCTTGATTATTTTTAGTATAACCACAGAAAGACATTTATTTTTTATTGACTAAACAAACAAAGAAGAAACACCCCATTTTCACACAACCCCCACCCTCCACGGGATCAAATTAAGTCCTTTTTAATCTTAAGATCAGTGGTGATCCAGCGTGCTACTTTTCTGCGAGATTCCTTGCATCACTTCTTGCACATGCTTCACGGTCCGTGTCATAAAGGCGAGGCTCTCCTGCACGTCCCCCAGGCCCCCCTGCATCCAGGAAGCCCGCAGCTCGCCGATCCACCGCAACAGACTGTCCAGGTGCTCCTGCACTTCCCTCTGCTCTTCCAGTTCGGCCAGCAGGGCCTGTCTGGCGCACACCTCCGCCTGGTAGCACTGCTGCAGCCGCCCCAGCTCCCCCTCCAGTTCCAGCAGCTCCCGCATGTCCCGAGGCTGCTCCTTCTGCGGGCCGTCCTCAGGCAGTAGCACATTGGGGGGGACTGACAGCACACTGTCCACCAGGAGCGTGTCCATGCGACTGGACAAGCGCTGGATGCGCTCCTGCAGGAATGCATGCAGCTTGGAGGTGCACTCCCTGGCCTGCTGGCTCAGCTTCTCTGGAGGCTTTTCCCCGGCTAGTTTTCTCACGAAAACGGCTTCCACGGTCGTCAGGATGTCATGCAGGCAGTCCTGGAAGGCGCTGTAGACCCGCAGCATGCAGGTCTGCGGTGTGAAGCCGAAGAACTGAGCCTCGTACAGTTTCAGAGTCTCGGGAGACAGCGGCATTGCTGAAAAATAAACAACAATCACTTGCAGAAAGCGTAAAAACTAGGCCTTAACTGATTATGTGGCTATAGATAAACTTAATTTCTTAATGTTTTAAAGATTACATAATTTTTTTTATTGATCCGGAGGCAAATTCTACCCCGTACAGCAGCAAGGCACGCAAAGTGCAGATGAACAAATATACAGTTCAAAGCAAGCCGTAAAGTGCACTGACATGTATGAAAAGCACACAGTAAACAGACACAGAGATACCATTAAAAAGAATATTAAGTAAATTAATTAGTAGGAAATTTATGTACAATCAGACAGCACTGGGCTGGCTAAACATAAGGAGGTAGGTCGTAATCTAGCCAGCTAATTCATTTATGCATTCGTTGCCGCCTCGACACTACCTACCTACGGAAGTTCTAAGCGGCCACTTATTATACTGTAATTTTTTTCCGTCTTGTTTTCTCGTGATCACGTCTTATTTTTCTCGTGATCTCGACAAAACAAAAGTTGTTTTCTCGTTATCAAAATATAATTTTATTTTCTGGTCTCAACTAAAAACTACGGAACTTCCGTAAAAAAAAACGTTTTCTCACGACGTGTGATTAGAAGTTTGGATGGGTGAAGGGATTGATAGATGGATGGATATGCAATTTACAAATCTACTAAAGAAAAACCCCTTGTGTAAATTGTCTTTGC